>VYZM01013161.1:643703-659811 GCA_013398915.1 Dromas ardeola | reverse complement strand
TATTTTTTCTTTTTGGTGAAAGTTCTCAGCACAAATGCAACTTCTTCCCTTGCAAGGGATTTTTTTATTAGCCTTTTGGAGAGACAAGGAAAAAAATCATCTCTAAAATGAGAAAGTTGCTATTATCCTTGTGACTAGGGCAGACTTTGCAGTGGAGTAGTGAACTTGGGATACTTTAATGTATTTTTAACACAAGCAAAACCACACGCAGCACACTTATATAGCACCCCAGCAGCCAATCCCAAGGTACTTTACAATTCAATCGGTTAATAACAGAATTTTGTGTAATCTCAGATTTAATTTAAAAACTAAAAACAAAAAAAAAAAAAATCCAACTCTATAACCAAGGAGGAAGGAATAGGTTTGCCTTTAGATGCCATGAAGTTCATTGAAACTGAGAATGCTAGTCTCTCCTTAGGGCCAGGACTTAGTGTTTCTAAATATACTGGAAGGAAAGAAAAATATTCTGCGCTTGATTGTAAGAGAGGCTTATAAAGAAAGTATTAAAAAGAATGATGTTTTAGAATGATATTCTTAAAAGGCCTTACATTCAAGTATTTTGAGATAGACTTGGTCTAATGAAAGATTGTAAAAAAAAAAAAAATCTGATGAAAATGACTCAAGTCTCAGTTCTGTTGCAGAATTGCACTGTGATACTGTATTTTAGTTGTTAGGTCTTTTTAATAGCACAAGCTGGAATTTTGTAAATTGGAATTCTGAACTATCGTAGTAAGACAGTACTGATGAATATTTTCAGTCTCAAACTGTTGGTGCTTTGAAGATGGTACAGGTGATAGTCAGATGGCTGCATTTCAACAGTGGTGGGAAACATTCCTGTATGTAAATACTGTAAAGTGCTTCGGAGGGGGAAATGGCGCTATATAAATGTAAGACATTAAGTGCCTCTGAAATAATAATAAATCTAAAGATAAAATATATCGAGGCTTTTTCTGTTTCTTGATGATTAGGAATTTTGTAACCAAACAGTGAATGCATACTCAACAAACCTCAAGTTACTTAGTGGGGCGATTGACTTGTGTTCAATTTATAAAGTCTGTAGTACTGTCTGAAATTCACCCTGGAATCAGCCAGATGATGTCATCCAGCTGTAGGCTTTACAAAAACCATGACCTCAGTACTTGAAGGTATGTACTTAGAGCAATGGGATTATAGGTGCATTAATCTGTTTAAAGTCTGCGCTGGTTCTGACCTCCACTATACAGGAACATGTGTATTGTGTAGCATTCTTAAAGGGTAGCGCTCCCTTTGGTTTGTATGCCTCACCACTTGAATTCTTCCTTATATAGAGGGAAAACATCGGTTCCTGGAAGGGTAGAACTGAAACCGTGGAGCAACAAATTCAAATTCCTTTTCAAGGATCAATCCACCATCTTTTGAGGATGTTCAGTAACCTTGGTCCAGTATTTCTGAATGTTTACTAAAGCTGTCCCATCTGAGCAAAAATTAAGCTTTCTTGAGGAAGACTTTTTTTTTTTGGGAGGTGATGATGCTTTCTACAGGACTAGCGTGAGACTGGAATAAGCTGCAAGGTGAGCAGAACATCACCGTGAACCTTGTCATCTTCCATCCCAAGTGCAAAGTGTGCTTCACCGTGTAATGTATATATTTTTCTTACCAAAAAAAAAACCATCAGGAAACACACACACACAAAAATCCAACCTACCTTTGACCCTTGTAGTCCTGGGAAAAGTTGGCAATGTAAGCTACATCCTAGCCAGTGGGCATGTTGCAGGGATGTTTCTTGCCCAAATGTGGCACTGATAGAATGGCTGGACAGCCCAAATACAAGATTACTCAAGCACCATTTGAAAGTGACTTGTACTATCAGGAAATTCTGGATGTATTGCCACTTCATTAGCTCTGTACTGTGTATTAGAGAAGGTGACTAGAGAAAAACAAAGTAGCGTGGAGTGCTAGCATGACACTTACTTGACAGGCTTTTTAATTAATTTGCATCTAGTATTGACAACTTAAATGAGTTGTTATGCTCCTGCAGAATAGGGAATTCAATCTTCATGTTTCTTAAATCTATAAAGAAGAAATATCCTGTGGCTTAGGACTGGAGAGAAAGAACTAATTTAGTGATTCTTCCATAGAATGCAGCTCTCTGCACATTCAACAGGTACCAGTGCGTTCTGAAGTGCTCTAGAAATGTGAAAAAGCCGTAAGATGGCCTATCATCAGATAGGAGTTAAAAATCCATTCTTAAAATGTATATATAATTGTTATAGATACTGTGAGATGTTCATAGAAACATCCATGGTAATGATCACCTGAAATCCAAGTGTGAAAAATAGTAGGGGGAAAAGGTTACCTTGGTTTTATAGAAAAAAATAAACCACAATTTTTATCTGTCAAGAAGAAAATCAACAGTGTGCAAGTTCAAATTTCTGCGTATAAAGCTGCTGTTCAAAACACTTATTTCTATGTGTAATATTGTTGCCTCTTTATTAAGTGTAGATAATAGTTGGTTTGTGCCAGGCCCTTTTGTGAGCATGGGAAAAGGTTTCTTGGTTTTATGAATCGGTGATGTGCAGCTGTTTTGGGAGGAGGTTGGTTGCTGTTCCTTTCACATGTTGTGGTTCCAGGCTCTTGCTAGTACTCTGGATACAGTCAGCTTTTTAATAATGACGCCTTAAAGTTTGCCTGGAAGCTTGGAATGGCTGTGCACATTACAGGTTCCTATAATAACGTTTGTTTAAATGTTTTGATGAAACCCATCCTGTTGTGTGCATTCAGACATAAGATGAAACTGGTTCCATCTTGAAATGGCAATATAGTCAAGCTAGTTTACTATGAAAGCCATTTGTCTTTTACGTTAAAACCTTAGAAAAATGTTACCTTCCAAGTTGCTCAGCCATCTTTGAACTGCTGCATCATTTTCTTTCCTTGTATGCAAAAGCAGAGCCAGATGACAAGCAGCCTGGGACTTCGCAGACAGAAGCTGTCTTAAGGGAGTAATTTGAAAAGTATGACAGATTCAGGGTTTAAATAGAAATAATATGCCTAAACATCTGGTGAATTTCCATGGGGATTGACTTTAGAAACTAAAGATGTTTTACCAGTAAATCCTGCAAGGAATGCAACAGTGTGAGAATAATTGCCTGACTGGCATTTTGAAATAGGAGAGAAGGGGAACTTGAACGTTCCATTTCTATGGAACGTGTCTTTCACAAAGCAGGCTGAACAATCACAATCTCTCTCACGCTGGTTAGGAACCTCACCTTTGGCAAGTCTGAACCATAAAGATTCAATACAATGGCTTTTATTGGCAAAAGGCGCTCTTGTGCCGCGTTGCCCAGCCCTATTCTCCACTCCGCTTCTCCACAAACCAACGTCCTTACTCCCCACCCATCCCTCGTTCTGGGAAACAAGTGGATGATGCCGCACCGAAATAGAACAGAAGTGGAAAAATGAGGTCAACGCTGTCTGGACAAAACTAAGACTGCTGAGATTGGTTTACTTGGGTAGAAATAGGGAACTCCGCCTACATGACTGAGCAAGTTTTCTGCATTAAAATAACTTCAGAGTTGGGCACAATTCACAGCTAATTTTTTTTTAGGCTTGATTATAGAAGGTTTGGGGAATACTGCTCTGGAAAAGACACTCCATGTATGTAATTGAGGAGACTATCTTCTATGGAACCAGATATACCCTTCCTTTCCTTAGACTCAATGGTTTAGTGTGAGCAGGTACAAAAAAACATTTGACTAATTTTAATCATGAATCATGACAATATAAGTAGTCTCAAGATCTCCCTAAAGTAACCTAGTCTTTATTTATTTCCTTATTGTGGTATTCTACTGTGGAGATGTATTGGCAGAAAAGCAACTGAGCTAAAAGCAACTGTGTCAGAAGCTGCTGGTGTGACAGACTCGGTAAAACATTGAAAGAACCAAGTTTCTATAGCGGGGCTGATAAGCTGAGGTATTTGGGAAAATAATGGTTAAAAAGAAAGGCGTATGTGCTGGAGGCTTCTTTAAAACTTAGATGCAATATTTTATGTTGCAACAAAACTTCTGGAAAGCCAGGAACCATTAGCAAATTGTTTTGGAGCTTAGTAGGGAATTAAGGGCCAAGGTCAAATCTATGTGTTGATGTTCTTTTCTTTTTTAACCCACAAATGCTAACTAGATAATTAAAAAGTTTAAAGTAGATTTTCTTAGAATAGTTATATTTATCATAGTCTTAAGTAGAGGATTTTGGAAAGGCTGCTTGAGGTTAGTGCTTCAATGTTGACAAATACCTCTTCATGCTTAGGGTGTTACCTCTGTAAGCTTCCTCTGAGGCACTGGGGTGCATCGTGCTGGTGGGATAGAAGGTACCCGAGTAGGCGCGTCTGAAAGACAGTAGTAGTTCCTGTGCGCACCATGTGTTTTATTGTCCCTGGGGTTGTTATCTATTGTAGTGAGCTGCTTGAGAGTCTCAGTACAGAAGAGCAGCCCCTCACCTGGGACATGTTTCGATTTCTTGTGCCTGTCATTGCCTCTAGAGTGGAAGGTCGTTCCCGCAAAAGACTTTTTTGGGGTTGCTTTTTTGAGACAAGCTCAGCAGAACTCAAAGCACATAAAGCCCAAAATAGCCCCAGTTACAAACACGGCTGCATTCCAGTTATTCCTACCCAGGCCTTTCTTTTCCATGCTGTTAGACAGATAGCGTGTTATCACGGTTCCAAACATAGTTTGTACTTCAACATAACTTACAGGGCTTTTACAGTTCCATTTATGCCACGTGCAGTAGTAACACATTTTCCAGTGCCCCTAGAAGACTTAAGTCTCTTCTCTGAGGTTCTCAGTCCATTCCTCTAAGAGTTAAAAGGGCAGCAAAAGGAATCTGTTTTCTGTTTGAAGCATACTGATGAAAGAAAGTCTGGTAAGAAGCTTAATGTTCATTGTGAAAATCTCCTAATTCTGAGGTACTCCTGAGTTTTCTGAGACTAAAGAACTTTATCAGGAGGAGGGAGTATGGTTTTGTGCGGGCTTTAACGCCATTGTGTAAACAGTGGGTAAATAAGTTCTTGTTGCTACCTGCTGGCTTGTTTTCAGCAGTGCTTGAAAACTGGAGGAGACAAGGTATGTTATAACCCAAGGTCCCTGGAGAACCTGGTGGAAGCAAAGACGGACTGAATGGAAGACGGCGGGGTGTTCAGGGGGAGAGAGCTGCTCCCACCTTCCTGTCAGATCTCATTGAGCTGTTCAAACTATCTGGCCCTCTTCATTATTAGGAAAGAGAAGACTTAACAAATTTCACATGCCCTTTTCCTCCCAAATTTTGGTGAAATCTGGATTCAAACTGGGTATCAGTGTAGTAGCCATTTAGGAAAATTTGGATTGTTAACATACTGATTATGCCTTTTTTTGCCACTTGGGGTCACTTTTTCTAGGCAGCCGAAACAGGATACCAGCCACGCAGTTGCAGAATTAGTATTGTAGGGATGGCACACGGAGTATAAGCTGTATGTGGAGGGCTCCGTTCTGATAAAGCAGCGTGAAGGGCAGAGAAGGAACAGATCTGTGGTGCTCGTGGTTCCACTGCTATAGCGGTGGCGTACGATGGTACGATTACTCTCTTGATGCTTCATGGAAGCAAATGAGTATGTTACGAATAAAGTGGAAAGATGGGAAATCAGATTGAGCATCGTCTCTGGAGACCTACGTGTTTGGTGCGAGGCAGCAGAGGGAAAACCTGTGTTAATCAAGGATGCCCTCTTTTAAAAAAAAAAACAAAACAAAACAAAACCCAAAACACCTTTTCCCCTGGAAAAATAAGTACTTTTTATTGGAGTATGTTTTAAAATAGCACTTGTCATACTGTCTCTTTCATTACACTAGCTTTTTAATTGAGTTATGTGGTTACTGAAGGACTAATTAAAAAATTATGTGACCTCATTGGGAAAATATTTCTCTATTCAGAGGAAGGAGGTTTTTAATTAACCTGCTCTTTTGATGAAATAGTTTTGTGACTATAGCAATGTCTGAGTACTTTGCTATTTAAATGTTTCTTGAAGTAATAAGGTAGAAAACTTGAAAATAAATACAGAAGAAAATGCACCAGCAAGGATAACTGAGATCTGGAACTGTGAATATTCATTGAGTTCAGATTAATAGCCTCATTGCTAGTTAAGCCACAAAAATGTTCATATTTAAAGGTAATTAGGTGCACGGAGAAAGGCATTCAGAGCAGTGCTAGCGAATGTTCTAGAAGTTATTGATCCAATTATGGTGACCAAGGGAAGCTGTGGAGAGTGAAAAAATGCTGCTATGCTATTAATATATTCTTGATTGTTGATTAAGGGCTGTGTATTTATTCAGATGCTGTATTTTCAGTTAAATGAGATCCTAACCCACTGTTTGCAGAAAGGAGACCGAAATGAGATGGGGTTGGGGGAGAGGAACGGAAACATCAACGAAGGAGCCAGGGGAAGTATGGAGCAGAAAGGCTGTGAGGTTTTTACATGAGCAAATCACTGAAGTATGTCATTAATAGGGCACAAATTTTGACAAGATGAGAAACAGGCGCAGTCCCTGCATTTGGAAATAGGAGAGAGGAGCTGGCTGTGAAAGCCCTGGAGGCAGTTCACGTGGCTGCATCTTTATTCCCAGGTACTGGCAGGTTTTACTGAAGAAATCGCCCCTCAGGCAATTCTTCCCATGAACTTGCCTGATTCAGCTACCGTTAGAGGCTGAGGAATTACAGGGAAAGATGTTCCTTCTGGGTCCTTTTGGGGGGTACGGAAATGGGCTACGTGGGCTGAATGAGAGCCTGTACCAGAAGCAGCAGAAGGATCTCACTGGTGGGAAGATTTCTCATTGTAAGATGGAAGGAAGAGGAGATTTGCAGCACATCTGTCCTGGTCATTATGCCCTGAGCTTTTGCGTGTGTCCCGCTGGTGAGCACTGGAGGGCACACACCTGCAAATAAGGGAAGGGCGGCTTTCTGTGGCAGTTTCTCTTTGTTAAGGGAAAGGGCGTGCTGTGTGAGAGACCATATGCCATGGTGAATAACACCACACCTAATGGCTGTGGAAGGATTTTCAGCTGGCCAGTTCCTGCTTCTGGCCTGTCTAGCAGGTTGTTCTATTTTGGTTTTCCTGTCTTTCTCAAACATGAATACCAGGTCTTCTCCTTCCCTCAGTGACAAACACAGGCTCTAGAAAGTGTGGTCATTTGTATGTGGATAAATACTGTGTAATTAGAAGACTACTCAATTGACTCTGGGGTCTGGTACTGCCAAAAGCCCACTCATTCCTGTGTATTATAAGGTTCTGAAACTGGGTAGCGATCACTACTAACCTGCAAAATAATCATCATTACAGCACCGAGCCAAGAAGCTTATCTATCACAGCTGGTTATTCTCACTTACTTAATGCACAAACCCTTTGTCCCGAGTTGCCACATAACTAGTGATCCAAGTTAAGCTTATAATCGCATTCTTATCATTACATGCCTCTCAGCAGCATCCTTGTCACAGTGGAAAGCTGAGTCTGCTAGAAACAGATTAGCCAAGCTGTTTGCTGCCGTATCCATCATACATACATTTATGAAGTCCTGCACAGTTATTCATTTTAAGCAATGGCAGTAATTTTATTGTCTGTAATGCTGTTAGGGCTGGCAGAGAAGTGGCGTAACGCTACCAGCCTTTCACTCGCGTGAAGAAGAATAATGTGTTTTTAAAGCAGTAGTATACAATGAAAGTGGCTCATTACAGTGTGCAATGTTACACGTTCGTTTGTAGAAGGAGAGAACACAGGTGCTCTGTCAGGAAACCATGCAAATGTGTTTCTGCACTTGAAATAGTTGGATACCTTTTACAGATGACGAGGAGCAAAGCAGAACAGGGGAACCGGGACCATCAGTGGGAACACACATGCTTACAGAAACCTGTTTAGGAGATACACCAGGGAACTTGGGTGCGTAGGAAAAGCCTGCCCGCTCTCACATCTAGCCCCTGGGTGGCTGGCTCCATCTTGGATGGGTACAGTGCTGAAGTGGCCACCTGCGGGTTGTAGATAGGATCTCATCTTTCTTCCTAGCGACAATACCTTTATTCAGCAACTCCTTTTGCTCACCCTGATACTCTGAGAAAGTTAAATCTCTGCATAAAACACTTTGCGTGGGCCCGGTATGCTGGCCCAAGGGATGCTTCCGGAAGTTTGCAATAGAAAGCCCCTTTCTCAAGTGTCTCCACAAACAGCAAAAAAACCCTTTGAAACAGGATCTGTGAGCCCCGTGACTGGTTACTCAGCATTGTTGGATGATAACATAGTGCAGCTAGGGAACAGAAGCGCTTCTGGTTGCCAGAACTTGTGCAGTAGGGGGTCACTCTTAGACCATTTAAGGCACTCGTTTGCATTTCTATGGCTGTTCCTTCTTTCTTCCTTTTAATAAAAACAACCTTCCTATTCAGAATGAACCAAAAATCTCTGAAGTAATGAGGCCTGATTTATAACATCGTTCTCTGTGGCTTATGACAATCAACTGCATGGTCTGGTTTAAAAAATGGTATGCCGTATCCTACGTGTTTTCCCTTTCCTGTGAGCTCTTCCCTTTTCTGGTCTTCGCACTAAACGAAGCTGAGGAAGCAGAACAGGACAGGGAAGGGAAGTAATGATGACAACTTTGGAATGTTTTTGAAGTTACTCCCACAAGCTCTCTCATATTTTTGATTCCTGTTGTAAGAGTCCCCCTCCATACAAGGCTTTTGCATCAGCAGAAAATGCATTAAGCATTTATTGCACAATATTAAGTAAATGGGTTTTTTTTTTGGGGTGGTGGTGGTGTTTGTTTTCTTCCCTCTGTAAAAGAGGGAATTAAAGAACAAAGAAAATCCCCATAAACCACACTCACACGGTCACAGGAGTCTTAATCCAAGCAAAGAAGGTATCTATAATACAGCAGGGATGAAAAACATAAAACAAAATTCTGTAAAAATTGGTAGAATGTGATATTAATTTTATATGATGCTATTCCTTCTCATAAATGCAATGGATATCTTCATTTAAGACATGTATGAAGCTTTGACATATACAGCCAATTAGTGCTAACCACAAGATGCAATTTTTTTTTTCCCCAGTCTCTCATTTTTTTTTTGGTGCCTATCGCCATCATTAGCAGCAGCAACAGAGACCAACATTAGCTGCAGCAGTTGTCATCTCTGGGCCAGGCCCCATCATGCCTTGAATGAATGTTAGTACCACAAGCGGCACAGACACCACGGTGGGAATCCCTACACGATACATCCAAAGAGACGTCCAGTGCACTTTCCGTTAGAATGAGAAGCTGTGAATGCAAACAATGATTAATCGCTCACATAAGCAGACGGCTGAAAAGCAACTCGGGACTCTTCAAAACATTTCATCCGCTCGCGAACTGTGGCTTCTCATATTTTTATCCTTACAAGTAGTAGGTGCCCTGGTAGTCTATTTTGCAGAGTCCTGGCTAGACTTCTGGCAGCTTGCCTACGCTGCTGTTGCAAGATAAGTTTCCTAAATCTGTTTTTAATTTAGTTCTGGAATGAATACTGTGCTTCATTTAAAAAAGGAAAAGAAAGTCTTATTTTCCCAGTCACCTTTATTTCACTAGAAAAGTATAAATTACCATCATAAATACAGATATCACCAGTATAAAAATTAGATTCTCATTTATAAAATAAATATTAAAATAGTCAAAGCAACAGGTACCTCCAAATCCCATCACCAAGATGATTTGAATCTGTACCCCATAAACTATTCATTCACCAACTGTTTAATTAAAAATAATGTTGAAGATGCAGTAAATACTGCTACCTACTCAGTGCTTGCATAAAGTGAGTTACTACTGACTCAGAAACTGCAAAGTATTTGTTCTAACACTTACTTGGAACCACCACGCTACCCTGTCTGTATAACTCTAGGTGTAGTGTAATCCAGATGTGCTCTCCAGATGTATAGCAGGTACCTGCTTAAAGAGCGTTCCTTACAAGTCACCAGGTACAGTAGTTTCAGTTTGTTTACCTTTGATTGTCTATATCCAAAGATAAACAGACCAAGTTAATTTTATCCAAGAACTGCAGAAATAATAGTAGCGTCTTTCTCACATCTGAACTAACAGATCATTTCACCAGTTAATAATGTTAAAAGAAAGTCAGATAAATAGAGGTTTTGTTTCACAGAAACAGAAAGATGTTCCTTTTAGTTAGGTAAAGGACACATATTTTTCAACGGTAGTGTTTTTTTCCCCTCACAAGTACCATAAATCTTCTGGCTCAGTAAGGCCATACTTTCAGAATGGCTGTACCTGTTCAAGTCAAAGGTCCATCTAGTTCAGAATCCTGTTTCAGACAGGAAGATAGAAGGAGCTTGGGAAGAGCATGTGAGCAGGGTTAGGATATCGTGACAGATCGCTAGAATGCTCTTCCAGCCTCTGGCCACTAAGTGACACAGGGCTTCCTGATATATGGATTTTTCATCTGTGACCATCTAACGGATTTTTGACTCCACATCCAGTTTGGGCTTCAAAATTCCTGTATCAGAGAGGCTAAAAGGCTCCAGCCAATTACACAATTTATGTTTTTTGGGTTTGGTTTGGTTTGGGTTTTTTTGTCTTTGGAACTGCCACTAGCATCCACAGTATTTTTTCCTTAGACACCATTAAGCGGTTCCTTTTCTCTTGCAGCTTTTGCTTTCTTCCGTTTACACAGGATCACGGATAGGACAATGGTAAGAGTGATGACTGCAATTGCTATCACTGCTATGATGATAAAGACTTCGGCTCCGTATTCTGTAGGGGAGGGAAAAAAAAAATCCAAGATTCAATTATCAGAAGCCGTAATGTCACAGTGCTACAAACTCTTAGAACCCAGTCAGTCCACTGAACTAAAAAATGCTTTCTGTATTTTATAGTATCCCAGAAGTGGAATGACCAGTGTGAACTGAATTAATTTTAACGTGAATTTGTTGGACTAAAAGTAAAGCTCTATTTCTGGTTCACACTAGATTTTAATCTAGTTTAATTAGTGCACTAAAATGCCATACTACCACCACAAGAATAAGTCAAACCATTCCCCCTACCCCTGCAGGATTTCTGTGAAACTGAGTCCAAGTGGAAATTTATTCTAGGTTAGAAGCTAGAAAACACCAACAGAAGAGACTTCTATTCAAGCTGTAATTTACTAAATTCAACTATTGTGATAAACAAAAATACATATATAGATAAGAATGTTAATTTGAGAGAGTTGATTTGCCAATTTTAGAAGAGCTTTTTTACTTAGAGTGCAAATATTCTTATCTGGTGAAGAAGAAAGATACAGTACAGCAATGTGATATCATTTAATAAATTTTGATGACTTCATATTGAATAAAGTGTTATCCATATTGTTTGTCTGGAATTAGACTGGCTGATTCACCAATACCTCACTAACTTATTTACCAGCAAAGAAGTTAATCTGCCAGCCTCTGACCTTGTAATGTAACAGTAAAGGAAGTCTTAGTCTCATCATCTGCTTTTGAGATAATAACCGAAGTTCAGTTCGAACTACAAGTGAATGGAAATGCCTGTTCTGTAGGTTTCCAGCACTCCTCCTATGTTTAAGAGCTAATCCTTCAAGCACTTACAATGGGACCTGTTATTGGAATGGTCTGAGGAAAACAATCAGAGAAGAAAAAAACCAAAGCCGAATGCTAGTGATGAGATCTGAAACCTCAGTGACCGGTCATCAACTCAGACAATTTAAAACTAGCCAAAACAGTTTAGCAAAACCCTAAAACCAGCCCCAACTGGCTAAAGATGGTGGACTCTTACTTAATGTGAGTTCTTCCTGTGAGTTTCCATGTTCAGTCTGTGTCCTCTCGCTTATACAGCAAAAAATTTATTTTATAACTTAGGCGTCACAGTTCAAAGAGGTGTAAAAATATACTCTGAATCCAAGTGTCTTTTTGTTAAAATACTAAAGACTGTATGACAAACTTCACCAGATACCTACCATCTAAGATATTTCTTCCTACACTGGTACAAAGCACCATACTTTCTTGACCGCTGCGGTTTTCTCTGCGGGAGGGAATGATTCCCTGTATGTAGAAGCAATAGTTCTTTGTGCTGTCAACGCTTACTTCAAATGTATGGCTTTTTGTTACTGTATCTTTCTGTAAAGGAAAAAAAACAACTCTTCAAGAAAGTGTTCTTTGCAAAAATGTTAGCTCTTAAGGTAGCGCAGAAATTGCGTAGCTATAATATAGATACAGAACATGGAAAAAGCAGAGTTAGATCTTACCTTTCCAGAACTTTGATCTTTCCAGTAATAGAGTTTGTATTGCAGGTCATGTTGGAAAATATCTCGAATACTTTGAAAGCTTCCATTAGGAAATGTATATGGTGTAAGCGGATCTTGGAACACAACAGTCAGTTTTGAATCTTTTTGTGTGTAATTCTGTATCTCCGGTTTTCCGAGAACAGCTAAACAAACATTTTTATAATTAAAAAACTGGCACCATCTTTTCTACACAACATGCGCTTTTTTCTTCCTCCCTCTGCTCCCTTCCCTCCTCAAACCTATTGTAAGTTTACAGAGCTAAAGCAATAAAGTGAAATTCTGGATTATTCATCAATATCTTCATCTACTACACAATGTTAATAAAATGGCCTACCCGCTGCACTGAGAAACAAATGGCAACTAAAGTCTTACACACTCCCCTACTACAGGGAAAGCTTCATGCCTGAATGTCTTCTTCTCACATATCAGTATGGCTACTGGAAGAGTCTATAGGAAAAACCTGTAGGCCCAATCTAAACCTTGTTTAATTCAATTGAAGTAATCTTGAAAGGAAGTTGATGATAAGATTTAATTGGCAATCCTACTTACTCTGACTGTAAGGTGTAAATTTTTCAGAGACTGCAAAAGGTGGTTCTTCAAAGTTATCCATCCCTGAGGACATTACAGACAGTATGTGTGCTGTATAGGTCTCTTTTACGTTCCCGAGCACGTCAGTAACATCACACTCTGTTTCTGTTGTCAGTATGCATTTTTTTCTGGTGTCAGATATCTGTCTGCAAGAGCAAGAAAGAAGCGTCAACACTTTCTGAGCAGACTTTTACGTATTTGGATATGCTAAAAACCATTTTTCCCCCCTCAAACTATAGATTTCCCTCACCCAGTGGACAGTCTTGCAAGTGTACTAGGCTGTAGAGAAGAAGAAAAAACCTCAAACCCCACTGTCCTGTACAGCTTATATTTCACAATTCAAAGTAGAATCAAGTAAATAAAATATGAGCCATATTAATTATAGAAATGTTATTGGATACATATATGAATTAAAAAGTAACCTTTTATGTGAATTGAATAGAAACCATGATGCATCTGAAAACTATTGCCTTGAGAACCATCAGTTGTCCTAGGAAGCTCTGTGGACAACAATATTAATTGTTTAAGGTGACAACAATGTTCCCTCGTATATGTCACTTGTGTTTGCATCTATGCAGGTGCAAACGTCACTATGAACCAGATGGTAGCAGCAATTTTCATTGCAGAATTATAATTAAAAAAATATTGACAAAACCCATGACCCATGCACTTCTCTTGATTTTTAAATGATAGAAAGCAGATTGAGAAATAATAAACCATAAAAAAAGTGTTAATTCCCCATTTTACTTCCTAATAAGAAAGAATGGAAAAACAGATTAGATATTACTCCTTCAAATCTTCTCACTGCTTTTGATGGTGAACTAAGGAAAAGAAAATTTGTGTCATCTCAGCTGAAAGGGCAAGAGTGCTGACTGTTTGGAATTAGCAAATAAGTTTTCCTCCAAATAGGTCAAGTTTTATTTAAGAGACGCCTGAACTCCCTTCTCACGTCACCAGATTTCTTATAATGTCACAGATCAGTTAGTGATGGTGTTCTAGAGATGCCTTGCAAAGGGACAGAGGAGATAGGACATTTGTGACCAAACAAATGTACTCTGTAAATGTACATAGACAAGAAAGCAAACATTTAAGCACACTTCATCCGTAAGAGCAAATTGTCTAAAAAAGTGCTTCCATATCAGAACTACACCTGATTCTATACTGAACCTTGGAGAAACAGACTTCAATTTTTTTGCGAGCACAAATGGCTGGAAAGAAACTCCAGATTCATAAATTTCATAAAATCCATTCTGCTAAGTGTGTGCTTCTAAGTCTATTAATTTAATCACTCCCTTAAAGAATAAAAGAGCACATTAGGCCATTGCATTGGTATTTCATCCATTAGTTATGAGACAGCTCTCATTTCTATGCCACTTTTACAGACAGAGAGGACTACAGTACCATATTTTCATTAATATGTAGGAGAGTTGATGACGCAGTTTCCCTTTGGGGCATGTTTAATAATGGTCTATGAATTAATATGGGAGCTAAGAACAGCACAGATTTATCACTGAACTTCATGGAAGTTTTTGTGCAGTATTGACACGTCACATAAGCTGCCTACTTTTTATGTGCACAGTATTTCATAGCTTACATAAAAAATGACAACAGAGGAAGTCTCGACAGTGGTAGATGAGCAAAGGTAATTTTTAGTAAGACAAAGGTAAATCTTAGCAAGACAAATTATTCATTTACTGTGATTCATGGTTTAGAATAAAATGCAGACTCATCAGACACCTCCCAAAACTAAAGACAAAAGACTCAATCCGGACACCTTGAAAGACATAAAAAGGTGAAGCTCTACCTAATACACGATGTGTCAGGTTGAGTGTCCAAGTGTCCTGGCCTAGACCTCCAGCGCAGCTGGCCTGCATGGAACCCCAGAACTGAAATACTGATCTAAAGCTCAACTCCCCATTTCTGAAGTGGGCAAAACCAGAAGCCTGAATCAGACGTTCTTATAGTTGGATACAAAGAGGTATTAGCAGCTGGGTTGACAATTCTCCCAAATCCTCATGTTTGGGGAGGATCGTGTTACACTCAGTCTCAGAAATACTCAAACACACTCTATGTGCATATTCTTCAATCGCCATTAATGGACACACCTTGGTGTTGCCTACTTACCCGTGTATTTCTACTGTATAGAAGTAACCTGATGGTTTTGGTTGCCACTGTAGTATAGTTTTAAAATTGATTGAAGACCAAGTAATATTAACTGCTGTTGGCAGTTCTGGATTGCCTTTAAATACAGAAAAGAGAAGAGTGCCATCAATTATATTATATGTAATCCCTGGTTCCCTGCAGTCATGTTGTTACATGAAGCAGTTGCTGTTAATTGCTGCTTGGAAATGTTCTTTTGGGGGGAAAAGTCTCCATCCTGCCCTCTGGGCTTATGCTTGTCTTACTAAAGGAATGTGTCCTGGCAGAAGCGAGCAATATGAGAAGAAAATTGTTTTCCCTCTTTCCCTCTTTTACCAACTCCTAGGTTGCTGAGGTAACTTATTTGGAGTTCTGTCTAATGCTTCCTTTGGATCCTTGGATCTAATGATCCAAGACCTCTGAAGAAGCTACGAAAGCTTGAAGACACTCATGAGAATGCCCAAGCACCAAACAAATGCAGTGTCGTTCAAAATCACCCCCCGCTCTATCTGCTGCAGAAGGCATTAGCTCCTAGTTTTCCCATTTATTTATTTTGGGAAGGTAAAAATCCCTAAAAACCGGTGGTTGTCCCGCACGCTCGCATCCGAGAGGGGCCAGCCCCGCAGGGACCCGTGGCCCACACTCCAGCGGTGGCCTCGGTGACCCGTGGGCCCGCCACCCCGGCAGACGCCACAGCGGCTTCGGGGAACTGCCTGGGAGGAAGCCGGAGCGGGAAACCCCGCACGACCTCCGTAACCTCTGGAAATCGAGCGTTTCACTGAGCGATATTCTCATTATTTCCTAAAAGCCACCTTCTCTGCCTCTGCGACGAGCTCGGAACTGGGGACGAGGGAAAGAGATCTTGCCGATCACTCGCTGTCACCGCAGGTCAGCAGCTGCGGCCAACTGCCGACCCCCGGGGGTCCCCCCTGCTCCCCCGCGCCGACCCGGCTGTGGCCGTGACGGATCCCCCCCAGGAGACCCGGGCGCCCCGCCGTCGGGCTGCTGAAGTGGAGCCGGGGCCCGCCCCAGCCCGCCGGCGAGGGCCCCCGTCCCCCCCCCGCCCCCCCCCCCG
>VYZM01013161.1:627746-643290 GCA_013398915.1 Dromas ardeola | reverse complement strand
GGGGGAAGGCGAGCGGGGCCGGCGGAAGCCTTCAGGCACCGCCGGGTTGAGCAAGCGGAGGGGGGGCCGGTGGGATCTTCGAGGAAAGTGGCGTTACTGTAAGGAGGGGGGGACCGAGGGAAAGGGCGGAATGTCCCCCGGGCGGCTCCAGCCCCCGGCACCGTGTCCCCCGGGGGGAGGCCCACCTGGATGTGCAAGCACACACCTGGACGTGCCCGCAGGCCGCGTCTCCCCGGCTTCTCGGTGTCCCCATACGCGTGTACCACCCCTCGCGTCCTCTCTGTTGGCCGTAGGGGGGAATGTTGGTGAAACCGGGCGACACCTGACAACCAGCTTCAACCACTGCCAACCTTTGGCGGACAGTCAAGGGGTGCCACAACCACCCCGGCTCGGAAATGTCTGCTCTGGAGGGCAGCTGATCCTGCGGAAGTGAGGTTGGGTTAATTATCTGAGATGCTGTAAATTATGAAGGGGAAAATATGTCAGTTCTTGCCTCACCACACGAGACGTTTGACACAGCTGCCCAGATAGCTCACATCCTCCCTTCTCTCACTCCGCGCACGGGCATACGTGAAGCCTGTCAAGGCTCACCTGCCATACCAGACAGCAAACAAGGGTCAGGGGTTTGTACCTCACCTCTCCCATAAACCAGGGACCTGCCCACCCTTTTCCTACAAGCTTCCATTGGGAAGGTGTGCCGTTTTCACAGGTAACAGCGAATCTGTCTCTGACAGGAGATGTTCTCAATCTCGGCTTGCAGCCTTTGCCACAGGCTCCCTGGCCTCTCTGGTGTATATGTTCCTCTTTCTCTCGGTGCTGCCTTTCTAAGCACTTAAACCAAACTTTTGGAGCCAGGGGTTTGAGTCCTGTGTTTTCTTCTAATACTCAAGCTCTAGAGGGAGCTGTGTTCGCACTTGGCTCATGATTCTTCTGCGGGGAAGGTGGTAACGAGACGATATAATAGAACCTATTCTGTAATTAAGGGGGATAGATGCATTTTACAGTGTTAAACTGACTCTTCTTTTTATTTTGTGCCTGATTTGTACAACGTTTTATACCTGGAAAAATATAGGTAGGCGGAGAAGACTAACAGGGAAGTTTCAGATTTAGTTGCCTTTAATTTTCCTGATTGACACATACTTAGATGCAAGCAATCAGTTCTGTCTCATAATGCAGAATAAATCTATATGGACCAAACTACAATATTGATTTCAACCAGAATCTGCATCAGAATTCATATAGTGTGTTCTGAGGTGCATCTAAACCCTGGATTTTTAAATTATCAGGTTACCTTCATTAAAACCCAGCCACACGCCTTCTAATTTTCCTGCCTTGTTTTTGATCAAATTTCAGCGCTGTCTGTATGCAGCTATATGTCAGCATTACATCAGCCAAAAACCTCGCATGCTTTTAACTTTGTGTAGAATACAGATCTTGTGTGACCAGATTTTCGAGACTGTGACCTTATAAGATCACAGTTGATTTCCAGAGGACTTTACAAAGAGAAATAATGCTCTCTTGTTTAAAGGAAAGAGGTGCTTATATAAAACTTAAATCACCTTTAGGCTCTAAGTCCAGTTAATTTCCTTGTAGTTCAGTCACAAAAGATGGAAAGCGGTGGTTTCCACCTTCTGTGGAGATGAGCTCAGTGTCCCCTTCTCACTCCCATCTCTTCTGTCATGACCTCCCACACTTGAGGCAGGTGGGGAACCCTCCAGACCCTGTCCAGACTAACCAGCTTGACCAGTGTCACCTTATTCCACTTTCCATCAAGATATTCCAGTGTTCACTAATGCTAGGCTTTTAGATGTCCTGCTCCACGCTGCAGCATGAGAGGAGGAGGCCACCAGTTTACCAGAGCGGTGGGAAGCAGAGCCTGAGCAAAAGGATGTGCCTGGATCAAGCAATCAAGCAGGGCTTGGGAGATGTTGTGTGGTTAGAGGAAATAGGGTAACTACCAAACTAGCCATTCTGAGGGAAGGAAGGTGAAGGGAAAATTTGAAAGCTGTGAGGAAAGACAGCATGCCAAGGGTGCAGTGTATCTAGATCAGGTGGGCAGGGGAAGGGCGAGATGGGCAAGGGAGAAGAACTGAGGTGAGGAATTGCTGCTGCTGCCCTCTCTGCTCTTCTTTCTGCTCTTTCACCAAGTGTCGGTGCAGATTTGACCAGAGTGAGAACTGCTCAGCACCGCCTGCCTCCAGGCAACAACCAACCAACCAATGTGGGAGAGGAGAGGAGCCCCGCGCTGCCTGACATGGGCTGATGCCTCTGAGCTGGAAGCCTTCTCAGTAGCCAGTCACTTAACTGTGACATTCTGGTCACATTTCCTGCCCACTTCAGTGGTATTTCAACACCTCATTAAAGACAGAATTTTTTCCCCCTATTTCAAATAGATATTGCGACATGCAGCCAAGCATTATGCTGACTTAGAGCTCCGGCAATTAGTCTGGAAATTTAGAATTTGGCTCCCATAGTGGAATGTCAAAATGTAAGCATCGACTCTGTACATGTCTCTAAGCGATTTAGTCATCCTCTGCTCATTTTACAGTCAGCAGATAAAAATTCCATTCCTAAGGTGAAATCCATTTTTTCCCAGTATAAGCATCGAAAGCAAGTCAGATTAATCTATTTAAATATTGAAATAAATGGGACATTTCTACTGATGGAGGCCAGGATCTGACTGTGACTTTTTAGAATATGTGGGAGACATGCAAGACCACAAGCCTGGCTGCATGCTTTAGGTTAGGAGATGACATCTTCTGCTCTGTGACTTCTTCACGCTGGTGAACTTAGTGGAATCAAGGTTAGTCACCATTGGGAATGTTTGCCAGTTTATGAGCAGATTCTACAGATTTTCATTCCTTGATACGTGTACCATGGAACCAACCCACAGACTGATTATGGGAAAAGTGAGGAGAAAAGTGAAACTAAATTTGTGGAACTCCAGTTTTTTTGAAAGAGATGCGTGTATTTTTATCGTATGATCTGCCATATCTCTGAACTGGGTAGTTTAGAGAGAGCTACAAAATAATTTCTTGCTTAGCAAAGCAATTTCAACATCGTGTTTTCTGTACTATCATATATAATTGTTGACATGGAAGTGGAATGGCGCGGGTGACATCAGTAACAGGTCAGTTTTCTTATGCTGACAGTTATGCAAGATTGTAGGTAAAATTTTGTAATAGTTATTAATGTTTTGAAATTTTGTAGTGCTATAAAACATTCATCATTCCATGCTAACATAAAAGTCAGCAATATTGTCATGCCCAATAGCGTAAAAGTGTGTTGAGTAAGTTTTGAAATCCCTGGGAACTTTTTACAAAATGAAATTGCTCCTGGTATTTCTCCTTTCACTTGGCTTTTCAGATCTTTCTTTAATTTGTCTCAGTGACCCGTATGATTGGGTAATTAATTTACTTATACAATTAATTATATTTAATTAGATAAAAGAGAAGTTTAGGGAGCGATCTCTGACTTTGTACCTGCTTCTGTTAATGTCTTAGCATTTATCTTGCAGAGCTGCTGTTTTAAATGTATACACAGACTCACAAATAACACTGCCTTTTAAATATTGTGTTTTAGCAGTACTATAATTAATATATTTGGTAAGTGAAACAGTTTTGTTAGGTATAACATATCTGTATGTAGTGCTAGTAAATAGGCTGTGGAATTCAATGAGATACACTGTGCGTACCTGGCATAGGCCTTTGTTCTTTCAATCTTTTTCAGTTCCAGCCAACTTTCTAAAAGGAAAAGGCCCTCCAAAAGTCTTGAAATGGGAGCAAGTTTACATCAACACTTTCTGCCTGTGCTTGTAAATGCTTTAAAATCATCAATTAATTTAGATTATATACATCCTTCAGGTTGTATTGCACCCATTCTGTACATAGGGAGGAAATTGTATTCACAGAGCACTTCTGTGGATATACTGAAAGTCTATGATGAAGTCAGGAATGTACAATGTCTTGATTTTATACTAATTTCGTTCTTGTGTCACAATCACAGGATTATGCTTGCTTTATTTTTAAGCAAAGAAAAATTTCCATGTATGGAAAGCCTCTAGGGAAGATAAAGGAAAAATATAGAAAAATAAATTCAGTCGGTAGATACTTCATAAATCTTTAAAAGCCGAGTAACTCATTTGCACTAATGTTCTGACCAAGGTATGGAGGATGGATGTAAGAACTAGTGTGAGAGTCCATTAGATACACACTGGTCAAAAGTGACTCTGGTCACTGAGCAGTTCTGCAGTGCTCTCTGATTATTGCTGGCCTGTTTTTATAGCTGCTGAACAGCTGCATCTTCCCTAATTGCAATGTGAATTGTAAGTGGTGATTACACCAATGAACACCAAGTCAGAAAAAGTAGAGAGGCCACAAACAGAGCTTACATAAAAATGGCTATATTGACAACATTTGTATAATGGTGTTTGTAATTAAGAGGATTTGTAAATGTTGTAAAATTGGTTACCAAGTCCCCTTTTTGATGGGGAAACAGAAACTGAAAACAGAAACGGAATTAGTGTAATTCGACTGACCCCCGTGGTAAGCAATGCGATTAAACTAGTGCAATGGAGTGAAGAATCAACTTTTATATTTAAAAGTAGTTGTATTTATTTCTGAAGTCTCCACACCAATGAAAGTCCCAGTGTGGTATAAAATCACATATAGCTGAGCTGAAAATAACAAAGTTGCACTGGGATAGAACCGGTTTAAAATTTAAATCCAAGTCTGACATTAATGGGACTTCCTTTCACTTGTTGAAAAAAATAGTGAATACACAAAATTGATATAAAAATTGTAATCAGCAAAAGATATTTCTCACAGGGGAATCACACGTACAATGTAAATGTCTCGTTGGTATTAGATATGCAGAAGCAAATCTTTGTATGTTTTTCTGATACTCTGCTTTCAAAATTTGTTTTTTGTTACCACACTAGTCACACACACATCCCCTCTCTTATCATACGGATACTTTAAAAGCAGACACTCGCAAAAGAAGAAATCTTGTGGGAGTTTTGGGGTCTGGACTGGCTCTGGGGTCCGGTGTGGAAACGATGGCTGCTTGTCAGCCAGGGCAGGCGTCCCAGGGAGGGAGGCTTTGAGCCGTCCCCACGCTGAAAGTTCTTGTCGACATTGCTCTGGTGTTAACTCCAAATTACTGGCTGCTTTCCTATTTCTTACTCACGGAATGATGTGTGATGCATTTATTACCCTTTTCGAAATATTGTTTCGCAGTGTTGTTTCTTAAAATGGAATTTGACCTACAGGTTTGTGTACATTTAGTTTCTGTTATCTTCAGGGATGCCTTGGGGTAAATAAGACTGTGTAAATGAACATTTAAACTACTCTCTGCTTAGTTTGACACATGGAAGGCTTTTCAGAAAGTGAGTGGCTGTAGCCACACCACGGATGTGTTGTCAGGAGTGGAAAGGTACTGCAATACACAGCTGTCCTTATTTACTAGTGACGCCCTCCGGCTAGAGGGGAAGTAATTCTAAGAAGTAATAAATGTCATTGAATCACAACAGAAAGTATGGAGGTAGAGACACTAAGTTATATCATTTCCTTCTGTGCCTAGATACTTTTGGCTAGCCAGCTTAAACTGTTGTGAGGTTGAATCTATTGTTGGACGCTGTGATGCTGTCTGTCTTCCCTTTCTTCTAGGTGTTCCAGCACAACCGGGAAGTAGCCTCTTAGAGTAATTCCTTTACCCCAGAATATCTTAACTACATAAATGAATCTTGCATTTCCTATGCATCTCTCTCATAAAATTTGTTTTTCCCAAATGACGCGAAGCACAAGTGCAACTACCAGATCTTACTTACTCAAGTTTTCTTCCCGTGCCTGAGTTTGAGAGGAAGTGGCCGAACTGAAAAAAAAAAAAAAAGCAAAAAGCAACGTAAGTATTAAGTGACAACAAAACCTGTTTTAAAGGAGGCATGTACATTAACGGTAGCATCTTTTTTCGTATTGAATCCAGTCTTGGATCTTGACTTTTTAATTAAGTAACTGAAATAAATTAATTTTACTAGGCAGTTATTTATAACTGATAGTAAAAATTATTTCCCTTCCTCACCAATTGTTACAAATGCTGACTTTGTAATGTTAGTTGTGGCATATATAACTTCTCAGTGAAGGCAGTGGTAGTCAAATTCAGTGTTCTTGAAAATATTTGGTGTGAGCATGCCTTGAAGGTTAGGCAATTAGGTGGGTAAAATAAACAAAACTTCAGTTTGAACAAATGTAGTCCCTAGGCTGTCATTAAACCCATTCTTAGCAACTGTGATGGAGGAAAAGGTAAACTGTACTCTGTTTGACTTGGCTATTATAATGTTTAATCCTCTTGTAATACAGCTCTTCTTTTCAGTCATTTGATACAGCAGAAAAACATTTGGTACTAAAGCTGGCCAGCAAAATTAAACCGAGAGTTTCTTTAATATCCTGCATCGCTGTCCTTTGACATTACATTACTTTGTCGATGCTGCCTTTATTGCAGACTTGGGGGTGAGTAGGTTAAAGATAATTGGAAAATGGATCAGCTTAGATATAGGAGAATAATTATGGATTTGGTAATTGGGCAGAATTAGCCTGCTATGCCAGTGTAGCTCGTCTGTTGTACAGCCCAGGAGACTTCATTCTGAAATGATTTCCCCACTTCCCAAATTTTCTTACGTGTATCACACCCAAGGAGAGTCAATGAAAGTACCAAAACCAGGTTTGACTTTTATAAAGGTATCAAAAGTTTCCCTCTAGCACTGGAGTATGTAGAGAATGTTTTTACTATCATGTACTTTGAATTACAGTCTGTGCACCAATAATGACATTAGGTAGAAACGGCTTTGCTTCTCCAGCTTCAGAAGGTAGATTTTTCTGTCCTTTCAGTCGTCTTTCTATTCCATCACAGTGCTGCTTTTTTCTCCTTCCTGATGAACATTAGTTAAGTACTGTTGCACACTGCAGTTTGTACATTACTATAGCTTACTACAAGACCCAGCACTGATTGCCTCCTTGATTGGAAGCAGCCTTTAAAATTCTGAAAGTTTTCTGTACAATGGGAAATGGCTGATTTGTTAATGATTATCATATATCAGTCACAGTACAGTCTTTATTTTGAGCTTTCTAAGTTTGTATTGCAATTTATTTAGTGAGCACATATATAATCGTAATCACCAGGATTTATTATCCTTGTGTTTCTATTTTCCTCAGAAAATGAAGCATGCCAATTGTAGCTGGAATTATACTTTATCAAATATTAGTTACTCTACATCATTAAAGAAAGGTTTTTGTTTAGGGATTTTGTAAATAAATAGTGGTAGATTGTTCAGAAGAACACAACTAAAGTCATATCTTATTCTTTAATAAAATCACAATGGAAAGAACACTATCCAAACAGTATATGTGTTATTTATTTAACTTGACATAACAGCTCACAACTTAATAAATTATTAAATATCACTATAAAGGGACATTATTTTTAAAAAAATATACAATAATGTAAATCAGACATAATATTTACTGAAATTAGTGCATTTGTGCCCCCAGTGTCAGACTTAAAATTTTATTTTAAAGGAACAAAGAAAATACTAAAAGACTTAAATGGCTAATGCAGCACCATTGGTTTGAACTCAGACTTCATCATCATGACAAGAAAGAGTGAATTTTACCTTCCAGATACTATGAGTGAAAGAAGGATTTGATCCTTGCTGTTCTCTCATGTCAGTTAGTATTGACAAAATACTGGCAGAGACCATATCACTTATTAGATGTTCTCTGCTCCTTCAGGTTATCTGTCAACTCAAATCATAGAGGTCAGCGTAAAGATCTTAAAATTTTAGCCCTGCCAAAAATACTGTGCAAAGGGAGGGACATCTCTGTTGTTAATCAGCCTCTTAGCTGTCCAGTATAAAGGGGAAGAAACATCTTAGATCTGATCTAAGGAGGAGGTCTGAAGTGGTTTTCTTGAATATCTATACACTGGTCTTTACAGGCATACTCATTCTCTGTGTTTGAACGTCATAAACAATTTTAACTCAGCCATTTTAAGGGCAAGATGATTACAGCAGAAACTGGTACGAACTAAGGCATAACATTCCTGTGCGTGGAGCAATCCTCCTGTTGCGGCCAGCACCCAAATGCATTCTTTCAGCATATCAGAGGGCTAACGCAGTGCACTTCTACTGACCTGTGGGAATTGATTTAGGAGTTAGGGGTGAGGGGAAACTTCCAGGAACCAGTACTTAGCTGAAAAAGCTGTGTGGTTTCTAGCAAAGTGCTGAATGTTGAACCCTGAAAGTCCCAAGGATTTTGAAACAACTGTGTCCTTATATTTTGTATTTTAATGTGTTAGGAGTCAAGTTAGGGTCTCTCATAAAGCCTAAATGCTGGCATTCCAAACTGTTAACTTTGACACGTAGCTGTTTGATTAGCTGTGTTTGGAGCTTTGTGAGTGTATTTGAATGGAATGTGAAGTACATAGAGGAAATATCTTCTTAGGTTGAATGTTTTCCTTAGAACAAAGAAAAACTAAAAATGAATAACATCGATCAGTCTGAATTTCAAGTGCTTTTGCTCATAAAGAATGTGTACTTTCAAAGTATTCTAATAGCAGCTAGAGATAGCCTACATTTTTAAGTTTGAAAAGCTGATTTTATTTGAGTCCAGTAATGACTGTTCTTTCCCCAGGATATTTAGCTTCAAAATAATACCAGATCAGTTCTTGTTTCCTGGTGTCAGTCTCCATCATCTAAACCACACTGGGCCATACTGACTCCTGCTGATACCAGCAGGAACATCTTGGACTGTGTATCTCTTCCCCTACCTCCTAATTTGGTTCCTTTTGACTTAAACAGCGTGCTTCGTGTCTGATTGATATGGCGATTGTTAGTATAGGAAGAAAAGTACCTTTCACATAAAGAGAAAATACTGCTTAGCTATCGAAGACATTTCAACAGTCAAAACCATCCCCCTGTAACCTTCCAGTTACAACCTTAGGCTCCTCAGTGCTTTAGTGAACTAGTAGTAAGTAGTGCATCTGCTGGTGGCAGGTCCTCGGGTTAGTGGAAACTTTGAAGTACTGTCACCCAGGTCGTTTCCAAATGCTGCGTGTTTTAGCACTTTAAAAGGTTTTATTGCATTTAGACAAAACCCAGAACTATGCAGTCTTTAAATAGGATAATGTAGAATACGACAGAAGAGAAATGAAAGTGCATGTTAAATTAAAGTTCTCTACTCATTCTTTCCTGCAAAGCACAGTCCTGTCCTCTAGGTTCGCACTTTTCCCCACAATCTTTCCTGGGTTGCAATAAACTCGACAGAGTCCCTTTAGGTCCCTAGAAAAAGCTTTTTTTGAACTCAGTTTGGAGAGTTGGCTGTATGTTTGCTCCCTGATCTTCTCAGAAGTCTCCCATTCTCTGCCTTTATTGCAGGCTCCTCCTTGCTGTGACTCTCATTCTTTTTCTGCCTTTCTTTTTAGCAGACCGTAACATATAAGACACAATAAACTGTGAACAAACAAATGAGGTGGCCTCTATTGCACCATTAAAACAGATTGCAATTCTGCAGTAAAGATTCCTTTGTAAGAAGAATTCTAAAATTATCTCAAGTGCTACAGGCCCTGAATTTTGTGGCTAATCATTAGTTTATACACATTTGCTTATCTTTCCCGGTGGGCCATTTCAGCCAAAGACTTGTCAGTTCTTAAATAGGTAAGTGCCACAAGCAAATGATGTGAGTTGTTGCCTAATAACTCCCAAAGACTTGGCAAAAGGCTTTCAGTCTTTTCCAAGTTTATAAAGTGGTGTTTTAGGACTTATTCTAATACTGGCACAAATACATCTAAAATTCCCATTAAGATGTTAGTGACGAAGTTGTGAAGGAAAACTATTTTTCATCTACAGAATGTGATAACCTCAAGGGAGTGTTATCTGTAGAATCCTTGTAGGCAGTTGCCCATCTTGGATGCTGGTGAATGATGGAAAACACAAGTGAAATCAGCTGAGGTGTAGGTAATGCTTGTCTGAAGCCTAGCTTTCCACATAACCACTCTTATTTGACATTCAATGTACACCTGCATCAGTCAGCTTCACCTACTTCGATAACAAATACTGTGATGTGGAATAAGAGCATGCAGAAGATGAAAAGCACAGATTTTCCATGTGCTCCCTATGAAGAAACAGCCCTTAACCATTTTCTACATCTGGGATTCATGTCTGAGAAAAATTAGAGTTTGAGTGTTGCCTGTAGGTACACAGTTGAACAAAATGTTCATTGAGAACCAGATTCTCCTGAACAGGATGCACAGAAGACAAGAAAGCTCTTTCCCTTCAAAAGAAAGGTCTGATCGTCGCCACAACCCAGAAGTTCTAGTGAGTAGGACAAAGTGTAGTATTCAACTAAGGCCTCTAAGTTACAATTGATGTTACTATGTAGTACTCCTTCATTTCCAAAATAGCTTCTAAATCACTATATAGAAAGTTATTTGCTAGATCTGGTTAAACAAAGTTAAAACAAACCCAGCATTTTCTGTCATCACATTTGACTTGAATGGCATTTGACATGCTTTTCATGTAACAAAAGTGCAGTTGAATTCAAAATGCATGACAGAGACGTAAGAATTTCAGAAACATGATGCTTATAAACTTGAGAAGTGAGTTTATGAATTTGTAAGTAATTGAGTGCTGTTCATGAAAATAAAATGGGATTGCATACTTAGTAATGAAGTCCAGTTCATCAGAAAAATAGCAGCACTGCAGCAGATCCAGGGTGCACTGTCTGAGAACAGGGTTGAAAACAGGACTGCTTGACTTGTAAGTCTACTCTTCTAACTTCTCAGATACCCAATAAGCCTAATGTTCAAAGAATGTGCAGAGCAGCTATAGTCTTCCCCTGCTATTCAGTGAATTGTTACTTGTTTTTCACTTCGGCTTTTGGGGAGAGGACGTAAGAAGAGGGAACAAGGTGGTGTCTGATAATGATGCAGAAGCATACTTACATTCATGCAGGTATATAGATACAGCACAGTATATACCTCATGCTGAATCACATACGTATATTTCCATCAGTTAATCTTGATGGAGGTAGTTCCCATTTTCTAGCGAAAGTACTGTATACAGGTAAAAACCTGACTGTATGACTTGCATAGTTTCTGCATAGATGCCTTTGTGCTGATAAAGGTCAGGGTGTACACTGAGTATCAACTCAATAACAACTCCCTGCACTAGCAGCGTATTAGTTTTTGATAGATTTGGGAAAGATTTGGAAAAATTTTGCTAGATATGTGTAGCTTTGCCTTTCCTTGTGAGCAATCTGTAGCATCTATGCTGATCTTTTCCTTTATCAAATACAATATTGAGCAGTATTGCAAGATATCGAAGGCAGATAAGAGCGTGCTGATCAATGAGCAGTCCCAAGAAAAGTAAAATAGACTGTGGACCTGCTGTTGCAGTCCTTCATAGCATTTCCATTCCATACACTGATTTTTTTTCTCATGATCAGCCCTGATAAGTTTTCCTGAAATGCTATAGAAAAAAGAAGCACATATTTCTAGATCACCTGATTCCAAACTTAAATATTACTTTATTTTGTTATTAACTTGGTTGGAGTTTAAAGAGCTTCAAAGTCTTGCAATTAAAACATAAAGTCTGGCTAGGCAAACGAAATCTTGAACTGCGTTTTTCAAATGTTTCACGGGATCCTTTCTTCCCCCTCTCCTCTTATGCTGAGAGGCATGCTTGGCATAGGCACCTCTTGACATACAGCAGAGGCTTGAGCTGAGATTGTATCACCTTGGAATTTTAAAATCTCAGGAGGAATTTGAACCCGAGGTGTTACCTTTTCAAACACATAGTACTGCCAGGCGGAGACAGTCATTCAACGGGGGAGGTGGAATTCCAGTAAGAGAGGCCAGAATTGGCTGGATTTCAGCTTCCAACTCCTTTGATATAGTCTTTGAACTCTTACTGCACAATTCTGCTTATATCCAGACTTGCTATCTTGTGTCAAGTCCAAAACTTATGTCCCCAGAACCTGCAAGATTGTCTCTGATCCTTCTGTTTTTCTGTCTTAAATATTTCTGAATACTTTGCAGATTCTTGTCCAAAACCCAAGCTCATTCAAAGTTCAGTGTTTATTCTTTCTTACTTTGTTTGAAAAGACTGTCCGAATTAATTGGGAAGTCATGTGTAGTGGTGTGCAAAATACACAAATAACAGTTTTGATTCTGTAACGAGGTTTTTGGATTAAGCATGCACTGAGAATTTCCTCTGTCATTGCTTGTACTAATTCCTAAACCATCATATGATAAAGATTATAACACTTCCATTTTCTAGGAAAGAAAGGAGGTAGCACCAGGAATTGGAACACAGACACTTTCTGAATATAAATATGGTCTGCTTTGCTCATGAATTGACTAATGCGTTGCTCAATGATTCATTTGAACCAGGAATCTGACAAACAAAAAATACTAGACTCACAAAAGCTTTTATGTGCTACTTGAAAGAAAGGATGGAGTCAGACACTCTCTTGGTTTTAGACTCGATGAGCATAGAAGAAATTAGAAATTGAAAGAAATTAACTGAAGTTAGTTTCCCAGGGAAACACATTTTCTTGCTGCCAGGAAAGAAACAGGCAATTTTTGTTCTTCCTCTTTGGTTATTTTGCCAGTGATCGGCGGTGTAGACTCCCATTTGAGAAAGGCAGGCAGGGGACCAGATTTTATTAGTCTCTTTTGCCATCTCTCCTTTCTTTGCCACCGGATTCATAACTTGCCCTAATTTAATTCTGCAAGTAAAGTCTGTTATTTAAAAAGGACTGTTGCAGATAAAAATGCTGTTAAGTTAAACTGACACTCTAGTTAGTGTCTGTAACAGCTCTACGTTTTGCCTTGATCAGTTGGCAAATATGGCTTGTGTTCCACACCTTTCCATATTTGCTGCTCAGCAACTAATTCCCCTATTAGCTGTGTTTTTAATTGCCTTCACCCAGCTGGGTTCTCCAGCTCCTTTCCGGTCTGTTCCACCAGCTCTTCCCGTTCTCTCTCTGTCAGTGTAGAAACGGAAGTAACAGATACTCTTAAGTACAATGGAGATAGAATTAACATTAGATTATTTTTGTATCCTTAACTTTATTTACCCTTCAGAACAGTAGTTCCAGGTGAAATTTTTTACAATAATTTGCTTTCAGACACAGGGATAATTAATACAAGAAAAAATACGCCAAATATGTATTAATTACATCAGTTCTTAAGTTGTTTTTCCCTGTATAGCTTACTTGTGCCAGGTAAGTGAACTGACCTGTAAGAGCGAGTCTGGAATATGCAGACAACTGTACAGAAAGCCTTTGGCCAGGAAAGTTACGCAGGTCTAACTATATTAGCAAAAATTTTTCAGCATAAATTCAGCATCACAGTCAAAATATTTATCCGTCCAGAGACTTCATTTTCTCTTCATGACATTTTTTAATTGAAAAAAATACGTTTGAGTTGGATATACCCAGAGGCTCAACTCCAGCTATATAAGTATTTTTGTCATTGCTCTTGGAATTAGTACAAAAAGTATAATGTCTTTTTTGGTTTTGTCTTCTTTCAAGTGTCTTTGATTTGAAGATGAGTGACCCTATCCTTTCCTAATTTCCCTTCAACAGTGCTTTCAGAAGAAAAACAACAAATAAAAGTCAATTGCTTCTGTCCTACTTCAGGTTCAGAGATTTTCCTTCTAGACTGCTAGCTGAATGCTAGCGTGTGCACTACTGAGGCAGATCAAAAGTTACCTTCCGTTCCTAAAGAAGCATAAATTCTCTCTAGATCTGAGAGAGGTTGTCGGAAGATTTTTTCAATTGCAGCCTAGATTTGTAATTTGAAGGTATGTGGTTCATAACAAGTTTGAACCTGGGGAACTTGGGACTGAGTTTTAAATCACCTACTTCTAATTAATTTGCATTTATTTGTAATCTTTATGTAGTTGTGCAACTCTGTTAAAAGAACGCATCTACTAATCTTGCTTCCACTGGCTATATGACAGCTTAAGATTTATGGAATTAATTTGATGATGGAAAGGAGAAGAAAATCAGGTTCAAGGCATATGAGATTTAAACACACGTGTGAGACCTGCATCTGTCAGCAATAGCATCTGACTCATTAGCAGGCTTAAAACATAAATACATGGATTTTGGATTTTGTTTTCTTCTTTAAGACCAGTACCTCTCTGCAAAGGAATCATCAGCTAATGATATATTCTGACAGCCAGCTCAGTGGATACCCCAGCAATTCAGGTTTAAAATTGCAAACAAAACTTTCCTACTTATATCACCAGTTAAATTCTTAGAGCATGATGGTTTCCAGGTATGAAACAGCTACAGTCCCAACTGTTAACCACTGTGGTGTGAACAGGGTATGACCATACAGCACAGACTGTGTGTTGCAGACTTTCTAAGCCTCACATTGTCTCGTGTGTCTCTGTGATGTGATAAAAATGCACACATCCACCTTTGCACTTTCACTTTTGCCACCACCAGTAAGGATGCAGTGCCACTAGTAAAAGGATGCAGTGCTACTAGTAAAGAGGAAGGAATCTTTAGGTCTCATTTGATATGGGCTTAACTATGAGTCTGCATCTGGTTTGTGGCACCCAGACTCTGGCCAACACTAGTAATCAGAACTAAAACTGCGTCCTAGGTTTTTGTTTCGAAACTCTGATGCTTTTGCTTTCCATTTTGTCTCTTTATTTGAGACCAACTGAACTTTTCCTTTTTGTGATTTTTTTGGAGCAGAAATGTTTGATATGTTTCCTCGTGTGCAGCAGCAGATGAAAAGTCTGAGAGAGACCGATACAGGATTTCGGAAGAAGCAGAGGATATGACATCAGAAAGAGGGAAGTTTGGAGACTGTAGCTTTTCAGCAAGTTAGGACACTCTTTGTCATGTCCTAATGCAATGCTGGATCCTAATTTAAACTGATTTATGTTAAATGCCTGTTACCATTCCCTCTTGTAATCAACATGCTCTCAGAAACACTAGTGCTTATGCAAACTGCCTGCTACTAAGTTTTGAATACGAAATTTACAATTTTGTTTCTGTAGTGTCACACACCCACTTTTTAATGTGTAGATGGCTGTACAAGATGTGAGGTATAGAAGAATGGGCCTGGTTTTCTCAGTGCCTGTGTAAATCAGTAAAAAAGTAAATCTAGCTAATTCAGTTTGGACTATTTTATTTTTTGCTCTTGTGTGAGGAGGAACTGAAGCAGGCCACGGAGTCATTGGAATTTTATTATATTTATTGTATTTGTGACAGTTGCTTATTTGCTGCATGATTTTATTCCTTCCTTATTTTTACTTCTCTTTACAACTAGTCACATCCTTGTTCTCTTTTCTTAAAAAGGCAGTTTTTAAAAGACAGAAAAGGATAACTCCCTGTGAATTACATCATGATTTATATGGGTATTTCCAGACACAAAAATAAAACAAAAGAATTTGAAGGCATAAATTCACAGGAGTATCTCCAACAGTGACATAATCCATATGTGAAATCAATATTATTTAGCTGAATAT
>VYZM01013161.1:605918-627677 GCA_013398915.1 Dromas ardeola | reverse complement strand
CATTGCTTGACTTCTGATTTAATGAAAACAAACTAAGAAAATGCTTTTAGAGATATGGTTCATCTCAGTGTGTTTATCTTGTTGATTTTGGTCTTTCACTCTTCTCCATATTTACACTCCATTAACAGTGTTATTAGCACAGTGCCTTCAAAACCTGGAAGCTGAGCTCATAACTGTACCATTCTGTACCTACAATACAAGGGGTGCAGGGAAAACAGACATATTTTAGAAGTTATTTTGCTAGGAATTCCTGTTTTTTTGAGACAAATTTTGTTTTTAAATCACTAGGCCAAGTTTATTATTTTTTAAGGGCTTGAAAATATTTATGTGATACAACATGCAAAACTCAACCAATTAATTCTGCTATTATTATAGCATATATTTTTGGAGAACAAACTGACTTAATATACAGAAGAGAACACAGCTAATACCACCACCAGGAATTTCCACTGAGGAATTAGCCCCTCCCCATCCCTTTCCCTTATAAAAATTAAACATTAAACTGAGAAACTTGCAAGTAATTTTACAGTATAAACAGCTCAAATAATTAATTCTTACGTGGTTTTGATATTAACTAACTTTAATAACATGATATGACTACAGCAGGCACACTGTTTTCCATTATAGCAAGCCCACGTAAGAAGGGAGACTCCTGTTAAAATGAACGTGTTTTCCCTTGCTGTTGAGCATTTGGCCTCATAGATTTTCTAGGAATCTTTTTTAAGGAATGGCATTCAAACTGAACACCCAGTCAAGGGAGCGTCTTGTTTGCAAATGGAGTGGTGGATCTGACCCAGACGTTGCTGACTTTTTTCAATTTAAGGACTGCAATTTCCTGAAGTGTCTATTGACAATCTTACATTTATTTAGAATGCAAACTAGAAGAGAGCATCCCACATGCAGACAAGGGAAGGAGGCAAGTCAGAAAAGAGGTCAGGGCTGAGTCCGCCAAGCTCAGTCAGCTGTCCATCATCAAGAGGAGAGCAGGCACATGGGCTGCTGTAGCCCAGGAGGAGGTCCATGCTTCTCTGCAGACTGGTGAAAAAGTTTGTCTCAGCTTTAAATACACAGATTTCTCCAGTTAGCAGCCTGCTTACCTGAATTTTGCTTAAGACTTATACCAATTTTTCTACTGCATTACATTAACCCACATGAGGCACACTCACGTTGAAAACATAATAATGCTTGTAGCAGTCTCTTTTTTTTTTCCTTTCTCACTCTATATTTTCTATGACATTTCAGTCTGCTTTTGCTTCAGACAGCTTGTATTTTCCTCAGATACACTCTTGACTCCAAATCTTTCTTTAGAGTACTCAGTGAAGTAAGCTTTCAAAATGTCTTCTAAATCTTTGTTTATAAAAGCCTATGTATGTTTACAGAACTCTAATAATGATTGTCAGCTGCTGATGGGAAAAACCTGACACGTATCACTCTGAGGCTCTAATTGCCAAATGAGATTTTATGTAACAGAAATCAAGACCACTTGGAACAGCAGTAAATTTCATTTCCTTTGCCATTCACTACCTTAAGAATGAGAACGGGCATGGTTCCCTTCCAAAGTTCAGCAGTAATTCATAAAGGTGGGGAGGACACTATGTGGGAAAGAAGACAATTTTCTTTCCAAAAGGCTTGAGTATCAGCCAGATGTTTGCATTCTTTTCTTCTCCGACACGTCTCCTCTATCCTGAAGTGACCAGACTGAAGGTTTGTAGCAATTTACTGTGCATCTGCTTAGATTTTGGGGGATATTACTAACTGGAATTTTGTAGCTACTTGGGACTTGTCTGTCTATGGCTTCCATCACGCTTTATGCCTGAATATTTACATTTGGTATTTAGAATACATTATTTTGTTTACTTTGTTTTGATATTTTGAAGTTTCTAGTACTAGACAAGTAGTTAGGGGGGATTTTCTGAACTTAAATCAGGTATTGAGAAATGTTTCTGTATGAAAAAGCTATAAAGATGACCTTGTTATTAATTACGAGTTTAAACACTATTTCCCCATTCCAGTTTTCCAACGTACCTCCTTACTCTTTTTTTCTGCTATATTTACTAACTTCATATATTGAAAGGTATCATAGTCTAACACTTAAATCTGGGGAGGAAGAATCTGGGATGACAATTTTATGTATCTTTAGGGAAATAATAAAAAATAATTCAGTGCCAAAAGAAACTAGGGCTGATATCTATAGAAAATCCATTGGGGATTCTTTTAAATAACATATAACTATTTACAGCTCTATTTTTATAAGTTTGAATTAAAACCACAACTATTAATAACTACAAATCTAAGATGCGAGAGGTAGCCAAGATGTGAATTGGAAGGAAAAATGTTGTTGGTGCAGTTGCGTGCTCACCTCAGTGGTCTAAGTGCTTGGTGTGATTGGTCAGGATGGAAAGCAATACCAGAGAAAATTATTGATGCAAATTGAGGTTCTACTACAGATAAACTTGTCTGATTGTGCTGTAGAATTATATACCTTGATGTCATACATAAATTGACTCCCTAAGGGACTTATTATTTACGTGAACCATGATGAAAATGTTGTTCAGGCAATTGATTTGAATGTTTTCTCCTTGTTAGCAAATAATTTTTAAAATTACACTTGTGTCAGTAATCGCAAATCTATTTCTCTTTGAAATGAGTTAATTTAGGTGTTACAATCCAGGTCTTACAGTAATTCTTTATTTTTGTTAGAATAGGTATCTGTAAACCACTCTTCTTTTTTCTTTTATTTTTCTTTTTTTTTCATCCAGTCTGACAACTCTAATTCTGTTTTGCGTATTTTAACGCATGTATTTCTAGTATTTCTTTATTATTTGTGATAGCCAGAGGATAAAACTTGCTTTCTTGGTCCTTTAACTTTGCTCCCTGCTGATATTTTTATAAACTACTTTCTCTGATTCATACCAGAATAACAAATGGTATTTTCAATTTAAAGATGTCTAGCAATGCAAATATCTTTCTGCAGGAAGATTGTAGTGAAGATTATTTCATCATATGTGTGAACAGCCACAGAAAGATGTTGAAGACCTTAGAACTGTGGTTTCATTTGGGGAAGGAGGTGGCAAATGAGAACCTAGTGAAATAAGTGGAGTTATAACTGCAGCCACCTTAGATTTATAAGTGGCTTTACCTAATCTGTACATAACTTAAAAATTTACAATTACATCGATAGTTATATTTTTTAATAGTCCACTGTAAGGACAGAGAAGTAGAGCAATAGGCATGCAAAAGACAAAAATATAAACTTGAGATGTATAATTATTTTTATTGACAGAATAAAGAAGGTAGATAAGGGCGATGATTAAAACTTAAATGATTTTTTAATCAGATGAATTTTACTTACCACTATCATTCATCAAGTAATTTTCAGTGCAAAGATTGAGATTTTTTTTCCTCTAAAAAAATATTTTAATTGCATTTACAATACTCTTCATGTTTATCTTTACCATACAAAAAATCTGTATTGCCAAGATTGCCTACAGCATGAGAATAAAGACCTAGCCCATAACTCCCATTTAGCTTTCTGTCATTGCAGGATGTGTAAAATGATTGTACAGCATTCTTGTCTGCATCCTAAAAAATGCCAGGATGTCTGGGATTACTGTAAATATGTTCAGATTAGTGGAACACAGTTGGACCAGGATCAATCGATCTTCTGCTAAGAAAGCTATCCAGAGCAGGAAAGGATTTTGAGAAGTCTTAATTCATGTTTTTCTAGGAACATTAAAAATTTGTTAATGAGACTTCCCAGGGACCAGGAACAAGAGATGCTTACAGCCAAAGGTTGCTCTTCCCAACAAAACATTTCCTCCAGTATCAGCTTTTACACTAAGGCTCACTTCACTAGGGATCAGCTTTGTGAAGAAGTTTCAGCTATTCACTAACTGAAAGGACACGACCAGTATGCCAGTAGAAGATACGTTGTATGTTTGCAATTCTAGAACATAGATTTACATCATAGATTTATCCAGCTTATTTCAGTTTTCTGCTGTAGAGTGAGGTCCATGTGTAATATGATCACTTAAATGGAATTATTTTATTTACCTAAAGCAGGAGTTCTTGACAAATGTGCAATGGGAATTTCAGAGTGTGGCGATTTACTTATTTATTTTTAAAATAGCTTCGAATTTGTGTATCAACATATACTAGGTTGCAGTCAGCACCAGTATTTCCTCTGGTAAATAATGAATTATTTGTTATATACTAGATAGATTATCTCTTTAAGAAGTATTAAGTTTGACAAATATTTAATTAATATATCTTTGGCAGAGACTGCAATGTTACCAGATAGACAAGGTTCTGAAGCAATATTGTCTTTAATACACAAAGGATTTACTGGTAAAAGTTGGACTTCTGTGATGTTTGGAAGCCAGGTTAGATGTAAAATCTTGTTGCTCAGATTCACAAGGTTTTGAGCTAATCAATCTACAGGCTCTGGCATGGATTAGCAAACCACACTCTGGCCAAACACAGGAGGAAGAAGTTCTTTCAAGTTGGAGGAAAGCTAATAGCATCATAGAAAAAGAACCTTCCATGTTGGCTATTTAGGTCAGCTGCTGCCCCAGGAGTTGGCAAGATCAGCTGTTGGTACTAATGCTTCTTAGAAAAGCTTGATAAATTCAATTATTGCAACAGAAGATAAATGGGAGTCAGCAGGTTTCAATTAAAGACAATATCACAGATGTATCAGCAGTTCACTTGGGAAAATGGTTGTCCCGTGAGTCAGATAAAACATGGCAAGGGATCAGTAGGAAGTAGGACTGTTTGGGTCTTTTTCGCTTGTTTGGGCTTATTTGGAAGAAAGGCAGACAGAAGTTGTTCTCATTGCCTGTCCCAAACAGGCTTCTAAGAGAAGAATCATTCCATGTTTTGTAAGGGCTTGTCTGAGAATACTTGAAAAAAAAAAAACAACCCAAAAAAACTCAGAAGGAAGCAGTGTATTTAAAAGGGACCTTAGCAGTTTAGACTTCATAATTAATGGCAAACCAGGTCAGTATGATCAGTTGTACTGTTGGTCTCTGCTTATTTTGGAAAGGGGTGGGAAAGATTCTGATCTCTGCTGAATCTGAAATGTGTTTTGCTTAAGAAATAATAGGAGTTGTATCTGATGGCTACTTTATAGAAGCACTGGATGTGCTGAAGCATGAGACATAGAAAAGTACTAGATGTCTAAATAACAAACCACGTTAATCTGCCCTGGAGTTGTAATGTCACAGAAAAATATTAGCCTTTAACAAAGGCTAAAAATCGCTGCGCTTGTATAGTAGTCTTTCATTTGTGCTTACCATTATGCTTTTGTAAAACACTGATTTTGTAAAACACTCTTTCTCAGTATAGGTCTGCTATAACAGAATAACATAAAGATTTTGGTCACAAACAACTAAGGTTTTTTTTCTCCCTCTTTGTATCAGAACCATGTGAAACAAAAAGGAAAAGGTGCTGATTTGTTTCTTGAATGTCTTATTTTCAGCTATCTACAAAATCCTTTCAAGTTCTCCCCGCCAATAGGCAATATTCTGGCCTGTGAGTAGGCCAGAATAATTCTTCCTGTGCTTGTCCTACAATAACTATATGAAGTCATAGATTATTTTCTTTTTCTCTAGCTTTTATGTCTTTCAGGTAATGTAGTCCATGCCTCTATAAAAATATAATTGCTCCTGACTATAAGATTTCCTTGGGCTTCTACTTTATATTAAAAGGTCTTATAGTATTTACCCAGTAATAATTTTCTTCAATTTCTCTCTTTTATTTCTGCTAGTACTTTCTTAGACATCTCCAAGTAATCTCACTATTATTTTAGAGATCTATTATTTTTTAAGTGTCTTTATTACTTTGTTGTTCTCTAGTCATCATATAGCCAGTGCTGAATTTTAACTCTGATGTCAGTCATAATTCTCCTTTAAGACATCTGTTGTAGTTCCTTAAAGCCCTTTATTTGACAAATGCAGTGTTCTGGGGGCATTTGTGACTAAGCTGTAGAGCAAGGAACCGAGCCATGCCGTTCCCAGGTAGCATGGTCTGTCAGCTGACCATTCCTACCGCTCTGACACACCGCTGTACTGCATAGCAGCGGTAAATTTTCTTAGCTCCGAATCTGCACTGCTCTTCGCTTTTCTCTTTTCTTTGTACAGAACACCTATCCTACATTCTTCCTTTAGATGTCCACTAGCACTCTCCCCACCTTCAATTTACCGTTAAAAGGTTAGGGCTCAGTCGTGTTGGTACAAGTTTTCTTGCTTCACTGAGTAAAATGTCACAAACTTAAGTGGTAACTTCAAACATTTCCTCATAATAGGAAATAGCTTCAACCAATACCGCATTTATAGGGCTTTTGATAACATTTAGATTTATCAGAAGTTATCTAGGCTGACTTGCATGCTGAGTGACATTTGAAGTTCTAATCTTGGCATGTTGATAAAATTGAAAACAAAAATTATGTATCTGTAGTCGGTAAATTGCAGCCGGTTGACCCCAACCCCAGTGGGATCAAAGTAGGCTGAAGCCCAAGGAGTTGCTGATCGCCTGAAATAAAATACTAAAGCAATAGGACAAAAGAATGAGCTTGTACTTCACTGCTGTAATGAGACACATAGACCAATAGGAAATGTTCCACCTTAATAAGATAAGAGAAATTTTATTTACTTAATGTAATGCTGATTGGGATTCATAACCTCAGTGAGACACTTCTGGGTGTGTACTGCTATAATAAATACACACATTCCACTCAAGAGATTAAAAGCTCTTGGCACTAGTTAAGAAAATTATCAAGACAGTATTTACTGCTTAATGACACTTGTTTGCGTGTGCTGCATCTGCTCATAGATACTACCTTGCCTCTCAGTGAAAATTGCAACACACCATTTCAGAGATAAGTATGGGTTGGGTGCACATAGAGAGTTTCTCTCCAGACTTGTTTCATGACTCACACAAGGACATGTTGCAAAGGGTGGTATGGGGACTTAAGAATACTTTTTTTTTTTTTCTTCCAGTGGGCTAATAGTAAAGTATTCTAGACGGACGAGGGTTTGTCAGATCCATGTGCCCCAGCGACCCTCGTCTTGGAGGACAGGCTGAGAAATAAGGACTAGTTTCACAGCAGCAAAAAGACTATGCAACTATAATAAATATAATTGTCGTAGTGACAATTGCTTGATAAAATGCAGCTGAGTCACACCCTCAACACAGACCTCTATGTAAATTGTATAGTCTAGCCCAAAGTGTCTGGCTGCAGTTTGCTGACTTAGATTCACCCTAGAGTTTTATTCCCTAGTGGTCGGTTTGTTGTGCAGTTCTCTTTCCCCCTCTCTCCTCAGAATTACGTGTGTTGTTGCTTGTTCTGGCAGTGATCTCCATAGTTAGTGGGGTGATTTACTCTGTGTTTATTTTTTTTCTCCTAAATATAGCAATTCCTATAGCTGGTCATGTGTGTGCCCTTCCTCAGAATGATTTTTCCATAGAGAGTAAGATAAGGGCATATTATGACTTAAGAAAACCAAACAGAAGATAGCCTTCTAATACATCTTCTACGGTATTGGTAATTCAGATTAACCACAGTAGCTACTATTTAGCTAGTTTCATAGTGGTATGTAAATATAAGCACTGATACCTGCTTATGTACCAAATTATCACGGGGATTTCATGGTCCTCAGCCTCTTGTAGTCATGGGAGATTGTGTATGTTTTTTTTAATATAACTTTCAGATTAGTCACGCAGCAAGTGAAAAATGGAGTATCCAAGTATCTCACCTGTCCTTAAGGTACTTGAGAGACTCTGTTGATAAAGAGAAAACCAATGAATCCTATGACTGCTGAATCATTGCGATTACAACAAAGGGTGGTCAAAAGGGGTAAGCAGAACTTGTCCTGAACTAGACTTCTGTGGCAGCAATCCAAAACTTAACCAGGCTAATTGTAACAAAAAAGGACTTAATGTCATCCTGCTGTTGACTTAATTCCTAATTTACACTGTCACCTTTGTCTGCAGTACCTAATGAATTACCTTTTGTGTTCAAGTATCTTCCTGTCACAAGATTATTTAATGTAGCCTAACTATGATCACAGCTGCCAAAGTTTACTGATGGTAATACTTCAAAGACACATCTTGGGAGAATTTTAACAAATAAGATCTTGTTATTATAGCACTCTTCCCTTGATTTTGAATTTCACTTTAATCCTACGTATGCTTTCCCTAAAAGCTTTGACAAAAAGGCAGCAGTAAGTATACTTGCTATGACTGTAAGCTAGCGATTGGTATGCTGTTATACTGGGATGTATATCAAAAAAGATGGAACATAGATCTGTGGGGATTTTGACACTATTGCAGGTGCCGAATCATGTAATCTTTCATAAAATACTTAATTTCACGAGGAACATGTTTGGTTTCTTTTTTTTCCTCCCACTATAGGACTGTTCTAAAGTGTGATTACCCTAATAGCTACTCAATTCTGTTGAGAATTGGCCTAAAAGTACTGATGGTCACCTTGCCCTCATTTGTACTTGTACTCAAATTTGGTTTTATCCTGAATAGTTTCCTCTTTTTTGTTTTTCCTCTGTGCACTTACGTACAGAGATCATAGCTTGGGAGTCTTCGTGTGTTGTTTTAAACAAGCTAAGCTCTCTGATGTTTTTCTGCCAGGTGGGATCTCTGTTCCTCTACTAGCTCCTTTTTGCACTTGTGGAAGCTTCGATTCTCCTCTCATTAACATGGGTGACCAGGATTTTTCCGATAACCCAGATGAAGACTTGCACAAAGCCACTGATACTTCTGTGCTGGAAATAACTCTTCTGATACAACACACGGTCGTGTATGTTTCATTCAGGCTGGCAACCGTCCAATAGCCATAGTGTCTGATTGCCATTCTGTGATTAGTTACTATCCCAGGGCTTTTTCATTCTACAGTTTGTTTCCAATAAGGGCCTATTTTATGATAGAAGATTTTGGGGGTTTGATGGTGTAGGGTTAATTAAACCTCTGGGGTTTTTGAGTTGTGTGGGTTTTTGTGTCGTCGTCCGTCCGTCCGTGTCCCCCCCATTCTGTCTACTCTAAAACCTTACAAAATATTAAGGTAGGACTTGATGGCCAGTACTTGTCAATTTACCATTTTATGTAGACATAGTGAGACTATTGACCCCGTAGATTTACCAACACTGTTTAAAAAAAAAAAAAGTGAGAGATATATTAGATTACTTTGTCGTAATATTTTTTTTAAACTTGCTTGCTATGCATCACCTAAACTCAGATCAACAGTTCTGGAGTCAAAAGCCAGTGTTTCTGACAAGGTAATTATAACCTAAAGAAGATAAAACTTAGTGACCATTTATAATCTGATTTGGGTATCTTTAATAGCTGTTGAAATATGGTGGCTACTTTTGAGTGAAAAATGAAGAATGAGTATGTGTTGAAAATGAAGTGAAGCAAGGGCAATATGAGTAACAATGATGAATTTACCTCTGTTATGAGGATAAGAGGGTATTCACATGGCTTATCTTTATACTTTAAATACTGAGGTTAAGAATTTCAGTTTCAGTCACCCCCTTTTCAATCAGTGGAAGCAGAACAGGTCTTGCTCTGAATGGCCCTCCAGAGTAGCCCAACTTAAAATTAATGTTTTTATGGGGAGATAAGAGAGAGTAGCCTCATAATTTAGGCTAAAGTTGAATGCTAATTAAGCTAAATACACACACGTTTGTACTGCAATATTGACTTTATTTGTAATGTAAGGCAGGGCAGACCAGGGAGTGCGGTATGATTTCTATTCTTCATGTGCAGTTCCACAAACTTAGCTAGACTTGTGAGGCATGTAGAAAAAAGAGTGTGATAAGAATTCAGAAGTTTGGTCTGAAGCTTTCAATGTCAACATTCAGATACATGTGTCCTTTGTGAAATAGCTGAATTGTATCTACATCTGAGAAGTAACATATTCAGGCAATGGGTAAAAAGATTCTATCACTACATGGCAATCTTCATAAATTCCTGAAACTTTTTCAGAATTACAGGTGTTTTAGAGAAGTTTCTATCCTTATCTTCTGCTAGAATGTCCATATGAATTACCTGTCAAGCAGACAGAACGTAACTTGAAAACATCTGACACTAAAATGGATTGGTTCTTCAGTCTTAGAATTTGCAGTTTGCAATCTGCCGTCAGTGTGAAAATTACATCACTTCATAAATGAGGGGGAGAGAACAACTGCAAGAGGTTTCAGGAAGCTTGCAGGATGAAGAGGAAACGGCTCTTGCTTTGTTTGTGATGATGTGACACTGTGAGCTTGGTTCTTTTGCAGAGGAATTTGTTTATCTCTGGAATCTTTTCAATTCGGGCAGTGAGGAATACATGCTAGAAGATGATTTCTTTACTAATGCTGTCAGCTGGTTTTAGTTACTACTATGAAAAGCACTGTGGACGTATTTATTGAAATTATTTTGCAAGCTGTGTAGGTAGACTATTGCTGCAAGATGCAGTCTGCTACAAGGGCACTTGTTATGTACAGGAAACTATACTGTGACCGGTACGCTCCATTGCCTGATGATGAGGAGAGAAGATGCAGAGAAGACATAACATTTCACAGACTCCTCAGTCTTGGAATATAGCAAGAAATGGGAGAGAATGGTGAAAAGTGAAGTAGAAATGGGGCTTTGGACGTGGCTATGCCAGTTAAGTGGTGTTTCTAATCCTGAATGGGGTTAAGTGTGGGAGGTCGCAGGCAGCCACTGTCTAATGAGCACAGTGGGCACAGGGTGGAGGAGATAAAAACTGGAGGATTTGGCAACTGCACAGAATGCTACTCAGTTTCTGAGCCTGTGACTCTGCAGCTCATCTTGGACAATCTTATTTTAGTGACCAAATATGGCAAAGAAAGAGAACTGTTCGAATATTTAAATTGTAAATATCAAGATTATTTTTTTTTAAACTCTCTACTGATATTGGAAGGGGGAAGGTTCACGTAGAGGTGTTAGTATGCCTGTAACGCTCATCAAATTTTCCTCTATTTAAAAAAATCTGAGGTCTTAGAAATTCTTTTCTAAATTGTTTTTAAGAATATGTAAGCAAATACGTATAGCACCTTCATGATTTTCCAAATGAAAATAATAATATTAATGAAGTGATATGCTAACCCTCAGATTGCTTTATTTGTAATTAGAAAATAAATTCTTACACCTAGTGTAAATGGTGCAACTGTGTACATAAATACTAAGGCAATAATAATACTGCCTGTGAGCACTGGGAACGCTTCCTCTGTGGTTAGCTTTCCAAGACCAAACTGAAAATTTACTCTTCGGGCGGTGATTCCAGAAAATGGTGTCATGGGGATGGTCAGGTCAGTGGAGTCACATCTCTGAACAGAAGAACTGTCAGTCTGACGCACGGCTTTCTAAATGGGGAAATTTGCACAATTTCCTCAGGAACGTGCAAACATGTTTTCCTTTAAATATTCTTCTACTATCAGTACTCTGTCATATAAAAGCAATACATGCAAAAATATTTTGAAATTGGGGAAAGTCTCACAGTTTCAGAACACCACCAAATTCAAAAAACCAATATAAAATCTAAAGTCATAGATGGTTATTTTGCCATATAATTGTCATCTTGATCCTCAGATGAACTGAATTCATGTTAATTCCATTATTTTCAGGAGTTATACAACTTCACATGAGCTGAAAATTTAATCCAATATGGTAAATTTAAAATGGCTCTAGAATTTTATTATTGCTCTGTAGTTGTGCGGTTCTTTGAAATTCTTGTTATTAAACCATTCACATTTTGGCCGTTCTTTCTCTTTAGCCCTTTCCAGACTCAACTGTTTCAAAGACTTGTAATTAGTGATGGTAAAATATAAGGTAAGACTATAATGGGAAAAATACTGAAAAATGTTTAAATCCAAAAGCTCTAAGCATTTTAGTAAAAGAAATAAGTCTATTTCTTCAAGCGAACAGGTGGATATTAAATGGAGCAATTGAAAACTAACTGTGTTAAGAACTTCTAGCCTTCCACTACACAGATCTGTTCCATAAATATTTCAGGGTAAGGCACATATGATGTACAAGTGCTGTGCAGCAAGTATTTTGTTTAGTGGGTGGTTTAGATTGAAGCCCAGGCTGACATGATACACAAATGCTCTGCAGAAAGTTTCTATGTTATTCTCTTGAGCGGATAGTTTGGGCAGAAACACAAACTGGGTCATTAAAAAGCCAATGCCAGTCAAGCCTGGCTTTGTTTTCCCCCCATTTTTCTATGCTTTGTGATGAGGCTATCATATCTATGCAAAGCTTGGAAAGGCTCTTTTGGGCTACAAGAATTCCCCTGGCTCCAGCACCTGTAGCTTTTATGAACTAGAACAGAATGCTGTAAACACAACCACACCAAAACCAATTGTCATGGTTCTATTTTCTGTCCCTGAGTCTTTCAAGGGGCTAAGCATGTGGTACAGGCCTTCTGAAAGCACGCAGGAGAGCCTCATGAGGGGTTTTAAGGAAGCATGCTCAAGTGGGACCCCAGAGGAACCTTCTGTTCTCCAACTGACATTATGTGACCCCTTTCTGAATAGGTTGCACTGTACACTGCATAGACCTGCCTGAGCAAGTGTTAAATAGCCACTTTGAATAAAGTCACAAGCTTTAGTGCTGCTGGAAGAGATCCTTGCTTCCCCTCATGTCTTGCATTTTGGCGGTGGTGGCAGGAGACAGAGGAGGAAACACACAGCAGAGCTGGGCCAGACATGCTGCACCAAGAGGTGGAGCGCTACAGGAGGGGAGAAGAGATGGGGAGAGAAAAGGGGAGGCCGTCCTGGTAAGGGACTGGGCTGTGGGAGAGTCCTGTACTGTGGCCTGGAGAGAAGGAAGAGGAGGAGGTAGACATTGGGAGGTAGCAAGGTGGGAATCTCAGAGCTCCTATTCAGTCACAAGACCACAATTATCTCCACCACAGTTACACAGTTCGTTGTGAATCTAGGACAATACTTCCATCCTTGTGAAGATCTGTTAGCCTGTGTCACTCCTCTGACAACTCCTAGTGTGCCCCAAAGACCCAATTTACTGCACCAAGGCTGTTAAAACTTGTCCCTCACTGATTCATTCTTGGAATCTTCTTTGCTGCCACTGCAAAGCTGGATGTTGCCTTTCATCCTAAAGGCCATAAATGTCATTTTGGCCTAGGTTTCATCTGAAGTTTTGAATTTTCCTCGTGGTTTTTTTTAAGTTTCTATCACATCACTGCTATGAGTACGCCAAGAAACTAGGTTAGAGTTAGCTCACACATCTCCAGTTATTTGCTGTCTTGCTGGAAAGAGCCTAGAAGTTTGAGCACAAATCATTGTCAGCTGCAAGAGCATTCTTGTTTCACAGAGTAAATAGACTACAACGAGATGCCTTCATTTGCAGATGATAGAACCAGCTCAATGCTAATCCTACAGTGAAGGTACAGCTCCAGAATTACTTCAGCCAATGTAATTTAGTTCTGTTGCAGCCCCATTTCCTCACATGTTTTGGCGTAGGCATTTGTCTGATCCTTCAGGGGAACAGTTTTGACAGCTAAACTGCCAGGAAACTGATCACACAAAATAATAGTTTTCTACTAGCTTAGCTCCCAGACCTGACTTGCCATAGATCAGACTGTGGTAGCACCAACTTACATTTAAAGTGTTGTCGTATTGCATTAGAGGCACAATTAGTGCTAGTGATTACAAGAGAAATAATTGTAGTCTGTCCTTCCAGCTGAAGAGCAAAAGGAAAAAGAATAAAACAATTTGTTTTGTAATGCCTTCAGTCTCTTTCCTGGCCAGACGCATTAACTGAATTGACTCATCAAATCAGAAAAATGATGTTTTTTTCCAATTGTTTCGCTTTCTCTAATTACTCAACTATCCCATTTGTTTTTAGTCACTATCCAGTGTCGCTTTTAGAAACAATAGGCAATAAATGGAGAGTTTAGCTGTTTCTTTTTAGTGTAGTAACAGGATGATTTTAGAATAGAAAAAACATACTTTCCTTAGTTGAATAATAAGTTAATTCAACCTGTTTACTTGTTGGTCCGTAGGCCAAGAAACAACTCTTGCTACCCTAAAAGAAACTGCCTGCAGAAGAGGTGTCTCTCTTAAGTCTAGAGGGGCACTTGTAATTCCAATTAGTGGTTGGAAATTGAAGCTAGGCAACCTTAAGATCAGTAATAAGATGGAAATTTTCAACATTCACTGCAAAGCAGAACATTATATGTAAATATTATGATAGGTTTTATAACGCTTGAGATTATTCACAAAGACAAAATGTCTTTATGAGGCAGACACTATTGCTCAGATACTTCTTTAAGCTGCAAGTTTAAAACCTCTAGGACTGGTCTGGGCTGTTTCCTCTGCAGAACAGCAATGAGTAAAATGGATGGAATTTGGACCTACACCTTAGCCTAGTGTTAGTGACACCTCTTAAGATAATCTCAGATGAAAGAAAAACTTTCTGGCCATGCACCTTTGCGTCCTATCTATGCGTCTAATGAAACCTGTGTCATTTGGGCAAAGGTGCTACATGCAAATAATGAGGCCTCACAATTTGTGTACAAATCAGTCAAAATGTTGTGGAAGGTCAGACTGTAAAATCAGCTTGTGCTGTTGAAATCTTCATGATAAATACTGAAATCCTGGAAATGTATTTTAGTAGTAGTCTATTTTACTCAGGAAGACAAGAACAAAAGGCTTAGTCCTGAGTGAATAAGGCTCAAAAAGTTAGTGCGTTGGAGCTGTAATGCCCTACAGCATTCCAGCTGTCTCCTGTTGAAAACATCGTGTTGGTCTAGGCTTTATTAATATCTCTTCTTCCTCATAGTTCACTGCCACTCTTCTCTAAATGGCAGTGATTTGTTCAGTCTTGGCCAGCCTGCACTCCACCAAACAAAGAGGAAGGAGAAGTTAATAGGAATCTTTTCTTTCCTGCAGCACCCAGAGAGAGATGTTAAGGCCTGGTTGTGCTTTGCCACCTTCCCTCTGCTCACTTTTCCCCTACGCTTTGAAAAATGTCTCAGACAGTCACAGGCAGGAAAACGTCTGTGCCTACTCATAGGTGGGTAAAGTTTGTTCCTTTTGCATAACTGCTGCTGCTGAACGCTCATTGACCTCTAATGGGTTTAGTTTACCCGCACAGATGAGCTCATACCAGTTTATTTTGCAAGGGATTATACAGTCCAGTTACATTGGAAGTTGTTTGCTATATCAGGTTCCTACACTGATGACTGATGCATGTATTGACCTAGTAAATGCCTTCTTGGCATGGTCAAGTTTCATTCAGATTAATTCTTTGTGTAACTCTGCTTTTGAAAATCTCTAGCGTGAATGTGTTGTAACATGTCCTGTTCACAATGAACTCTTTCAATGGCTTAATTTCTGCCAAAATTACTTATTCGGGTTTTAACTGTTATTGGTGCTAGTATATCTCTGCTAAGATGAAGTGTGCTTCATTAGAGTAAGCAGAAACAGATCTAATTAACAACAACTTCTTGTTGCCACAGTGCAATGAAAAAGGGGGCGGGGGAGGAACAACAAAAAAAAAAAAAAAACAAATCAAAAATCCAACTTATTAATACATTATCAGGAAGCTTTTTCAGTATCTGTCGAGGTTATTAAATAAATTTCATGCCACAATATACAGTTTACTGTGCAGTTAAACCACAAGGGACTTGATCGTTTGAAATTAATTTTTTGGTATCTAGCTAATATCTAACCTAATGTACGCCCAGCTCATCGACACGACCTTTGCCAAAAGGAAATTGCAAAAGAATCAAAAGTATCTGACCGTTATATTACCAAAATTATTTAAGTGCTTAAGAAATCTATTGTCACCTAAAATGCCTTGCCGTGGATGAATGTACTTGCTATCTTGCATTCTTAAGAAATGGCAGGTGACATCTGGTAGCATACAGGTACCAGACAGAATGATGCCTCTGCAAAGTTCAGAAGAACAGTTAGCTTCAAACGCTCCTAATGCCTCTAGGTATATTCCCATGTCACTTTGTCCATATTAATGACATGCTGCTGTTCATTATTAGACACCTTGTTGAGAGGTTTTGAGCTCTGTTTGAATAGACCTACGAAGAGATAAAACTTGTCATGATTGTATATCTAGAAATATGCAGGCGGGCTGCAGCATTGCTTGGGAAAACTGTAGAGTTTGGCGTTTGGGTCATTCCTAAAATCTGGCAGAGCAGGAGGAGGGAGCTGCTACCTAAATGGGATATCTAAGACTGGTTTATGCAAATGCAAGGTGATTAGGAATCTTGTCTCCTCAGAATCCACCTTTTGTATTTCTGTGATCAAATTGGCTGTGCAAGGGCAACAAGTCTCAAGTGCTGACTCAATGTTAACAGGAGACCAAAATTTGGGTGTGAGCACTCCAGTTGTAAGCAAACTAATTTTTTTTTTTATTTATATGGGGACTTGGAGGGTGTTAGAACTTCTTTTAGAATTGAAGAGTGAACTAATCTGTCTATAGCCATAGGCAGGATTGGTTTTGGAGAACTGGAAGACTTCAGCACCTCTCAGATACTGAGCAGAATTAATGATGTTTTTAAAAATCTATGGTGTTTACATATGGGTTTCTGGGTGTATCTATTACTGATGATAAATATGATAAATACTTTTAAACTGCAATACGGTTTTCTTCTCTTCTTCAAAAGTGATCAAGGTTTAAAAGAAAGTCATAGTAAAGCAGACAAATTTGCTTCACTGTGAAAGTGGAATCAGATAAACACATACTGATTTCAAATCAGTTGCATTCTTCTAATTAAACAAATTCGTTTACATCTTGTACTATTAAAAAGAACATAAGCTGAAAACTCTCTTAACCTCAGATACATATCCACAGAGCAGATTTTTGACACTGCTTTCCTGCAATAGACCTCTTCAGTGATCAGGAAGTAAAGATGCTTCCCCCTCGTTCTGCTCTGAGCTTGCCTTTCAGTGCCAGAACTTCCATTTCTCATTTCCTCCTTGTATCATCACCTCACAGAATGAATGGTGAGAAGCTAACTGCACAAAAAAGGTCAGGAATTTATTATTAATACTGAAAACACTTTCTTCATGTTCCTGAGTTTGGTAATGCAGTGGAATAGATCTTGAATTTAGTTAGATGTGCAACAGCTCAGAATCACTGGGGTACTGATTGGTTAAGGGAAGGACAAGATGACTAGTATCCAGGTGACTGACAAATCCACTTACTTTGACTGTAACAGGCTGTAGTGTTATCTTTTCAGTAAACCATGGCACATCCCCATGGTTACAGAAATAGCAAGACACAATATTGAGCTGTGCCAGACAGAGATGTGAGGAGGAACTGGAGCCCTTCCCTCCCACATATGCCTTTTCCTTAAAGATGCGTTGTATATGATTAGAATTGTATATCATTAGAATAGACAAATAATAAACCAGAAAAATGAAATTCTGTAATAACAGAAAACACTGCTCTACTGGGCATAGGGGACTACAAAGACTTGTAAACAAAGCTAGTGCTTACTGTATCACTGCAGGAGCGGTGGCTAACCTTTTTTGATTTCTCTTTTCAAACTACTTCCCAGCAGTTCTCTCTAGATTCTTGGGAAAAACTTTGGGTGCATCTACTTTAGAATATTTTTAAAATTATTTTTATCAAGAATGTGCTTTTGACGTGAATCTCCAGTGTTCCTATTTTTTCATACTTTGGTTCATATTGTCTAGCAATCTCGGAGCATGCAAACTGGATTGCTTTCAGATGGAACTAAAATGCAAGGTTTGCCGTTGAACACCTCCATGTCTTCCAACTACTGTTGGGCTTTCTGGTCGTAGGACTTGGCTGGAACTTGTCTGCAGTAAAACCACTGAAATACATGGTAGATAATTTGGTCTGCAGGACCAGCTGTACAGGTCCTCTCCTACCTCACTTGTTATTGCAGTCAAAGCCGCCTTCTATCCATCAGCTGTCATACTGGCACCAGAGTTTCTCCCTGCAGCAGTTGAATCCCCTTCTCCTCACAGGAGTCTCCAGTCTATACAGTTCCTCACTTACTGTCTCCCTCCTGGCTCCCCAGGCAGTGCCCTTGGAGCTTCTCCAGTCTGAGCATGTTCAGCTGCTCTCAGGATGAAGTGCTCTCCTTCCCCAGGCAAACAGGCAGCCTTTCTTTTATCTAGCTGTGGGACTTGTTTAACAGAATGTACAATATGCCTCTCTTAGAGTATACATAGAAATGTACAACGTAAGCTGATGTTCTTCAGGGATGCCGGGCACCACACTTGAGAACTAGACAACTGAAAAAACTGAAATGTCTGTGGATGATGTCATTTATGAGAAACTTAAAATCTTAGAAAGAAAATAGTTCTACTGCTGGTCACAGGCGTGGTTTCCTGTCAGGTGAAAGGTGAACTCACCGTGTTCAGGTGTTACTGCCCTGGGAGCACTGGTAGCTTTCTGGCTGTGGGTGAAGTTCATGAGCATGGTCAGTAGGTGTTCCTGTGTCAGGGGGTGAAACTGATTTTGTATCTACCTCTTTTCAGGCGTGGCTGGAATGGGAATAATGGAGCTTTCTTTGCAAAAACATCGTGGGATGGAGAGGGTTTTGGGGTCTATACATCAGTCTTCCAAAACCTGGCAGTTTTGGAACTACAGTAATGTAACTAGCTAGGGAACACCCCCGAGCAGAACAGAGGGAAGCAATGACTAACACCTCTGCCTATAAAAAGAAGGGACTGGAAATCAGTCAGCCTGAAAGGTTAGAAGCCACTGGCTTTTCTTACACAAACTTCCATAAAATAACATTGTATCGGAGGAACCTATTGGGCAACCTAGGTATTTCACTGCACCCGAGGAAATGAGCGAGCAGCTGAGAACAAAAGCATGTCTGAAAAAACAGAGGAACCCACAGTTGGACTCTCTAACACAAGGAGCCAAACTATTGCTCTTAGGTTATATGCCTCTTCTGTAAAGTTCATCTCTGATGCCGGTGTGAAGTCACTGATCAAAAGTGGAACTGGTATAGGGGCTTTTAGTTTGTCTGGATCACTAGCAAGGAAATAAAGTCTGGAGGTGTTAAGACTGTCCCCTCTGGGTCCTTTGGGCTCACTTGCATCCTCATTCTCAGTGACTTTCAGTCTCAGATGCTGTAATAACAACATCATTATCTTGTTCCCTCAAAGAAATGGAATCATAGAAATGAAAACTCTATCTTCATCGAATTCAGTATTTAAAATTTCAGGATTAAAATGCTTTAAAGCCAGTAGTAGAGCACAGAAATTGTCATGGCAGTATAAAACCATGCTGACAATAGCAAAGTGATGAACAGTCACTGATATTCCACCACCTCCCCCCCCGCAATTAAAGTGCTGTCACATGAAGGGTAACTTTTTACTTTTCAAATTCCCAGTTAGGGATTGTCTCGTTTACTAGTGAGTGTGTCTACTAGCATGTAGAGATTTAACAGCTTTATCTCTGTAAATGATGGTCATGTGCAACTACGTTCAAAACTGACCCTGAAAACCACACAGTCGACAGACATTTCACTTTTCCCGTTGCCTGGCTCCCAGTATCCCTGAAGAACAACAGTGAAGATTATAGGAACTGTAGCAAGTTCTGCTGGCAACGGAACTAGGGTAGAAAAATTTATTGGTGTTTCTCTTAAATATATAGTATAAAATATAATAAACGCCTGCCACTGAATTTATACATAACCAAATACTTTGATAGAAGTTGGCTAGGCATGTTCTTCACCACCAGCGTTGTGGGTAACTGAAAAATAGGCACGAGGTATTTGGACTGCTGTATTAAATTGGAAAGTATTTGAAGTACCAGCCTTTCTAGCAGTTAGACTTAGTCCCACTATAATCATGTCATTCTAGAAGCTGCTTTGTGAACAAAGCATTCCTATTAGGAGAGAAATTGAGCAGGTTAAAAAAAAAAAACAAAACAAAAAACAAACAAACAAACAAAAAACAACAAAAAAACCAACCAAAAACCAACCCATAAACAAAACAAAAAAAAACTGTGGGAGAAATCAAAGACTGTGTCATGCCTGCACTTATTCAACTCAGTATTTGTATTTTGTCTCTTCAAGTAACTGTTTGTGTATTTGTAGAATAGTTAATAGAAGGATCTTATTGTTCTAAAGCTAGTATACAAACTGGAAATAAAATAGTATCTGCCCAGAACTCACCGTCTGAGCAGGCAAGCTGGAGAGAGCTTGGGCAGGGGAGATGAATAAAGCCTACAGGAGAGGGAACAGCGAGGCAGCTCATGAATGCTTTGGTGCAGGGATGAAATTCTACTAGGAGGGGAAGCTACCCAAAAGGGGAGATGGTAAGGGAGAGGAAAAAACACTGAATGGAAGGGAAAAGAGAGATTGGAGGGGGGAGGGAATGATCCCAGAACATGGAAACTAGAGGGGAGAAGATGAACAGGAATTCAACTGAACAGCCCTAATCAGCAAAAGGGCAAGAGTATTCAGAGTATAAACTGTGAAAAGTGATTAAGCATTGAGGGGGATTTGTGGACTCTGGCATATTTCTGTACACCACATAAACTATACCCAAGTCCAAAAACTGAGGCCACCATATTCTTTGCGTCTCACTTTCCTACATATTGCTGTGGGAACAGCATCTCCTTTCTCCACACTGTCTCATCTATTGAGCTCTTTGCAACTGAGACGTCGTCTTACTACTAGTATGAAGGCACCATGCTGAGGTCTTAGGGTTCACTGGGATACATAGGCATTATGGTAAAGCAAATAATAACATAGAAATTATATAGAGAGGGATAGAGTAGAAACAGATAAACCTATGTATGTAGGCAGTCTAGATAAGGACGTTCTTAGCTATCCAGCAGTTATTTCCAATGAAACGTTACCATGGTCTTTCAATGTATTTCACACCTTAGACCTGGATGAAGCAGCACTTCAGAAAGAACTGAAACACATACTTATATAGGAGTATAACAAAATGATCCTAAAGCAATATGACTGGTATAGAGTACATTAGCAGGTACAGGCTCTGTGAAAGTAGTTATTTTACCTTCTGTATTGTATCCATAACTACTAATACACACAGATAAAATCTATAAGCTCTGTATCTGTGCTTCTTTTAGTAGGGGTTGTTCCAACCATTTGAAGGCTGTTTTTACTCATACCATGCAGTTTTACTCTTTGATTAGAATATGAAGAGGGAAGTAGAATGAAGCATTATCTTTCTTAGGAATCCTGTGACTGAGTTTTGACTCTGTTTATTCTCAGAAATCTTTATTATTTTAATTAATTGAAAAGGGAAAGACTCAAGAATCTCTCGCAATGAAGCAGAATAAACCATGTCACTGGAGACTACTGTTACCTGTTACTGTGTAGTACATCTGTTTAAAAACCCCAAGTTTAAGTTTAAAACTTAATCCCTGCAAGGCTTTTCCTCATTGTACATCTGCAGGTTTTGGATTACTTAACTTTTTGTTTCTTAGAAATCACGCCAAAAAATCGCAGAATAATATGCTGAAGGCCAAACCAGGGCAATACCTTATAAGGCATTTCATACTAGTTCTGACATGTGTCACAGAAAACATCTGTGAGTACGCAGAATGCTTTCCACTGATCATCATAGTATGTGAGTCAAGTCTGCGATGCCTAGGGAGAGGAGTTACTTCTTGAAATGTGTATGAAATTAAAATGGGATTGAGAGAAACTATCTTCTGAAAACGGAATTATTTCTCTGTTGCTGAAGATCATTTAACTGGTGTCTCATACTATTTCATTTGTAGCAAAAAAAAAAAAAA
>VYZM01013161.1:572303-599999 GCA_013398915.1 Dromas ardeola | reverse complement strand
TTTTTTTTTTTTTTTTGCCTAATCCTGGTTCTCTTTGATCAGTCTGTATGATTCTTTTCCTTGTATTTATGCAAGGCTGTTAAAAGTTAGTAAAACATAGAGAGAAAATAATTGAGTAGAGCATGGAGAGTATTTAACAGAACTACTGTAATAGAGAAAGATCAGTATAAAAAACAGGTGTAAGCAAGCTAGGGAAACTGATGATTGTTTCCTGCAAAATTTCTCTCTTATGCAACTTCAGCCTATTTCAGGAAAAGCTCTTCTTGTAAGAAGAGTTGGACTTGGTGTGGAGTTGTGCTAGTAGTGCTTTTCAACAAATATTTGGGATACTCGTCTCCTGCACTGAAATAGCTTAATGACTGTTGGACTTAAGATATTTAGTAGTGAGTTTCTGTTTTGAATTTTTAACTCTTCATTACAAACATAATAATAACAAAGAGAAAGAGGAGCTAATGAAGGATTCTTTTGCCTCATGATAGAGCTGCTGTTGATATGGATCCATAGCCACAAACGTGGTGACTGTACTTGATTTCAAAATACCTTTTTCCAAGCTCTGCTTTTTTCCCATGCTGTCATGCATTACATGATGAGTGACTCTGAGCACATGTGGAAATTCCTGATGAGCCACACTCAAAGTGTGTGCAAAATTCCTTGTCTAACTAGAAGGGAAAAAAAACCCCCAAAAGATGCAGAAGAACTTCAGTTGCTTGGGAAATAGCTGGGCAATCTGGAGTTATCTACAGACTACCAGCATATAGCTAATAAGTTATTACTAACACTTTCAGTTTATTATCTGCAAAAGTAAACTCTCAGTTCAGGACTGACTCATTGTTTAAGACTAGCCACGCTGCTAAGCAAAGACTATTAAAAAGCTAGTATCTTCCCCCTCCTTTATCAACACTCCTGTAGCTATGTCTGTATTAGTAATTAAAGTTCAGTTACATGGTGTATTACTAAAAGAGCCACTAGTCGGATGTTATATAGTGAGATGTAGGCAGGTGTTATAGTAAAATTCCTATATTTTGTATAGTGAAACAGATCAGAACAACAGGATGGAGTTTGTATTTTAACATGGGTATAATTCTGTGTCTCGAAGGCAGAGATGGAAAAGGGCGAAATGAGAGAGTTTGCTTTCTGTTTCTTCCTTTGAAGGGTTGAAAAGGGCTTCCACTTTATGTAATCCATTTTGCAATGGAAAGGCCACAATCTTTTGCCCTAAGCCCTCTGGAGTCTTTAAGCAGCTCTATTAGATAGACAACAATCTCAAATGAAGTTAAAATCCCCTGTATGTGGATTTCTATAACACAGATATGTTATACAAACCTGTGTTACTTTCCTTCTTATCACATGAAACGGTGGACAAGTTTTTATGACTCTAATCATCATCATCCAGCAGTTTGCAAGCAATATACTGAACAAAAGTGCACAACCCTAAGCAAAAGTGTGCCAAGGTTTCATACCGTTGCTGTTTCTGGCCTGTGAGCACTATTCCAAGCAAAATACAATCAGAGAACCCAGTTCTGTTATGTGTTCATTGGAATAAGGAATAAGCTCACAGTGTAGCTCGCTGAACTCCACAGCCTGTTCAACAACTTTAATAAAATGAAAAGCAATAGAACGCTAAGAAAAATACAAGAAATTAAGTAACTTTTACCTCTAGCAAAGAAATTACATGTATCTCTTGAAAGAGCTACCTACAATTTTTTTTTATCAGGTAGTTTATACTGTCCGCATTACACACACATAGTAAAGTAGTAATTAATTATGAATTAAGCCACTGAGTAGCAACCAAAATCCCACAGGAGTAATAACACCATCCAGAAGCACCTATAGAATCGTTCGGGTTGGAAGGGACCTTAAAGACCATCTAGTTCCCACCCCCCTGCCCTGGGCAGGGACACCTCCCACTAGACCAGGCTGCTCAAAGCCCCATCCAGCCTGGCCTTGAACACCTCCAGGGATGGGACACCCACAGCTTCCCTGGGCAACCTGTTCCAGTGCCATCTACAGAGTAAAATCTAGGATGCTATATATTTGACTTCGTATCTTGCCAAGTGCACCTATACAGGTCTTCTCTACACTGTACTGTACTCTCCACTTTCCTCTTCCTAGAAAATCAGCTAATGGTATTGTGATCATTGAAACCATCCCATAAATGTCCTCTCTTCCTAATAGAACATGAGATTCCAGTGAAAACCTTACTTTACTTAAAGGGGGATTATCTTAATACTTGATGAAAGCCAATTTAACTCTTCAGGCTTTACCTTGTGTGTTTTGTCTATTCATGCCTGACTTGACGTTTAGCCAGTTGATGCAGAGACTCCTGGGCAGTTTGCACATTCCGCAAGAGCTCTGCCCAGGAAGTGTCTGGCAGCGATCACCAAGGTGTATCACCTGCCTGGAAATCAGAGCAGCTTCTGAAATATTGTTGGGACTGTGTGTAGCATAAACAGGAGACTCTGAACCTGTCAGGGCCCAGAACATGCAGCGAGGTGCTCTGAGTTCTGGGACCCACCCTGTTTGCTGGTGTCATAACAGGTGTGGTGAAAGAACATCGTGCCTTCCTGGAACCTTCTAATGTTTCATTAATCCAAGACATTGAATAAACATTAGATTTGGATGCTGCATTTACTACCAAAGACAAAAGAACAAATAGATCCAGAAGAAGTTCTCAGAACTCCTCCAGTATTTTATTGGGCTGTTTTCCACACAGCCATTCAGATGCTGAAAAGCACAAAGGACATATTGTCTCTTTTCGGGTGCTTTCAATCCCCTGTCCTGCCACTCTGTTGGGGATTATCATCCCCAGGAAACCTCAGAATAAAGGAAGCTGATCAACCATCTGCTGAACAGAGTGTACAAAACACAAGGTTCTCTGACCTTGGACAAAGTCTGCCTTGATACTGGGGAATGTTGCAGAGGGTTTGTGGGAGCAGTCTACTTCCCAAGATATTTCCCCAGAGCTTCTGTACTATACTGCACTCCAAGGTTGCTTTTTTTTTTTTTTTTAACTCCAGTTCCTTTGGGCTACAGACATCTGCTTGCTGTCTCAGCACTGTTTTCAGCAGGATACTGGCTAGTGATCAACAAGTGAGGGTCAGAAGAAGGGCAATGTTTTTCCATTAAATGTTCCAAGACTGTTTTCAGGAGCAAGGTCCATGCATCCCAGCCTTAGGCCTATATTACTAGGTACCACAGTTGCTTAGTAACTGTTAAAATCTTACTTGTCTTCCTATGCATAGTCTAGAAATGTACATTGGCACGGAGGCAGCCCACATACGTACATTAACATGACAAACAGCATTATCTGGTGGATATTCCCTAGTACCTGAAGTACAGAACGAGATGCCACACAAAGGGGCAGCCTCTGCTCTTGTCACCTCCTGATCACAAACAAGAAAAGACCTCTTTTTCTTCATCTGTATGCCTCTTGCGACTGCTAAGTCTTAATGTTGCTTGACAACATATAGGATAACCAAAGCCCAACTGTGCCAGAAAGGGCTCAGCATTTGGGTTTGCCCCTTACCAGATGCGTCCCTCTCCCAACTGGTACCCCAGTTCCATTTTCAAGTAATTTTTCATCAAGTATATTGCCTCTTGTAGCTGAAATACAAACCGCTACTGGGACCAAGGTCTGTCTCAAAGGTACAACAAAGTTGCTTTAGTTTGTCTTGCTCTGTATCACCTTTGCAATATGCCTCAGTTTTCAGTCTCCGCATACATACAAATATCTGAACTATCAGGTTGGACTTCTGGCGTGTTTTTTGCCAAATTCACCACCCACTTCGGCCCGTGTTATCTAGATTGGCTGCATGGTAGTGCATCTGTAGCGTTTCACCACCCTGCACCTCATACTCACTGTGTGGCACTCCCCAGTGAGACAGTAATCTGTCTGTGTGGCTCTTTCATCCCTTTGTAATTTATCAGTCTCAGAAGTTTTGCAGTGGCTTCTGAGTTAACTGTACTCCATTTTTAAGAGAACTTCCATATTTCCTGTAGCGTCTCCCAGGGCCACAGCAGGGACTTTGGCTCTCATGGGTTCACAGAGCAGACATTCCTGTTAGTTCTCTCTCAAGAACTGCAATGTTTTGCAAGGCGTTGCTGTAATTGCTAACAGGACTGGTTTTCCTCTACTTTCTGTTGGACTTGCTGTTAGTTGTTAGTGGGTTTTAATAATTATTCATAGGATTTGTTATTAGTGGTTGCTTCACCAGAATCTGCTAGAGTTGTTTTTGCTGCTTCTTGCCCTTCACCGCATCTTCTGGATCCATGTTTTCCCATGGCTGTATTGTTCATGTTTGCCATTACATGCAGGTAACCCAGCCCAAGAAATGTTTGTCAGGGCTCCAACAGAAAGCCTTTCTGTCTTTATTGCTAGTCAAATCAAAAAGAATGGAATGATTTAGCCCGCTGCATGGAAAAAAAACAAAATTTCAGTCATCTATGCCCCTTAGGCAATCTGGGGTCTAATAAGGGGGGAAGAGATCTCAGTGTCCGCCCTTATATGCAGCTCCTGTTGTGCTGCTCCTGCTACAGGTGAAGATGGCCATCCCCGAGGGCTGGGACCTCAGCCAGCGCTTGGCAGTGTCTGTGCGCTGCTCCTGTCCCAACAGACCTCTCCGCTTTACTGCATTTGGAGAGGTCCCGTGTGCCCTGCTGCAGTCCTCACAGTTACGGTGCCCCAATTACTTAATTTTTCATGTGCAAAGGGAAGTATTTTGTAGCCTCAGTTGTTGATATATTTAGTAGAGGACGCTGCCGTATAAACTTCTGCTTGTTAAAAACTGAGCTTCCGTATATACAATAAAGGCAAATAAGCAATAAAGATCAGCTATCTAGTAAAAAGGAAAAGATGATAGCTGACTCAACGGTCACATGGATAACAGTTCCAAAAATCAAAAAGAGGTTTCTTCTTTTCCAAAACAGAGTTGGCTTTGAGTACAAACTTTTAATCAAACAACCATGATTGCATCACTTTTGAGCATGAACATGGATTTTTAGTCAAAAGAAAACTTCTGATTTATCTACATAATTTACATAATGATCAGTCTTATTAATATTTTCAGGTGTCCACATAATTTTAATATAGGATATCCAAACTATTCTTTCAGACACTGTAAGTTTGCAGTTATTTTAATTGGTTTCATTAATTCGGTTGTTACTTGTGTCAATTTCTGTCACATTAATTTTAAACGAGTGGAGCTGAGTGCATGTTTGGAGTGATACACCAAATACACAGATTCACATGGACCCTATTGAACACAGCTGGCATTTCTGGTTTCCAACAGCCAGCTTTCAGTTTTCCCAGGACATTCTACCTCCTCCTTGCAGGGTGGTTTGGCTACGATTTCTAATTGCATGAGTCAGATGTTCTTCCTTTTCCACAGCCTCCCACTTTTATATCAATCTTTTCCAGATTCACGGGGCAGAGAAATATAAAGCAGTTGAGAACTGAGCGATGTGATGGAAGATACTAAATTTAAAAACTAATAATATTTTAACCTATGAAAACAAACTGGCTACTCTGTGAATTGAAAGTGTACAACTACCAAAAAGCAAAAACCATATATTTTTTGATACCGAGGAATTTTCTTTCTGTAGAATATGACTTTCAATTTTAGAAACTTTCCAGTCATCTTCTTGGCATAGATTTTAAGCCACAGATGAGACATTTAATTAATTTTTTCTATTCCCTAGCACACAAAATTCCAGTCTAAAAAAAAAAAAAAGTTACTCTAATGACTCCCTTGCATCGAATAGACAGACTTGAGGGACCAGCAGTGAAGCCAGCCCAATATAAGTTTCTTTTCCCACACTGGTAAAATGAAAAACTTAATGACAGACAAATTACTACAGTAGAATGTGTTTCCACTAATACGTGCAGTAAGTGTCTCGTTAAAAGAAAGCTGAACAAAGCAATCTGATTCCTTCTTCTACTAGCTATAGGGCCAACACTTCAGCTTGTTATTTCTCAGAAACCCACCTTCACTGAATTTTCTTAACCACTGTTAGCTCACCCACAATTGTGAGTAGACAGACCCAGTTAATTCTGGGAATGTGCTGATTTATTGCAGCGGAAACCAGATAAGTGACAAGGAGATAGTGCACTAGTAGAAATATTTTGAAAAATGAGGGTTTTGACATCTAGCGAATTTTTTTTCAACTTCTTAAGATATGCCATGCAAATACAGACTTGGCAATAGGTAGGTGGACTGATAAACGCCACTGCAAAAAAAAATGGGCTGGCTTCTGACCTGTTATTCCTGTGGCTGTTCTGATGAGCCTCCATTGACTTTTACCAACATTTTTCTATCAGAATAGTCTACAACAAGTTTTTTCTTAGCATCTGAGTTTTGCATCAGCACATTTTCTTTCTTTCTCTAGTCCTGTCTACTTCTGACCTACCACACTGGTTACTGCTGAGAAAAGAGACAACCAAACATTGCTTTCTCAGAGTGTGTTGAAAACAGCGTACTGTAATGAGCATACAGGAAGACAGGCAGTCTTGTATACTGGATGAAGAGGTCTGCACAGCTTTTGCTGTCTTTATAAGCTACTGAGTCTTGATATTTCTTGATTTTTGTTACTTGATTTGTTACTTTTTTGAATTTTTTTTCCCCCACTTTTGGAAAAATACGGAAGGATTTACACGTGTAAATTAAATGAATGAAAATTTAATCAGACTGCAATTTCATGGCCGCAGTGTAGTGGGGTTGTATGATCATGTGCAGAAGCAGAGTAGGAAATAGCATTTGTATGGTGGTGGAGGAGGAACTCCTAAAGCTCTTCATTCAGAAACTGAAAAAGCAATAGCTTGCCAAGCCCCAACAGGCTAATGACAGTCATCTGTCTCAAAATACATAAATATGCTGGAAACGAACGGAGGCAGATGTTTTTATAAAGTCAAATTATATGGCTGAAATCTTTCCAAACTCAAAGGAACTTTGCTCTTAATGTCTGATTCCTGTGTACCCAGAACTCTGCCAGAGGCCTCCCACTCCACCAGTCTGTTCCAAGACCCTACAGGAAGACATTAAATACTGAATTTCTGGTTCTTCTAGAGTATTTGGAAGTAATAAATTTGGAAACAAAATCTATTGAAAATGTTGCAAAGTTATTAACAGAAAGATCTCTTCTTTCTATTTATTTATTTGGAAGCATACATAAACACTCTAACACTCTTTTCATATGTGGTCTACTTTGATGCTGCTAAGTGAAATATGAGTCCCAAGACCAAGCAAGCGAAGAGCCTGATGTGTTCTAGATATCTGCATTGCTTAAGGTAGGCTTGGTAACCTGTATTTCTGATGAGGCACTCCTATGTGAAACATTAAGTCATGGAACAGTATAGCAACCTGGCTGTCATCTGACAGTGCTGCAAGCTATTATGGGATGTACAGTGGCAGACTTGGGCTGAGCAGGAACAGCTATGTCCATGTTTAGCTTACCCATGCTACTGACAGGGCTGCGTGACAGGGTGGAAGGCACACAAGTGGTCTCTTCCCAACGCTAGCAAATTCACCCAGAGCCCATGTCTGAGCACAGACTCGTGTTCTGAGAGTCTGGATACACAGCTTAGTTATAAACACACGCTTATGTTTTAAACACTATATAAGCAAAGCTATCAAAGCTCTGAACATGCAGATAGATGTTTATACCTAATAGATGACACTTCAGGAGAAGTAAATGTAATTCCCACCAGCAAAACCTATGCTAAAAGCCCATGAAAACAGATTTATGCCTTCAAAGTCAACAAGAGGAAGCTTTCTCAGAACAAATCTCGGAGTTGAGAGTTCTCTGAAACTTTAACAATTGTGTTAGCAAAAATGTGCTGGATGATTCCAAGTGTCACAATACTGCGTAAAGACAGACATCCTATAAGCAGTCAGGCTCCAGAATGGCTAGCATGTAGATAGCCTCAAACACTACCTGAAATAATGGCCAGAAATGAACAAAAAGAATAAATGCCAGGCATTCTTTATGGTTTGCATCATCAGGCAAACAGGAACACGTCTTACGCCATCATTACTAAATCACATAGATTAAAAATTATTTAGTAATTTAGAAGAAGAGTACATGAAAAATTACAGTCTCGATATTAAGAGGCCATGACTGTGCAAAATGTTTGTATGTATTTCTAGTGTTGCTGGCCAAACTAAGTGTGTGGTAGTTGCGCTCTCATTTAGTATTCTCTATCTTATTCTTTGTATATTCTGGGCACTGAATAGTTATGCATCATATTATTTGCTAATCACAAATATCCTTTCTGCGTTAAACTTAAAACTACTTGTGCATGTGATCCAAGCCAGATTTTAATCAAGTTCCCATAGGTGAAAAGCTTGCTCAACACAAGTACCATTTCATACCAAATTTGCATATGCTACAAAAAGGGATTAAACAGCCTCCTAAATCAGACTTATGAATACTGACCAGCATCAAACCCAAAAACATTTAAATTCCTTGAGAAATACTGTACTTACGCTATTTGCATTGCAAGTACAAGCAACTATGACAGTAAGAAATGGTTTGGGGAGGATAATCACTTTTCATGAAGTCACCATCACAATTTTGAAATCTTGGTAAGTTCAAAGATACAGTTAAATGCCTATTGTGCATTTAAAATCAAGCCAAAATTTTAACTTTTTGAGCTTTCCCTGCCTCTGAGCCCAAACTAATTATCTTCAAGTAGTTCAGCACAGTAATGATTACTGATCATATTCCATAAAGTACTTCTTCATTGTGGTAGTGTATAGTAGGGAACTATGAGACATAAGGGTATTTAGCATTCTTTCCCTACTACCAGACTCACTAACAAGGAACATGTGTTTACGTTTGCTCTCATATTTCAAGATATTTTGGAGAATGCAAACCAAAGTAATAATACTAACAACAATATCTTTTTTTCTTATGAGAAACACTATAAAAGGAAAGCGGAGGTCTAGGTGATACTGTCTTTTATTCTCAGATAGGAAACTGGGCCACAGAGAGTTAAGTGCCTTGTCCAAAGTCACCTGCAAAATTTATCTCTCAGTTCTGCTGATTGCTATTTGTTTATAAACATCTATATCTTTATATTTGCTGTAAGGATAGGGCGTATCTTTTGTGTATTTGCTCTGCTCAAATGTAGTTGTGAGAGCCGTGATCTCTTCTCACAGTTTTGTAAAATGAATGTCCCATGAAATAATAATAGTATTTGATTAACTCTAGCGACACATCAAAGGAAGTGGCGTAAAGTAATGTGCATAATAAGCAAAACTTCTGGGTCAGTGGAGAAAAGCCTTTGGCAAAGGGATTGAAATCAAACAATACAGGTTGATGTAGAGATTATGCAAAGTTTCTCTCAAATATATTCCACCTGTGTAAGAAACAGTGGCTAAACAGTGGCTTATATGACTTCAAAAGGTACTCTATTAGAATAGAAAAGTGTATTCTCTTATTGTCACAGCTGAACATATCCCAGCTTTAGCTGCTGTTTAATATTCTAGTGATGCAGCTTTCACTGCAGTTTCTGATAAATGTTAGAGAATTAATTTCATATTTTTATATACCCACCTCCAGGGTGATTAGAGGTTACATAGTCAATAGCATACTATCTTAGCTCCCACATCTAACTGTGTTCTTCTGGACACCCTTAATCATAGGAACGTCTAACTTGCAAAAGAAATGAAACCTGGAAGATCACCTGAGTGTACAAATTCTTATTGTTACACTAAGATCCATTTCTGAGGTTAAATAAATTTCCGTACCTCCATTCTAGTGTCCTAAAGATAACTGTTGCAGTCGTGTCAATATTCATTCACAAACCTGTGTGAATAGATATTTAAAACTCCAACTTTCACTTTACTGTACTTTATCAACTTTAATAGGAATTTAGGGTTCCCGAGGAATGCAGAATTAAGGCATGGTAAGTTTTTAGTAAGGTAGATAGAAAGCAGTCCCTTCCTTTTGATTTCACTCTTATTTTTCTGTATCGGGGTGGGTTTTTTTCTATGACACAAAATTAAATATTTTGGTGTTTATTTCTGTCTTGTTACTAGCAGGCATTAAGCTCTAAAATGTGTCTATAATGCAGGTTGGCTGCACAATCTTTTATGTTTAAGGTATAATATTTAGATTATAGGACATATGAAGAGTAACATTCAGAAATACAGTATTTTGTGTCATGTATGTAGTAGTATGTATATGTATTGCTATATACATACATATACGTATGCATGTCATACATATGCATGTGTAAATAGATATGGACATGAATAGTTAGCACCACATGAGGAAAAAAAAAAGCTCAATTGCAAATTATGCCTCTTCTTTCTAAAGAAAGAGTACTGCTCAGTGCTAAGGAATGTAAGAGTGTGCTATTCATAGAAATTTCTGACATAGCGTTTAGTATAACCATACAGAGACATAACAAGCAAAAGAACTGGAAAATATTCGTATATGTTATTAAGTGCCAATAAAGCTGATAAAAAGCATGACTGCCACAGACGTTATGCAACATGAAGTAGTAAGATCTTCTGTTTCTAGAGGATGTGGTCTGAGAGAACAGCAAATAGTTTGCAAGAGTTAGAGTGGAGTTTTTTTTAAGGGGTAGCATTACTCAGCAAGTTTCATACATAGGAGTCAACTCTTTTTCATCTCTTTGGGGATTTTATATGTTCAGTTTTAGCTGGCTACAGGGATTATGTTGTTCATGTTTCTTTTTTAAACTGGGGAAAGGACACATTTTGGAGGAAAAAGCAAAATAACAACAATAATAATAATAATGATACCGTGAACTCTTTCACTTCTGAAGCTTAAAATGATTTAGAAATGTCATTTGTCCCATGGCAGAGCAGATATTAAAGGTAACCTTTCTGCTAAGTAGCTGGAGAAAGGGAAAAGGGGAGAATGGCAAACTGTTTAATCAACTTTGCTGTAAAGAAAAATATAGCATCATGCGACAGGCTTTCCTTGTTCAATGGCACGCTCAAGACAGTGTTTGTCCCCTCAGAAATGTTGTTGCCACTTGAAACAAATCACTTAAGACAGCAAACCATTTTTTTGCCAAGTCTTTCCTGGGAGGATCATGGGACAGAGCACGTTGCCGCTTGCTCTGTGCGATTTCTTTCTTTCTCCTTCCTCTTTATCGCTGCGTGGGCACAGAGCCAAGGTCTGGGCATGTCAACATTTCGTAGCCTCTCGGCTGTGCTGCTCCTTATTCTCGTGACACCCTGGTCCCCGCACCTGTGCCTGTCCTGGCCCAGCTCATCAGCATCTGCTGGGCTGGCAGACCTCCCCCGAGACCCCGAGCCTCAGCATGTGCCCATGCCTCAGAAGCGCTGCCGGGAACAGTCTTCTCTGTAGCTCTGCCAGGGACTCACTATATTTCTGGCCCATCCTGGTGGTCCTCCTCAGCCCCAAGCCCCACACCTCTGTGCCTGTCCCACATCTGAAGTGGTGCCATGAGCTACACCTCCTTATTATGCTCAAGGTTCATTCTCATGGTCCTCCCTTGCCTCAGGTCACACTCCTTCATGCCTGCCTTGTCCCTGGAACCCTGCCCTGCTATCTGCCTCCTCACCACACCTGCTTCCCAACATCCTCCCAGCCCCTAAGCTTTACTCCACCATGTCTGCTGTGGCCACAGCTCCTCAGTGCTGCCCTGCCTGTCCTACCACCTCTCTCAGCCCAGGGCCCTGAAGCTCTGTGCTGCACCCCTGCTGACACCACACCTCATCCCAGTACTCCAGACTCGGTGTCTCCTGTCTTCTCCCTCTCCACGAACTTTGAGTTCAGTCCCACTGTCCTATGTCATGACTTCTTGGTGGCATATATAAAATTGAACACAGACGCTGCCCACAGCTCACTGATTTGTGGTTTATTCTCTTCAGATGAACACTGGGTTTGTGCTTTACTAGTTGAAGTAATCCAAATGTTGGTCTGCCAGATAAGCATGAAACGAACTACAGGATAAGGTGTGAAGTATCACAACTCTCCGATGGTTCCCAGCATGGCAGGTCTCTGCACTGACCTGTTGTGGCTCACTCTTTAACTTCTGTAACTGACTTGTGGAATACCACGTGCTACAGCAGTGGCAGGGCCTGGTCCCACTGACCCGGGAGAAGCATTGCTTCCACAGGCTGCGAAGGCAGTGAATAAGCCCTTTGCAGCCTTAAGAAAGGGTTGCAGTGTGTTCAGATGGGCAGGAACTACAAATACCTGCACTTTCCTGCTTAAGATGTGTTGGCACCTTTGGCTTAGGCCAAATCTGGCACAGGGTTACGCTCCCAGGGTCACAGTTACATCCCACAGCCAAGAGGAAAGGTAACCGATTGGCAAAAGTGTGGGAGCAGGAAAAGGACAACAGGAACGGGTGAGAAAGACGTGCAGAAGAGCAGGGCCATGAACTGTCACAGCTGTTAGACCCGCCAAAGAGGGCTGCAAAAAGTAATGGAGAAAAAGCAGTGGAAAATAGAGCTGAGGGTATGAAGAAGGGCTTTTGCTTTCCTGACACACTACTAACAGCTAAACGCAAGGGAGTATTACAAAAGCACATGATTAAGTATTTTCTATATTGCACTCTTTATGGCCTGACCGTCTTAGCCCTAGCCTGAGTCCACTGATAACTCTGGTTATCGTTATTCCTAAACTACAAGTACTCTTAAACTACAAGACATTTGTGTCTCTGAATTTCTTGTTGTCGTTATGGCATTAAGTAAATTTTACATATTTTCACCTTATTTTCTTTTTTTTTTTTTCTGTCTGCTTAAGTAAATGAAAGCGTGGAGTCCTTTCTAGTTTCAGATTTGACATCTTAACCAAGAGAGTTCTCAAATACTATCTAAGCATGTACATTTTGGATCATCAAAAGGAAACAAAAACATCTTTATTTCTGGCAATAGGGTCTCTGACCTTGACATATACTAGAAAAACAAATCCTCTGTCTTCTCATCTTGTTGTTCCAGTGGTTCCAGTGCTGTCTGGATCCTTCCTAATAAATAGCTACAGTTAGTCTTAAATCTCAAATGCAAATCCATGGTTCCTTTGGACTCTGAGACTCATTTGACAGAGAGGAGTTTCAGACTACACAGACTTTGAGAGAGAGTAAATAATATACTTTTATTGTACAGAAACGCGTCTGAAGCGAAAATTTCTATTTTACTTACAGTATTTCATTAGTGCATTGAGAACATTTTGTATTAACAGAAGTATTTATGAATGTTTAACTCTTAAAATACTTTGGCTGCAGTCCTCTTAAAACAAGGTAGATCCATGTCAACTCACCCCATAACACAAAAATCAGAATGGGGAATGCCCTCATTAAAATATATGTTATATTTTCATCACAAAAGAAATAGTGACATTTTCACAGAGTTCAGAAAAAAATAAGTGCCAGAATTACAAAATACCGTATTTTGTCATCTTCAGTCAGAAAAAAACACATTGAAATATTCATGAATCAAAACATTTAATATCCATTTGCTTACAATTCAAGTCGATTCACAACGAAAAAGTATTCCTTCCAATGTCTTCAGGGAGATGGAGTTCGAGGAGTTTCACGTCCCCATCCTCTGCATTATCTAGTAAAACTGTATGTACTAAAATGCATCACACAAGTATGTCTAAGGGCATCATCCTTTGCAAGTTTCATCAGTTGCATCCTGCAGATAATGATAGCACTGGCTCTGATGCTGGGGATGAATTTGGCGTCGCGTCTTCTGCAGTGATCCAAGTGCCATAGGGACTGACTTACAAATAAGTCTGGTTAGTTTGGAGAGGCGATTTCGTTCTTGCTGGAGAAATACAACCGTTCAGAAGCCAGCATTGCTTACACATGGTTCTTCAAGCCTCAATTCTCGTAGTGTGTTCAGATAACAATGTCCTGCTAATGGCAAAGCAGATAGCGATTGTGATCATCCTCCATCCATGTCTGAAAAGAGGCCGCATCTTATTTTTGTTATTCCATTTTCCCACTGCACCACCTCCTCCATCTGAGACATCTTCTATGTCTGATTAAGTTAGGCAAGGCAATGACTCCACTTTGTTATGACTTTTTAAGGGCTACATACAGAACATAATATAAACATTTTGTATTTACTGCTAATCATCATTCATCAAGTTGTTATTTTTGGCAGTCATGATTTTTCCAGAGGGATAAACTCCTGCACAATTGAACAAGACTGGATTCTGTATAGTATAAATGAAGGAGAGTTAATGGCATCTCTTGTTTCCAGTCTTATGGTTTAACTTTGTTTCAATTTTAAGCCATGAACAGGGAAGACTGTTTAGAGCAGCTGTTCCCTAAAGAAAATACTTTAGAGGTGATTGTTAAGTAAATATTTTTGTTGTGTTTAAAAGCATAGGTCCTGGCTGCGTTGTTTACAATCTTTCAGCCCAGTTCACTTTAGACATTTTTACAGTTTCCTAAATCAGTCAACAGCTAACTGACAGAGGGAGTAAGATGATTACTGACATCTCTAGGAATGGAATAGCATCATGGCAGTAAATAGTAGAATGGGAAAGAAAAAGATTACTAGGGTAATTCTAGGGACCAGGAATAATCTGCAGGATAATGACAGAACAATATTTTGGCCATCAAACAGATACCCTGGGAAAATGCCGAAAACCCGATCCGAAAAGACCGAAAATGCTCAGTCAAAACTGGTCCAGACTCAACTTTGGAGAAAGCGCTGGCTTTCTGGTGAATTAAAATTTTTGGTTTTGTGATTTCTGTGACATCATTGATAGCAGGCGTAGACCGTATTATACGTCTGTCTTCAAGATCCAAGTTTGCTCCCGCCTGTTCATTTTGGCATCTTTTTGGAGTCCTTTGGCCTATTGCCTTCTGAAATCTTGCAGTGTCCCTGAATAAGAGGCTGATTACTGCCAGCCTAGAGTTCAACTTGAAGTACAGGCATACATACCAGGTTTATTTTTATTAGACTTTACTGAGTATATTTGTTGGCTTCATCTCTTATTACAGCTGGTTTCAGTCAATTGTAACTCTTGTAAAAATTACAGCCTGGCAATTCCAGAGACATTTTCTGTCCATCCAACAGGCTGTAACGACAGGGCTACCCCAATTTAGACCCCCTGAATCATGCAAGCCCCATCTGTGAATAGGCTGTGAATAGGGGTGAGACAGTCTCTATCACCCATATTTCCTTTATCTAATTTTTTATTTGTTTTCTCTTTCCCAAATTTGGTGTAACAAGCTAACAAAGATGAAGTAAAACACAAAATGAGGATATTGGAAGAAAAAAAGTGTGTTGCATATTCTATTTCCTGTCCTCCTTATATCGCTTCCTTTCAGAAGAATGAAACAAAGCAATGAATCTGCCCACCTCTCATTGTACCTGGCCCACTCATTTCTATGAATCAAAGCATAGAGGGGTAGTTTTGCATTGTCTGCTCATCTGTCCATTGTCTGCTCATATATCCACCCCTGGCTGCTGCCGTTTCAGCTGTTCGTAGTCATACTGAAGGTTCACAACACTGTGACCTAACAATTTACTTTTCAGTTTGGAGAATAATGCAAGGGGAACATGGCCAAGCCGTGTGTACTTGTGGCTACCAATAGGTTTGCTACGTTGGGTTTCAGGAATGCCCTGAAACTTTAAGTATCTGGCCACCTGTATCCTCAGGGTACCGCTACTTTCAGGTTAAATGTATGGTCACGGCATAGCTGTAAAAAGGCATATATATCCCTGGAAAAGATGCTGGCGAGTGGGTAGGCCGGAGTCAAAATAAGTTAGGCATCAGTGATTACTTTTAATATAGTTTTTACTATTAGTTATTTAGCTATATTTTTTAACTATTAATATAATATAGTGTTACTTAATAGGCTTTGATATTACTTTGTCATCACTGTTTAAACACAGACCGTTCAGGCAACTACCTCCTCAGCGTTACTAACTATATGCAATATATTGACAATTACATATTAATTTGTGCTGTTACCCATATACCAATCAGATTTTTAAAAGCACAGGGTAAATAATGCATATGCTTTTTATTATCAGCAAGGTGAGTATATAAATTAATCAATTATTTATCTTGTTCATGTTTGCATCCGTTCAGCATGCAAGAACACTTGAGCATTTCAATTTACCAGTGCGGAATGTGTACTATGAAACTGTCTGTTCAGTATTTGTTCCATGAAAGTTTTCAGGTTCTTAGAATCAGAAAAGAACAGTAACACATACTTTTGTTCATCCAGTCACAGTTAAACAGACAACATGGGTTTGGAACTGGTCGTCAACAAGGTAAAAAAAGAAAAAAAAAGTATTGGTTGAGCAAGTCAACATTAAAAAAAATTGTCGCTGGCATTTCATAAACAGAAGAAAAGGCTGAATCAGTCAAATCATTATTCAGTTATTTCAGGAGGAAAAGTTATACACGGTAACTACTGTTACAAATGGTGTGTATCTCAGATGTGTTATTATATGGTCTGTACTCTGAGACCATCACAGACTGTATGGCACTGGTAAATAACAGTACCCCTAAGTCAAAGTCCCTCAATCAATGTGCACAAACCCCAGAAAACTGGGACAGTCTGACAAAGGTGCATCCAGGTCCACCCCTGGAGAGGTTCAGGTGTGAGACGTGACAGCTACAGAATTAATTTGTTGAGACATCAGGAAGGACAGCAAACATTAGCAACCAGTGTACCTTCTTCCACACCTTACATTCCCCTTTACTACAATGAGCCATGGCAGATGAGAATCATGTTGAATGCCTGCTTTTGGTTTTGTGCTCAAACCTTACTGTTCTTTTGTTTAATATTTTACAATCTTTCTGAATATGCAGAGAGGATTTGGTCTGTTTCTATATTTTGCCATTGAAATAATGACGAGAAGTGAGACTCATGAGATTTCTGAATTCATTCTCTCTGTATTGTAAGTAAGAACAAAGAAAAAATAGCAAGAGATTGTCTGAGAAAGTTTGCTGTCCACGCTGAGAATGCCTGTTTCCTCTCTGATGACCCAAGCACTTAAGATCATTGTCCTGAGGCACATCTCTCCTCTCCTTCTCCCTCTCCTTAACTTCTCTGTCGCAGAAGCTTTTGCTTCTGACCTCAGAGCTTTCGAGACATGGGTTGGTTTGCTTTCTATATCCCACCAAATTTTCTGTATTACACCTAGCACTGTTTACCACGTGATACATATTAATTGTATCTAAAGAAGAATGGACAACTGCATGAAAAATAAAAACTTTTCAGCCGGTATTAAAAAGGTACTTCAGTGATCCCTAGAGAGAAGGAAGTGAGATTTGCACATGAGGATTTCTAAATTATAAAAACTTGCAACAAGCGCAAGTATGAGAAATCAGGAACTTCCTTCCAGTTACCAAAATTACGGATACTTCCAGAAATCTGAAGTGTTCTAGAATACTAAAGCACCAGCATTGTGTTCTCATTAACAAGCCTGAAAAGCAAGTTGCAACATGGAAGACATGACTAGTGGTTTGATTTACAAACATATGAACAGAAGAGCTTTAAAAATAAGGTACAAGGAAACGTGCTGCCCTGTCCACACTGGCAGCTTACCATGTTTGTAAAATAAGTATCTTCATGCTTTTAATTTTAAACAAAGGCTTTAGGGCACCCCACAGTAACAAGAATTGAAACATGGAGCACAGCTTGTTAATATGCATAAAAAAGCTTGCAGCTGCTCCCCACAGATCTGATCAGATGCCATTTAACACATTACATCCACGACGTGCATTGTTAAAAGATGGCTGAAACACTATTTACTTTGGACTCCAACGTCTGTTTCATAACCCTCTTAAAAGAAGAGTGATAAGAAATGCAGACCACACATGCTAAGATCCTTTGGGTTATAGCTATCGTCCTTTTCAAAGCATCAGATGCACATACAGATGCACATATACCTCTCTGGGACTGTGTCTTAGTGAGGACGGAAACTGCATTGTTCTGTGGAAAGACGGCACACAAAACTATTGGTTTTATTAATGATTTTTAAAAAAATTCAAGGCAATTTGGCTCCAGCTGTAACTCCCAGTGATGCGAATGTTGAAGTTTCTTTGCAGATAGCTGATTCCTGGGGGAATCATATCGCAGCTGATTGTTTTCATTCAGATTACATTATCTAAAATAAATGTATTTGGGTTTGATGCCTATTTTCCTCGTACAAAATAAAATATTTGTTTTTTTTTTTTAATAAATCAGTTGGAAATAGGAAAACCAATGCACACTGGCTATTTTTACACACTATTATTAGAAGTTCAGCAATCTTGTTACATGACTACTATCAAAGTTCTAACGTATATGCAATATACGTATTTTTCTCCTTACACTGAATATGGTCCTTAGCTGACCACAATCAGATTAATATATTGAGCAAAGCTGTTTGTGGCAAAGATAGCTTGCATTTTATATACAGATCTGAGAGCGCTTAATGAGGGTAAATGAACACGGCTGCTCCCAGTTTACCAAGCAAGAGGCAGGACCAAGGCATGGAGAGCTGAAGATACTTGCTTGACAGCAGTGAGTGAGGCAGAGAAGAAGGGAGAAGATCTGGCCTAAAGGCCAGATCCCTACACATAACCCCAATCATATGCAAAATTTTCCTGCAAGAATGAGCAAGCAAATTACTACAAACAAATAATCGTATGGGGGCACACTGTGAGTGCAAGTTGCTGGTGTGTCCTGGTGTGTGTGTGCTTCAAAATCCGCCGCTTCCAGCAGCAGCAGCAGCTAGACAGCCCTCTACCTGACCCATGGGTTTTGGTGAGTTCAAAGAAAAGCCAGAAACAGAGCAGAATCACCTTTTGCCTCCAACTCTCCTAGAAGAGCTACATACACAAAGCAGAACCAAATTTAAAATCGTTTTTGTTATGGCATGCTATTCATTTTCTGAGCCAAGTGTTGACAGAAAGCTGGATTACTACTAGCTACATAATTGACTATTTAAATACGGAAATATGAAGGGTAAAGTTCACAGGTCAACAGGGTGAAGCGTGGTAAACTGTATGAATAAGAGTTTTCATGATTAGCCCATAGATGTTGTTTTTGTCTTATTCCTACAACTTTACTGGTAGACAGGAAGGACCATGGGAATTCCCAGACATGTGCACATCCTTAGGGTGTTATACACTTTACTAGCTAGAGTTATCAGCAACAATATGTTGTGCAAACATGTTACGTGAACAGGAAATTATTATACTGCCATTGCTCAGACTACTTCAAATTTTAGTCACTAAAAAGAGGGCCAACATCCTCTTTTCAAAATATCTTTCCATTATTAAACATGCAGTGATTGCTGCAAAATGTTGTTTCCTCAAATAGCTGCTCAAAGCAGATATTTTTAACTTCCATCAAGTGTTTTTGTATCATACATTACCTCATTACCACACTGTAACGATACACGGTTATGAGGAAAAATGTATCTCTTGTAGGAACAGCTAATAGAATGATAACTCTTTTTTATTGCATGAATATTATCAAAGTACAGTAGCTATCCCATAAATTTGCCATAATGTGATGGACTAGGAATACTGTTGTTCTGTTGTTTAATCACAATATATGAGTAACACTCCTTGGTTGATGTGCAAAGATCAAAATAAATCAATGCTGTAACAATATCTAGATATTTATGTAAATTTTTCTTTACATAGGTCTCAATGTGTGCTACAAAAGTAATACTGTATCTCATTTTACCTAACACCACAAAAACATTTTACAAAATAACATTGCCTATAAGCTGCATTAGAATTCCCTATAAGCATTATGACCGAATTGATGAGTTGTTATTACAGAAGCAGTGTTATTACTTGAAAAGAAGTCTCAGAAGAATGCAGTTTTTAAATCTAATCTTAGAAATGGAACAAAGTTAACTTCAGTGACAATATTACAAAATTAGTGAATATTGACTGTACTGCTGTTATAGGAAAAATGTGTCGTCTTTCATTTTAAATGATCAATGGAAACATCAAGGCAAAGTGATTAAAAATTGTATGAAACTATATATTGATACCTGCAGTGCCAGGAGGCAAATGGACGGACCCCTGAAGTAGAGTAGGGCTGGCCACAACACGGAGCTGTGAGGCTTCTGTTTTAGATCCCAGCTGCTCTAACCAGCTGAACTTCATGCATGTGTGCAGGATATGGTCTTACGAGAGAGTCTGATATAATATATAACAATATTCTACATCTCTTTGGATAATGGGGAAAATTAAAATGTCATGGAAGAGACTTTAGATTTCAAGGTTCCTGTCTTTGAAAGAGTAGCATACAATGTTGGATCCCAGGAATTCTTAATAGAGTTGGAATTATTTCTCTAGCCGTTCAATGTTTAATTAGGGTTTGCAGCACTGGATCACTGTTCTTAGCAAATGTTTCAGCTGTTGGGCTCTTATCCTGTAAATAGTTGTGCCTATAAGGATGACTACAAAAGCGTTATGAGTTAGAGCTACTCATCTGAGAGAGTTTCTCATATGCAGCCTTGGTGCTGATTCAGTGTAACTTTAATTAAGATGAATAAACTGTTTACGTAAATCATGCCATCGCATATTCTGTAACTCTGCTACTGGCTGCTGGTTCCACAGCTGCATTCCACTCACTGTTGATTTTCTTCTCATGAGTAATTCAGGTGAAACTTCAATTGAGCAGGTAATTTATGAGAGGTGCCTGTAAAAACATGGAGGTAAACCAAAGGCAGAAAAAGAATAAGTCAGATAAATAGTAAACATCTTGTGGGACATTATCTGACTCAACATGACCAGCCGCATACAGATTTCTTAAGCTTGCTGTTCAAACATTGGTGTTTATACAGCAGACTGTTGATTCTTTGGCCGGTGAGACTATTGTCACTAAGCAATTGGGTAGTCACCTTTCCTCCCGCTATTAACAGGCTGCCCAAAGCAGGATGTTCAGTATTCTCTTTTCAAGCAATGGAGATGCCATGTCTTTGAGGCTTTTTAATGTGCATTGCAGTGGAACTTTGAATCTTATCCATTTTTATAAAATTATGCAGAAACACATTATTACACATGAAGAACCTTATCCTGGAACTCCTGACTAAAGTAAAATGATTATTCTTATGTCTAGTGATTGAAGTAATAGGCCACACTGCGCAGTGAATACCATGAAGTCCACAAATAGCCTAGTAACTTGAGCATTCTCTGCTGGCTGCCCATGGTGTGGTTGGGAGCATTAGGGTTGAATAGATTAGATGGTCTAATAAGTCTATATAAGACTTGTGTTATTTGTAAGAAAAAAAAACCACAGGAAAATACATGCTGATGTCTAAGCCTCAATATACGATAACAGGTTTTGTTTTAAACAGACAACCAAAAAATTCCCAACCTGTCTTTGGAGAAGCATCTTAAATGTTGGCATTAACAAAGCATTTACTTACTGCCTCCAGATCAAATGAATGCTTTAAACTGAAAGAGGGTAGATTTAGATTAGATATAAGGAAGAAATTGTTCACTATGAGGGTGGTGAGGCACTGGAACAGGTTGCCCAGAGAAGTTGTGGATGCCCCATCCCTGGAGGTGTTCAAGGCCAGGCTGGATGGGGCTTTGAGCAGCCTGGTCTGCTGGGAGGTGTCCCTGCCCAGGGCAGGGGGGTGGGAACTGGATGATCTCTAAGGTAGGTCCCTTCCAACCCAAACCATTCTATGAGCCTATAAAATACAGACAGAATTGTACGTGCTTTTAAACCTCTATACAATAAATGTCTAGACACAACAAACCCACAGAATTAATCTTAAGTAGTCACTAGAGGAACCAGTGAGAAGCAGTGCCCAGAAAGTCCAAAACTAAAAGCAACAGCAAAATTGCACGTAAGGCATTTCGGAGGCAGTGTGAACCCAGCCGCGCTCTCTGTGGGCTCGCCCTCGGGAGTTCGGAGCCCTTCTGCTGCCCGCAGCGACCAGGGCTGGCACCGCTGCCCGAGGGGGACACCCGGCGGGGGAACGCAGCACTTCCCAAAGGGACTCGCCTCAAACCAACAGTCCAAGCTGTCTGTCTGGGTTCGACATTGATTATTTTTCATTGGCAAACTTTCGGTAGCTGAATCCATTAATACAAATTGCCCTTCAAAGAACTAAACTATCAATGGAGGATCTTGTGCTGGCACAAAAGACTTCAGTCTAGTCCTCATAATGCATCTGTTGCTAATCTCAGAGTTGATAAAAACCAGACTTGCGTGGTTTCCACCCAGTTAATGAAAACCGCTCACCCTTTTCATTCAGAACTAGAACCGACTGTGTAGGTCACAGGTATTTCTGGAGACTCCATGTGGTCCAGCTTGATGCCTGTTTGATTTGGGTTTATCCCAGGTTATTCCGTTTTCTTTGCTGCTCTCAAGAATGCCTTCCATTTCCATAATTTACAGAACAAGCCACCCTTCTCCAACCTTACAAATCCACATTTTTCAACTTTTCAATTTCTCTGAAACTCAAGTGCTTAATTCCTTCCCTGGGTATTTTTTTGGGGTGTTGTGAAGAGCCATACAATCACTTCTCTGTTCTCTGTATTGATGCACTCAGATGTACTGGCATGTCTACTCTTTGGACTGGAGACGGACATTAACAGCCTGAACAACAGAAGTGGTTCTAGTTCAAGCTCTTCCATTTTATGGCCATTTACCAGCCAGAACACTGAATAAGAACATTGTAATTCTGCCACCTCACAAAGCTACAGCTCTAGGTACTGCTTCTTGTCTGGGTCGGTTTATAAAGTACCATCTAATCCTGAAACACTGATCCTCTTGCTCTGTTCTAAAACCTTGAAATGAGTCAGCTCTAAAGTTTAATATCAGATTCAGCTCAGCAAATAAACTCAAAATACTTTCCGAGGGTCAGACTGTACTTTAGCTTGTGTATTGGCAGGGATGAAAGGGCTCTTTGTGCAGATCTCTGCTTGCTGGTGTGGAAAGTGGAACAAACTAATTTTGCGGCATTATACTCCTTCCCTGAATGATTCATATGGTTGGTAAATCACAGGAGGGGTGGTCATTAGCAGTAGTAAGCTAAAGCTATGCAGGTAGGCTATAAGATATGTACACTCTATTTTTCTATATCCCTGGATAATCTACTCAATAATCAATATTCTGAAATAAAATCAGAGCTCCTCAATGCATTGGAGATACCCGGAAGAAGGTGGGATTGACGTTCATTGGAAGCTGGAAATAAGTGGCTTGTTGACTGGTTATTAATTTCTTAAATTCAAGTGACTTTTAAGGCTGAGAAGTGGAGCATCTCAAAAATCATCAAATTACTAGAAAAAAATATTGTTTAATTTATCTTTTGTGCATTTTCATTATTATATGGATAACAGAGTAGTTAACTTTCCAGCTGTAAACATATTCTCAGGCGGGATTTTCCAGATGAGCAAACAGAAAGGCTAACATGGAACATCATAAAGACACTAACAGAAGTCATCAAAAGGATTGGATTCCCTGGCTCCACAGGCCAGACCTCTGCCCGCGGACCCAGCACTAGCAGGTTGATCAGAAAGCTGGCAGGGTGATGTGGGTGTTAGTCAGGCCAGAGTGCAACAGGGCGCTTTCAGGTCAGCGTTGTGGATGTTTGCTGGCAGCTGGCAGCAGAGGAAAGGCAATACTCCAGCTGTGAAAGGGAGAGGTAGCAGATCCGGATTCCTTTGCTCATTGCCCACAGTCTTAAGTGCTTATGTACCTTCAGAACTTGCGCTATCGCTTGTTTAACCCCCGCATATCCTCCCCTCCAACCCGGCATGCTGTCCCTCGCCAGCCAGTCCTCTGGCCGCCTCCTCTCTCTGCTTGTGCCCTACTCTCATAGCCTTCCATTTTCCTTTAAGACTTCTGTTTCTAGTGTCTTTGCTCAGTCAGTCACAGTTACTGGGGTTCAACAGAGGCATAATGGCCCACTGTGTACAGCATTAAGTTAAATGCTTTAATGATCACTGACCTTTATGAATCCCCTAATCTTTCTCAGAGAGCTCCTAGGCCCTGCTTTCCTTCTTAACTAAGGTATTCCTTATCAACTCCAATGGATGAAGTTTCTCAGACATGAGAAAAAGCAGAAAGCACTTCTTTCTCCTTGTCCATTAAAAACTTCTGATCCAAATCACGTATAAGAATTCCTTTACTACTACGACCCAACGGAAACACCATAATGTCTGCTTCTCTAATTTCATTCTTAGAAATGAGTGAATAATTTGTGCTGAAGTTGTCCAAAAACCTTCAGCACCTGCTGTGAGAAATTTCAGACTGACAGGTTCAAGTGAGGCGAGGTCATAAACACCAGCTCTTAGGGTGGAAATTGTCAGAAAACCTGACCAGCAGCTTGAACATAATAGGTGGCATTATATTCAGTCTCTGGGTGTTTCAATTCAGGATAATCCAAGTAACATATGGACAATAGTGCCTACTTGCTAAGCTGCTGTACATAAACAAGATCATTTGGGAGTAATGAAAATGTGCTCAGCTGCACCTTCTCTAACTAGGCAGAAAATATTGGCGTTTAGGTTGACTTCCTCAATTGCTGTGTCCTGCTATTAAAGTAATTGGTCTCTGTTCCTTGCCTGACCCAGAAGGGGATACAGATGAGGGTAGCCGTCTCACTTAACCAGTCTAGCAAGGAACTGTCATGCTTCCATTTCAGACCTTCCTCTCCCAACCCAAATTCCTGCCCCAGTTTTAACCAGGTAAGAAAGTTTCTTGGTGAGAAAGTGGAGCCTGAAGTGCAGGCAGCACTAAGATTCATTCTCCGGGAATAAACAACACACTCATAAGAAATAATAAGAACCTTGTGATTAAAGCAGAGGCTTGGAGTCAGGAAACGGGTTTATGTCTGGTTTTCTTGTATATTTTCTGGGTGACTGTGAAAAACAAAGAATCGAAACCAGAGAAAAATGCTCATGAGTTTTCCCGGCTGCAGTATTTCTGTTGCCGATGCCGATAAACATGTCTGAAGATGAGTAACATGTAAAAAACTACAAGTAGTCTTGACCATGTAAATGTTTATCATCTCCCGTCCTGCGATTGCCACGCCACAACACACCAGGCAGGTTGAATGGTTACTGTCTTAATTCACAATTAAATCACTGTGAGTGCCTGTCTACTCCAGGATTTTAAATATTTTTTGCCTTTACAAGAAACGTTACATACTTGAGAGAGCAGTGAAGATTCAGACGCGAGTGTGGACCCTCATGATACTAATCTCCCAGGAAAGTGGCTGTGGTTGGATACAAAACTTAGATGAAGCATATTATAAGGTCAGCGTCTTGTGTATGTAGACCAGGGGATCAAGACCAAAGGCTCCAGCCTGGGCTTCTCACCAGAGAGAGAGCACAAGCCTGCGTACGCCTCTCCGGCCAAGGCGTTAGTGCTCTCATAAAAGGAAATCTTGGCAATTTGGGCACTTGCAGGACTGGACAAATAACAAACAAGAGCTTTGGCATTACATTTTGGATGTGGATGTTTAGATCCCTTACCCGATCTGAGCCGTGCTTCCTGGTATTCTCCTCAACCGCAGCACGAAAATCCTCACCTCTGAACACCGGCGACCCGCAGCACGAACCGACCCGAGATGATGTGTTGTGACTCGAAACAAGGGGCAGAGCACCACCTGGTGACACACCGTAAAGTTACTCACCCGTTACTAGGTGGATTGTTTTATTTGATCATGTTTGCAAATCAGAAAAAAAACCCTACTACAATTAAAATATTTAATTTACAGTTTTAAAAAAAAAAGTCCTGTTCTAATCCTGAGTTACTTTCTGTCAAGTATAAAATTTCTGTCAATATATAAAAATAACTTTTCCTCTGATAGAAGGATAGGCTGATAGAAGGAATACAAGACTTACGATTGGTATTTCTTGGTAAAAGCAGGCCTTACTCCTGATTACAGTGGCTTTCCATGACCTTCAGTTGCTTGGAATCTGGATTTTATTAAAAATGTTCGTTCCGCTTGCTTTTTTCCTTTATTCACAGTAAGAATGTAACACAAAGCTTAAGGAGAATCATTCAAAAAGGGCCAGGTCAACAACGAAAGCTAATATTAGCACGTGACGACAGCAAGCCATCAAATTCTAGTATCAGCCTTCATCATTGGCATTGTTCTTTTAGAGTGATTTTTCTTAATCAGATTATGAGGTTACTCTTTCTGTCTAGGTTAGAAGTTATTGATAATTTGGGATATTTTTCTGGATATAATTAAAATACTAAACTTCTCATAGAAAAAGATAAGTTTTGCATGAAAATCCACATTTGTGTTTCAAGGGAAAATTACATTTTTCGTGTATTTTTAAAATGCAATAGCGCAAAGTGAATTTTATTCTAAATTTCACACAAACTATGAAAATTCTCAACAAATTCATGAATAATGAGCATTAAAAGGTAAAATGCTGATAAAGGCAAGAACTGTGAGTCGGCTGGAAGCTAAATGCTTTAAGAAATCCTTTGTAAGACACAGAGGTTTTAGAAATCTTTCCTGTCATGTTTTCTCAGAACCCCTTCTTGGGGACGGGGGCAGTAAGTTTAATCAGTGTTGTACAGAGCTCTGTTAAATCAGTTAAAAAGTCAGTTTCAGAAACATCGCACAAGTTAACTTCTTTTGAAAAATGAAGTTATTTCCAGGTAGCTTAGAAGGACTCTGAAGTGCTCTGGGGCAGAGATTCATTCTTTTTTTTTTTTTAAATCCCTGTTTTTGATATTACCAATTTACTTCCATCTGTGCTAGTTTGTCACCAAAGTTGCATTCTGCATTTTCACTTGAGAACTGGAATAAGTTATTTTTTTCTAAGCCAAACCAGCCTAATGCTCTGTCTCCTGTACAAGATGGACCAATTCTTAAACAGCTTTCCAAAACAGCTTCAATTTAATTCTGTTTTATTGAGGTTGAAGATATTGCATTACTTTTTCAAGAGGACATTTTTCCCATTGACTGTCAGGAAGGGAACAAAAACGTACTTGTATTATCTTTTCAATTTGTAATATTAATTTCCTCTAGATAATTGAGCTGAACTTAGGGAACATACACATAAAAAGGCAACAGGGACAGCACCAAGAAAACAGGTTACTAAAAGTGGCTAATGATTTCTGCATGGTTGTTCAGCCTGGAGAAGAGAAGGCTCTGGGGAGACCTTATTGTGGCCTTCCAGTACTTAAAGGTGCCTACAGGGAAGGTGGGGAGGGACTCTTTATCAGGGCGTGGAGTGATAGGACGAGGGGTAACGGTTTTAAACTAAAGGAGAGTAGATTTAGATTGGATATCAGGAAGAAATTCTTCACTATGAGGGTGGTGAGGCACTGGAACAGGTTGCCCAGAGAAGCTGTGGATGCCCCATCCCTGGAAGTGTTCAAGGCCAGGCTGGATGGGGCTTTGAGCAGCCTGGTCTGGTGGGAGGTGTCCCTGCCCAGGGCAGGGGGGCTTGAACTAGATGGTCTTTAAGGTCCCTTCCAACCCGAACCATTCTGTGATTCTCTGATTCATTGGTCATTCAGGTCACTGATCTAATTGCGTGTGGCTGCTCCGGAGGACGCTAAATTCATCTGGGCATCCATGAGAGGTAATTACGGTCTGGCATAAGATGTCAGCGTCACGGCAGTCCCCGAGCGCTTCTTGCCGCGGCCAAAGCCACCCATCCAACTACCCAGGGAAACTAATTGGCGAACGTAGGGCAGCCGAGCTCCGCCCGCCCTGCCGCCCCCGGCCCGCCGCCGTTTCGGGGGGAGAAATGCCGTTTCCCCCCGCAAAGGCGGCT
>VYZM01013161.1:546476-572188 GCA_013398915.1 Dromas ardeola | reverse complement strand
CGGCAGCAGGTGGGCGGCGGTGCGGTGCGCGGTGCGGTGCGCGGTGCGGTGCGCGGTGCGGCGCGGTGGGAGCGCAGCGCGCCGCGGAGGAGCCGCGCAGCTGTTTGCGGGCAGAGGGAGCGCGGGTGTTTGGCGTTGTAAGGGCAAGGTGGTGCGCTTTCAGAAACCGCAGTCGTTCGAAAGTCGATTTGAATTTCACAGGAAGTTTGTTTTCTTCTCCGTTTTCTTTCTTTGTTCCATTTCAGGATTCTGGAGGCAGTGTTTCTGAAGTGAGGGAATGGAGACCAGTGGTTTACAGGAAGTGCACGGACACGCTCTGGTTGCTCCTCTTCTTTCTTTTCTGGGCTGGTTTGGTAAGCACGCTTTTTTTTTTTTTTTTTTTGGAAGAAAAGTCAGATCCAAAGTTAATGGGGTTCTGCACAGTGGTACACTAAATCTAAACCGAAATTATCACAAGCACGGGATTGCACTGGGACAGAACTGACCTTTGTGGTGGTACACTGCTTTATTGCAGCGTTACACAGACGTTGAAGTTCTGACCATATGCTTTAGAGGCCTGGCATGCCCAGCGCTGGACTATTTAGAATTTGCTTTTTTGTCAATTAGTCCAGCCTCTGACTGAGCTCTCATTTCCACTTTTTCACTGTAGTCTTGTTATCTTGCAACATGTCTGTCTCAAGTTAGATCAAGCCACTGTCTGTCCTGTGTTTAGAACAGCATGCAACAGGCTTTGTCTTTCTTAAGTATGAATGTCTTTTTCATGATCTGTCTGAGGCTACTCAGGATTCTCACGAATATGCTATTAATCTGTTTTCAATTCAATTCCTAATAACTCTTTTAAATGGAAGCTAATGCAGAGGAATACGTATGCATTTTAAACACTGCATAAGATGAAGCTGAACTTTGTGAACAGGATAGGTTTTTTTACGTGCTGTCTTATGCTTAGTGCTTTGATCAGTGGAGGGAATGCTAAAAATTAAGCCTATAAAATGGTGAGGATTTAGGATTTTTGTTTCTTTTCTGTCACTGTTTTTATTGCTCAGTTTCTGTGAAATAGCTTATTGCACACGTGTGTTTGTTTTCTTTTCTTTGATCTTATTTTTAGAAGGTGAAGAAATTTTTGGTGATGCTGATTTGTTCACATAGTGAAAAAAGTTGAAGCTGCGTTGGTAACTCAGCGTAGCTCAGTGGAAAAGTGTATCGCTGGCATTTATAGACACAGCCCTTCAGCAGTCATACAGCCATCTATTACTTAACAATATTTATGGCTTTTATTCAGCATTCTGTACTTAAAAAAAAATACTCACATGTAGGCAGTATTTGCCATACTGATGGCAATGGACCTGAAACATCCATCTTTAGAAGGAATACCAGGATTTTTCTGAAAGCATATTTCAAGTTGAGTTAGAATGCCAGCTCATTTCTCTTTTTTCTTCTGTGAACAATTTAATTATTAACAAATATTTGCTATGTAAATAAACTGGATCTGAAAATATTTTGTTATTGTAACAAATATCACAAGTACTGTGTCAACTTTGTGGAGTCTCTACAAAGATCTCCATATTGTGACAGCATTAACATGCAGTCATAATTTTTAAAAAAATACTATTTAACTAGTTACACTGCAAACATGTAAGTGAAAATGAGGCTACATTGGGGACTAAGGAAGCACGTACTTAGATGTTGTTTATGATTATTTTACAAATAAAGGCTCTAAACCCTTTAAGAAAGCAGTTGTGCTGGACCTGAGAAGTGCAATCTGTCTGCAGCACAGCTGATATTCAGCAAAGTCGTAGTGGTTAATGTGGGACTGAGGAGACGTGCTGCTGCCAGCAGTTGGCATGTAGCCACAGAGCTTAGTGGATTGTCCTTGGTGTGTGTAAAATGTGTTTTGCACCCCGCGGGACAGAGGAGACGATTGAATCACTGAGTTCTCCAATAGCTGGAGTGCTGTAAATAAGCCTTTGGATAAAGTCGTGCCTAGGACTTCACAAACTTCCCAGAAGAAGAATTACTGCTGCTTGGCATGTGGAAAAGTTCTTTTCAAGGGGCATTTTGGCCCTCATGAGGTACTGGAGCAGGGTTTAAGTTGTATTCATAGAATCACAGAATCATAGGGTTGGAAGGGACCTCTGGAGATCATCTAGTCCAACCCCCCTGCCAGAGCAGGGTGACCTTAGAGCAGGTTGCACAGGAACGCGTCCAGGCGGGTTTTGAATGTCTCCAGAGACAGAGACTCGACCACCTCTCTGGGCAGCCTGTTCCAGTGCTAGGTGTCATTCCTAGGCAAGGTGTCTTATATTGACTGAGGGTTGCTGCTACTTGGCCAACAGAGATGCTTAGCTGCCCCTGGGGTTTACAGGGAGCTGATCTGCTGGGGCTTTGATCCGGCAGCAGATCATCTAAAAGATCAGTGCAGTGTCACCAAATCCACAGTGTGGCCCTCTCCAGGTTTTTCACATGTGTTAAAGAACGCATCTTCCTGAAACTTCAGGTAACCTGCATTTTAATTATGCTTTATGTGCTTAAAATATACCGATGATTAAATTCAGTAGCAGCTGCAAGGGCTCAGCATTTCAGCCGGTAGATTGCCCAGGTGTGTCTTGAAGGGCAACCTGGAAAAACGAGAAGCAGTAGGCGTGTGAAAAATTACCATTTGGGTGACCTTGCCTAGTGACACACACGAACTTGGGTTGAGGCAGCGTTGAGCATTGAGCACCTTACTGCTGCTTTCCTATCATTTTAATCAGGACCCCTGTCTTTCTTCACCTGTGATACTCTGCTTAATTTGTATACTTTCAGCAATAGATGAGGGAAAGCCCTGAGGAGGCAATAGGGCTAAACTTGTCCATATGACTTGCTCCAGCCTTGTGCAGAGGCGTGAATTTTAGATTTAACTGTTTGCATCCACAAGGTAAAAATGCATGGGTCAAAAGGAATATTTATTGAATGGGAAGAAAAAGCTATCGTAGCATGATTTCATATTAAAAATATTTTACCAGATGTTTATAACTGGCTATGCTGTGATGGCTGGTGCTGCAGAAAGACTTGTGCTTGGATATGACAGCTTCGGGAACATCTGTGGTAGGAAGAACACTCCTGTAAAAGGGGCACCCCTTTCTGGACAGGACATGACTAATAAAAAGTAAGTACATCAGATGATGTCTAAATAAATCAAGTGTTTGAGAACTTAATAGGATACACATCTTCTAGTTGTCGATCATATAAATATGTGTATGTATACATGCTTATATTGAAAGGCAAAAAATAGGTGTGAGAATGGTGCAAAACGCTGAGTGAAACTAAAAAGTTAAGATGATACAATTTGAAAATGTGCTACATTGTTATCCTTCGTGCTGCCTTCTTCTAAAATAAGATCTTAGATAGGACTTTGGCCAAACCAGGAGTCATTCTATACGACAAACCTTTGTACTTAAGGAAGTTGCATGTTGAAGTTCCCAGTCATTCCTCAACTCCCATGAACTAGTCCTTGTAGAATGGCACCCGCCTTGGCAGCTCCTGATTCCATTTAAGAACATAAAATGAAGTGTAAAAATGTAGCATATTCTCAAATTGCTTCTTAACTTCTGACTTCAAACTCCTTTTTTCCATTATATGTGGAAAAAGGGTTTCGTTTGCTTTGTAGCACTTTAAAAAGATGGAAAGAAGGCTCAGAATTTAAACCTATAAAAACTAGAAATCTTGTTTTTTGAAAAGAGGATCTTTTTTTCTTTCTAGGTATGTGTTCTTTCTGAATTCATGCAGCCTGGAAATGCAAAGCCTCAAAATCAGTTCAGTTTCCTTGTGCGTGTCTAGTTGTCCACAAGAGCAACTCAACTCTTTGGAAGACCTCCAGAGTTTTGCAAGGAATAATGGTGTGCAACAGGGAATATGAATATCTTAGTGTATCTGTAGAACAGCTGAGCAACTTGCACTTTGTTATTCTTACGTTTGCTGCGCTAGGGAGTCATTTCTTACCATTAATTTCCTGAGCGGGCCATGGCAACAGAAAATAAAATGTCTTGCTTCTGCTTTAGTTCAAAGCCATAGTTTCTAGAAATGTTACATACAGCACTCTTATGCAAATTCAAAAGTTGTTGATTAATTCCTGCACAATGCTGAGATTACCCAGTGGAAAACTTGCTGCTGAGGATGAAGGAGCATAGTTTGGTGGGGGTGCCAGCAGGTGAACAGAGCTCATGTGCTATTTGAGAAACTTGTCCAACTGGTTCTTTTAAACTTATTTAAAACTGTGGTGGGATTATTAATTCCAGAGACACACAAGTGTTTTTATCCCTTTAGACATCAGATCCCAAAGTTTGCTTCTCAACCTATCAATTTTTTTATTTTATTCTGGTGTTCAAGATGGAGATGATGTCAGAAGTAGCTGTTGTGTAAAAGAGGCAGCTCCAGTTCATTCCTGTCCAACATGTAAATAAAATAACCTGTAGCCTAACCCTTATTCCACAGCGTATGCATAAACTGCAGACCATATGAATATTAGTGGCTAATTTTATTGGAGGTCAGAATTCCTTTTTTTTTGTTTTGTTGTTTTGTTTGGCAAGGATTGCTATTAAAATCGACAACAGTTGTTTTAGCTTCATTTTGGGGTATTTTACCATCATTTGATATGTAGAGAAAGCTGTAAACACCTGTGATACCATATGAGTATTTTCAGTGTAACTGAATATAATTGCATGAAATGCCACCTACCCACTACAACTGCTTGCACGTTTGTCTCGAGGGAGAGGGCAGTGTTGCATTTTGAATGGCTTGGATGTGTCCAGCCTTTCTTTCCCAGAAGCATTATAAAATGGAGCAGAGTATTATTAGCAGAGTATTATTAGCAGGTAATATTTAGGCTAGAGCCCAGAAAATGTTACGTTTCTGGATATATACATAGCCTGCTCTAAATCGTGAGGGGCCTGGTTCTGCTGTAGCCTCTGTCATTTTAGTCTTTTCTGTTATCTTAGTTTAGAGCTGAAGTATCGCACCGTGGAACAAACAGTGTGCCTGCCCTCCAGCAAGATCAGTAAATGGTAATTATAGTTAAGTCTAGAAGGCAAAAGATTCCACAGAGGTTGCTTTAGATTTACCCAGTTAACTCATTTGTTATTTACGTTCCCACTGGAATGTCAGGGATGAATATGGCCTGCTAAGGGATCAAAGCAGAAATGTAAACAAAACTTAATTGATAATGTGCTTTTCTCTAAAACTTTAACTAATATTAAGTTACCTTTTCTTCTTTTTTTTTTTTCTTTTTCCTTTTTTTCCTTCTTAGGTTCTTGTCTTTGCGTTTACAACCTGAACGTTTCCAGTTACACACTAAATCCAAAGGCAGCTGAGCTGTGTCCCGCGCTGCCGGTTCCACCAAGGTAAGAGTCACAGGGTGCTTTACAACACCCTTGAGTCCAAACAGCTTCTTAGAGGATTGTTACTTCCTCATGCTTTGTATTTGATTTGGTGCTTTACAGTCAGAACGGTTTTGCTCTGTTTGTTTATTTTTGTGCGTGTATCCTTATGAGGATGGCCGTGTCCTGTCCCACAGAATGAGCAAGGACGGCATTCCCTCCATTCCTCTACTCTTTAGCGGTTTTTTCCCTCTCCAAATCTGGGGAAAAGCATTCCATATGAGGAGCAGTTGAACTCCTGCGCAGACTTTTGCTCTCTCCCTCAATGCCAAGGGAGAGGAGCTGTGGTCTCCGGCCTTGCTTATTATCCTGAACCCAGAAGTTTCCATCAGAATCATTTTGTAGCCAGCTGGCTTGGAGCACGGGTCGGTGGAGAGCGCTGTCTTTAACATTTGGCATTGTGAGTCAAAATGCTTAAACCCATGATTTTAAATTCCACTGTGTCATGAAAATACAGCAAAGAACTGGAATCTCCATGTTTGCAGAGCTAAGTCAGCTGCTCTGAACAAGAGAAAAAAGGGGAAAAAAGCAAACAGAAGAGAGCAGGAGACACATAAAAACGTTACATACAGTGGATCAAAGGAGAGCATGCAAACTGATGAAAAAATATGGCATATTTTACTTATTTCTTCAACTTTTTAGGCTGTTTTCTCTTTGGCAAGGAACTCAGCAAAGTTATTCATCTCGCACAGTAATATTTCATGGTAGAAGCAACGCTAGTCAGAGTAGTTTTTAACTACTGATGAACAGACCTCTCCTTTTTGGGTATGACTTTGACTGTTGTAGTGCAGCACTGCCAAAGTGGGACAATAAATATATTTGAGAAATTTGTCTGGGAGTGCCAAATAATTTCAGATGTAAATATTTGGTGGTGTTAATTGTACCTTACAAACGTTGTTTTGATGTGGCTTTTAGAATGTTTAAATGTCATAAAAGCAGTGCAAAGTGTTTGTGGTCTAGAATTATCTGTAACAACGTAGCTTACAGCTAGGCTAGCGCCAGTTTAGGTTTTACATGGGATCAAAGGAGGTGAAGCCAGACTGGAACGGGAATAGGAGCTGCGTGCTGATGGTGATTGAGAGAGTAGTTCATTTTTTTTCTCCCAGGCTGATCTTGAATGGATGTTCTGGCACAGTGTTACAGGCGTGATGCTGTTGGGAGTTTATTTTGCAGATGAAACATAAAACTACCATTTGTAACGGAGCGTTCCCATGCCCGGTGCCCTCCTGTGTCAGACCCCATATGCAAGGTCCCCTTCTGGGCAGGGAGGATTCCTGCCAGGTCACAGATGAGAGTGGCCAGCTGGGGCTGCACAACTGTCTTGAGGGTGCCAGTAGGGAACCGCAGAGGGCTTGAAAGAGAATGGCGGAGCGGATCTCTCTGGATTTGAAACTATTTGTCCAGTAATTAATATTTTTTTAACATCTTTGTTTTTAACCTTCCAGTAAATCTTTTCCGTTGTTTAACCGATGTGTCCCACAAAATCCTGAGTGCTATTCCAAATATGCATCTGTCTTGATAAGTATGGTTAATGAAATGGATGTTTTTCACCGAATTCTGAGTGGAATATTGTCAGGAAGAGATACTGTGATAGGACTGAGTTTCCTTGCGCTAGGTAAGGCTATAAATGAAAAGTGAGTAATGATATTCAGATAAAATGTGAGGTTTCAAATGTTTCAGTTAAATTTATATTTTTAATTTAAAAGCGATCTTTTTCATATATTCTGGGCAGAGTTGTTTTTAAGAAAGAGGGACCGTGTTTTATCAGGAGGCATTTAATAGACTGATGAGATACAGCTATATGAAATTGCAGATTCTGTGTTTCTTAATATGATCATGTGCCTTGTTTCAAGGGACTGTAAGAAATTGTTGATGAGAAAGAAAGCCATCAGTGTGAACATTTTAACTTAAATCTTATACATGGGATTATTGAAAACCTAGTAATTCCCAAGGTGAAATATCTCAGTTACAAGCTCATTATTAGTAAGTTACAGATTACTGTGTGTTTTAAATATTAAACAGTTTGCCAGAATGAGCAAATGCTGTTGCTTTTGAGACCACTGTTTAAAAAACAGAAGCCCAAATTCTATAAGAACCTTGGATTTATATTAAAAGTAAACACAAGTTAAGTTAAAAGGGTTGTAACACTCATAATAAACTTATTTTGTATATTTTTCAGCCTTCTCTTTTATGCTGGTTTTAGCCTTCAGATTCATTCGGACCCTTCTGGTCCATACTTTGATTGCACTGGTTGTGTTCGGGCTGTTGTGTAAGTATATTTACCTTTTAGCGTACGCTTAGTGAAATGGAGCATCTCACTGAACTGAAGGAGGGGCGGCTGAGCAAACAGCTGTCCTTCTTCTCCATGGCCATCCTCAGTAACCTTAAGCTTACCACAGCCATTTCCAAGCCGAGCCCTGCTTGTCGTTGGGTGCCAAGGGTTGGCTGTGCTGTTCCAACTGCTGAGTGTTGGGATGATGACGATTTTTATTTTTTTATAGATGCCTGGAAACCAGAATTCTTTTGGCAGATGAATGCAGTTAGGAAAATGCTACTGTTTCAAAGAAAGTTTAGTGAAGTGTTACGTTGCCTACTTTAGAAAGGGAGAACAATAGGAATGTGTCCAGATGAAGCTTGTCATTCCATAGAAGTTAACTTTGTGTCTCCTTGATGAAATCACATGCCTGAGCTTTAGCGTAACTGCAAGAAAACCAAATGTTCTGCTGCGGTTTTACCTCAGGCTAACAGACCGTCTCGTGAATTTTTCCCGGTGGTCGTTGATGCCGTGCCCCGCTTGCTAGGCGACAGTGTTCCTGAGCGGAGGCTGGGCTGGGCGGCGGGCGAGCGGCTGGGGAGGCAGCCGGGCAGACACCAGCAGCGGCCGCAGCAGCAGCAGTGGGGCTGCAGCCCGGGCAGCGCTGCCCGCCTTCACGCTGCTCTTCTTTGCTCAGTTGTCTCAGGTGTTCTCTGGTGGCTCTATTATGACTACAGGAATGATCCCAGCACTGAACTGGAAACAGAAAAGGAAAATGTGAAATTTCTACTTGGATATGCTATCTTCTCAACAATAGTTACTGTAAGTAGCGCCTTACCCTCAGCAACGGCAGAGGCTGTAACTTGAAAACTTGAGCTACAGTGGTTCTGCAACAGGAAAAATAACTCCTCATTCCTTTCAAAATTGAAAATGAGAATCAATTACAAGATCTGCTTACACTCTTTTAAATAGTTTTATATCTTCATTGGGAAATTTTTTTGTCAGCAGAGGGCTTTGCCACACTTCAACCATGTACAAAAGGTGTTGGCATTGGTGCTGTAGAAATGCAAGAGTTGTGCTCCATCCCCATTCTTCTCTGCATCAGCTAACCGGAGAATCCTGTAGAATGAACAGAGGGGCACTGGCTCAATATGAACGTGAGATCTGTGGATTCAGCCTGCCCTGTCAGTAGGAGAAAGGGGTGGCAGCTCTACAACGAAAGGGGCAGTGAAGCACAGGCAGCAGTGTCTAGGCCTCGAGTTACGGGGTTAAATTCTGCTTTTTTCTCATCGACCTTGTTTCCCAACAGAAAATCTGAGTGTGGCTTGCAACTTTTAAAGTGATTTTTTCACTGTGATGTTGCAATGTTAAAGGAGTCATTGCTCAATATGAGCGTACAGACAATTTGTACTTCATGGCACATTTGTCAAAGTGATTGTTCTGTTCTTTTAAAGCAGAGTAGGATCCACAAACTGGAATTCACCAGATGTGAACAGTCTGACAGTTTATAGTGACAAATATAAATGTGTCATAGATCAGATTTTTTTTTATATCCTCTGTAAGTTACGGCCTTTTTACTTCTGTTGATACTAAAGGGGTAAGAAAAGGTTCCTTTGTATCCATGTGTGTTCCAGTACCACTGACTGTCGTTCGCAGAACATCCACTGCTGCAGGTCACGTTTCTCTTCAGAGCTGGCAGCTTCTTTCTAGAGCAGGCAAGAAAACTAGTGAAGCTGCTGCCACTGGTTGCATTTATTATTTTATAGATTCTGACCTCTCTTTTAATTGCTGCTCATAGTTCCTTGTCATATACAAAGAACTGGGGACATGGCGGGGATTTTGGCTCAGGTTTTGTTCCTGTTGTTTTTTTTTTTTACTTTGGGAAAAAAAAAATTACTTAAATGAGGATTCATTTTATGTCTGCTTTGCTTCCATACATACACAGCTCTCAAATTAGTTTGGTTGTGCTACTGTCCTTTCTGCAGAAAAGCAGCGGTCCTCCTGCTGTTGTGAGCAGTGCCAAGCTGACCTGAGTAGGAAGAAAGTTTAAATGTTCATGACATACAGGGTATATGAAAGCAACGTGTAGCATATAAAGTACGTTTGTGTTTGCTGTAAAGCAAAGCAGACTGTTTCCATTGGGTGAATGACAGTTTTATGAATCCTCTTGTGGTTTAAAGAAACAGCAGTAACGATTTCAGAAAATCAGATTTGAATCCACAGGCTCTTTGAGAATATAGGCTATGTCTCAGAAAGCTTTTCCAGTGTGCAGTAAGTTTGTGTAAAATGCCTTGCTGTCATGTCTTTGTGAAATCTGTGCCCCCGATCCCATATTTGACAACTCTGATACTTTTCTTAAGGAAAAAACCCAACTATTTTTCTTTTTATTTCCTGTAACAGGTTGTTCTGCTTTCCCTTATATTTGTACTAAGAAAGAGGCTTCAGTTCACCGTACAGCTCTTTCGGATTGTTGGTAAAATCATTGGCAGAATTCCTTTCCTCCTGTTCCAGCCACTCTGGACCTTTCTGATTCTGGTTGTGTTCTGGCTATTTTGGGTTGCTGTACTACTTAGCTTAGGCACTGCAGGTAAGTATATGCTTTCCATGTTTTTGGATGAATGCTGTTTGTTTCCTAAGTTCACTTCTTAAATATGGGACCTCCTGGTGTTAGTGTACAAAACATGGGCTAGCATTGTTCCAGAGCTGTGTTACTCTTTCCTTTTTTTATTTTTGTTACTCTTTCTTTTTTTTTATTTGTTTCCCCTCTTGTTGGAGTCTTCAACATTGCCACAGTTCTGTGAGTCATGGCACTACAGAAGAGAGATGTATGATTAGATTGTGGTAGATACAGTATATGTTTGATGTATTTAAATAAAAAAAGTAACACGAGGGAGAAGACAGCTTTTAGTGCAATTGTTATGAAATGAGAATGTTAATCTCCTCTGACTATAAGCAGTGTCCAATTGTCGTGGAGGCAGAATGTTGTTTCTGAGCAGTAGTTTAGTGACAACTGCTACCATTATTTAGACTGGTACAACAGTGTTTGGATTAATCCAGTGGTTCTTGCAGTTGTAGGGGATGTGCTCTGTAGAAATAGTCAATCACTATGAAGGATCTGCAAGAACAGATTTTGAATATGGAAGTGGTATCACTGGGGGACGTATCACTCCAGATCTGTCACTGATTGAGCCGGGGTGATTTGGATGCTGTCCCTTGGCCCAGCGTCATGCCACCCAAGGGAGGGGGAGGTTGTTCTTCTGTGCAACATCACCCAAAGCAGGGAAGCTAAACTGCGTAGCTCTGGGAATAACTCCTCATGCAGGCATCAGCCTTTGGACATAGGAAGCATTATGATTTGGAGGTTGGGTTTTCTTAATTTTAAATTTCTAGGGACGCTGCGAGGAGTCAGTTGTTGTCTTTTGGGTCGGAGCTGATGCAGAATTGATGCAGAGAGAGACAGTTGTTTGTCATTTCCGTATTTATTCATGGGTTTTCTATTTTCTGAATCTTGTCAGTGGCTTCTGTGTGGAAAACCAAACGCAGCCTAGCTCTTCAAATGCTTATGTGTTACCGTTTTATCTTGTGTTTCCACCATCTCTTGAGATGGTGGCTGCAGTAACTCTGTACAGACTTACAGGTCCCTGCTAGGCCAGAAAAGCCACCAGCTTTTCTGTAGCTGAGCCCATTTGGCAAAACTGTCAGTATTCCCCACCTCCGTGGGTCAGGTACCTCACTCACTCTTCCATCACAACTGCTTCCATCTCAGTCTCTCCCTGTTAATTCTGTCTCTGTACAAGACCCACTTCACTCGTAACATGAGAGTCCGTCTGTCCAAATCCCTGCTGGCATTGCAAATCACTCACCCATTGCTTAGGCTAGAGTAGGATCTGTTTCCCTCCAGCTTTCATTGGAGAGTCATTCAGGCTTGCAAGGGTCTCTCTGTTTCTGCTGCCTTCCCCCGGTAGCTCATGTCTGTCAGAAATGGCTGCTTGAAGCCACTTGTCTGGCTGATAAACGGCTTCTCCTGCAAAATGGTCAGACCTAGCAAGGCGGAATGTCAATGTCCAACCTACAGTCTCTTTGTGAGTTGTTCCTGGCTGACTAAATAGTCAAGCAGATTCACTTTGCTTTCAGTGTCATGGATATTTCTTCTCCACACTCCTCTGAGATGGATTTTCCCTTTACAGAGGCAGCAGTACGTGCTAGACACAGCTTTGTGTGTTGTTAGCTTTTCTGCAAAAATCTTCAGATCTGCAAAAATCCCATTTATGCACCTATCAGCCAGGCAGCAGTAATTTTCCAACTGGCCTTGTGGGGTACCTTATCACTGGTTCAGACCAGCCCTTCATAGGAAGGAGCATCGCCTGAGCTATCAACCAACTGCTCGTTTCATGCACCTGCTTGGATCAGATGCGATTTAAGATAAACATTAAATATAGTAAATCTAGTAGCAGATGAATAAAATGAATGAGAACACACAGATTTGCTAAATATATAATTAACAAGAACTATTAAAGGAAATATTACATCCTTGGTGTTAAGCTGAGCTGGCCCATTACCCACAGGAATATACTCACTGGTGCTCTTAATAGGCACACATAAGGATGTGAAGCCTGCCCTTGTTAAATCTAAATTTAGAAAATGCCAGCTGAGTCTGTTGTATTGAAAAGCCTTTGGAAACGCAGCAATCATTGGAAGAGCAGAAATATTTTAGCTCATATGACAGAAACAGCTTGATGGTAAGTGCAGGATGGGGAATCAGTCAGGTATTTCCTGGATGCTTTTACAGGCTTTGCAGGAAAGTAGTGACTTGTGCATTATATCCAAAAGCAAATTCCACATGTATTCACAGGGAAATAAAACCCAATGAAAACTGACTTTGAGAGGCTTTTTATGCTTTTTCCATGTTATGCCATTTTCTTTCATAGGTTATATTCTCTGTTTCTTGCTCGACATTTCCATTCAACCTTTTTTTTATTTTATATTTTTTTCTGCCTGCTTGGAGAGTAGGATTCAAACAGTTTATGACCTGCTGTTACATTCATAGTGCAGCTCACGTCTTCTGGCTCAAAGGTATTTTATTTTTTGTCTTCTCCCTAGCATAATAGGAATGCTGATGTTTCCAGCGCGTGGTACAAACAGTACAGTACAGAAGGCAGCATAACCTTGCTGCACAGATGTTAAAGTTTCTAGGACGTGCTCAGTTTTGAAAGAATTGACTTTTGGCAGATTTAGCATGAGAAGGGAAGGTCATTTCCAGGCACTTAACTGTCAATATATTGCTCCTATGAGGAATCCAGTAAAACATACGTTTTGACTGAGATCTTCTGCCAGGATATTTTTAGTGGAGATGTTAATCCTTTTAAGACTTTTCTGTTAACAGTTAGTGTGTTAATACTTAGAAGAGAATGTACATTTGATAGGTGAAATCCAAACCAATTCCAAGTTAGAGCCTAAGCATGAATGCAGATAGCAGAATGCCACTCTACGTATTCGATTATTTTTCTGGCTAAAACTCGATTCTATTGATTTTATCACTTATATTTGTAATTATTCTTTTTGTTAAGCTTTCTATGTTAAATGGTGGCTGTTGTTACCCAACAGGTGTGAACAGAGTTCTTAACCAAGTCCAGGGGCTGAGGGGTTTATGTAAATACCATGTAAATGACGTGCAGCAGCGTCAGCGCCCGCTAGGTGCCGATAAAGTAGTGGGAGACAGTTTCTTCTGAAGCTGCTCAGTTGTTTACAGCTGCTCTGATTACAGAGTAACTCCTCCCGAGAGGAGTTCGATGACAACAAAGGCAGTTTTAGCCTTTTAATGATGTGGGGAGGTAGTGAGGGACTGTTTTATCCTGCTCTCAGGTTGAGGAGGTTTGTCGAGGTGACCCAGGAGGTCGCAGTCAGCAAGGGGTATGGTAGTTGTTTGGATTTCCAGACCCATCCTCTACCTCAGAATTGGTTTGTAGTTCAAAACTTGGGACAAATGAGCAGTAGACTAGATTGGGTGCTGGGAGTATTCCTTTAGATTTTATTTCCAATTTTCAACACAAATACGAGTACTCTGAAATACTGCCTGTTAAAGCAGCTCCGAGTAAGGGAGCTCGTTGGGGGTTGTTTTGCTGTTCTAGGATGACTAGTACTTACACAGCCTGTTAAAATAAATAAATATAGTACCATATGGTTAATAATGCATTGGCGGAACAGCTTTGTATTTTCTACTAGTTTTCTACAATCGTCCTGTAAGACATTTCTCTTGATTTTGAGTTTTGGGGACTTCTTGCAGCAGCCGAGAGTACTTCTCTGAAGATCTCCCAAGATATGCTCTCTCTGAGCAATTTGTTTTTCTCTGATCACAAATAGTTGCGTATCCAGGATTCAGTTTGTAAAATACAGGTGGTGGTTTTCTTGGTATTGACACTTTGGCTTTTTATTCTCACAAATACATTTTCTGGGGCTATGCAGACTGTATTTTAAATGCAAATATACTAAGAAAGCTGAATAAATGAAATGTTTGCAAAGACACTAGTCTTTTTCTCTAGCACAGAGAGATGGCAAGTGAAATTGGCTTGCTGCTGTGCTGCACCTGTTCTTAACATTTTCCTTGAATCTTCACTAGTTATATATAATATTTACAGTGTCTCCGCATCTTTCAGCTCTGGAGCACTTGATCCTTGCTTCAGCTGCGGTGCACCTGATCGTTATGCGACCACACAGACACCTTATTTACATCCCCTCCAGAAGTTAGTGTTACTCTGAGAAAAGATTAACTTCTTGGGAGCTATAGAAGACCAGAGCCCACACTTGGAAAAGGTACTTATGCACATGACTAACTTGAAACACATGGATAATCCTATTAAAATCAGTGGGTCTACTTATGCATTTTAAGGTAGGCACCTGCTTAAGTACCTTGGTAATTCAGAATCTGTAAGATCAGGAGAGGTGGAGTGAATTCCAGGCCTAGAAAACTAGGAGGAATGCCAGACTCCACGAGACTTCAGACAGCACAAACAGTGGCACCAGTTAGAACCATTAGCTGGCTAGGAATGGAATTCAGCTGTGCTTTGGAAAAGCTGATATGTCTGAGGGTTATTGAGTCTTATTGTTTGCTGATTTGTGCGGCGTTTCACTGCAGAACTGAAGTGGCTGTGGCACAGCAGAGCATGTCGTTCAGCTTCCCGGCATGCGGGAGCTGTGAAGTCCACACGGCATAAATACAGTAATGGGGGATGAGAAGGCGGTGTGAGATTTTTCGTGTAATGAAGGTGCATCCTAGAGGCAAGTGAGCAATCAAACTGCCACATAAAGCTGTGCAGCAGCAAAGCCAGCAATAAAAATGTATTTCCTGCAGGGTCCTTGACATTCCAATTACAGCCAGCTAGCTTAGCTGTAAATACCGCTGCATGGAAAAAAAAGCTAAATAAAATAACACAATAAATTATGTTGCAGGAAGGACGAAGATTCAGTGTATGATGCCAGAACCTTTCCTCGCTTAGCAGTGGGAAGGGCACATCATACTTTCATGCTAACAGGAACTGATAAACAGGCTCTCGGTATTCTCTGGTCAGTGGTTCTTTGTTTCCGATAAGGAAGCTGCTGAACTAGGCTTCCCAGGAATTTTCATCCCTTACAGCAGCCTGCTGCTCCAGGCATCAGCAAAGCCTTGCAGCAGCAGTTGCCGAGTAAGAGCATCTGAAAGCGCCAAAATGCAGCTAATTCATTCCTGCCCGGGCACGCTGAATGTGTCTCGTTGCATTGCACTGACACCACGGCACAGCACTGGGCCGCGGAGTCGGATGGAGAAACTCTTCTGAATTGTGCTGCGAGCACTTGTGCCTGTTTGCCTTGCTGACAACACTACTTTGAAGTATTTGCGGCAGGTCGGGGTTTGTACTGATCAGAGGTTTTTTGGATTTGGTCGTTCAGCTGTCGGGACTTCAGTTCTTTGCTGACTTCTTGATGTTATCACTGAGAGTGCACAGTACACCAGATTTGTGGTTACGTGGTTGGAGAAAAATATTCTGTTAACAAATTAAACCATATTTCAAGGCTTTGTTGAGAAAGTTTAGCTTGTGTGAACAGAGAGACCACAGTGGAGTGATGAGGAAAATGACATACACTTTTTCTCAACAGGGTATCTAGCATAGCTTTAAAGTTTACCTGTGCTACTAAGACTGACATATGAAAAATAGCATTGCATGTAATTCTGTTGGCAAATTTATGCACGCACGGTAGGCCCAGAAGACAGGGAATCAGACACAGGTGTTTATGTCGATAAACAGATTTCTGGGAAGTAACAAACCAGTTTACCATACCTAGACAGCAACGCGGTCAATGGTGAACTCGCCGGTGGACGTGCCTGGTTTCTGTGCAGCAGAGCACAGCGCTCTGCACATCCACGTCTGTGAGGCTGGCCATCGAGCCATCACTGGCGTTACTGCAGGTGGTTATTTCAGTAGGCTGGTAAAAAGCAAGGAGAATTAGTTTACCATACATACATTTGTCAGTCTTCATGACAAAACTACAAAAGCAAAGCCTGAAATGTGCCTTTTTTTGGGGAAATGTTCGGGTGGATTCTATGGTGGAAAATGTGCTTAATTCTGCTACCAAGTGGCGTGATGTCTCCCCATAAAAATGGGGAGGTAGGAGACCTTCTTGTATCTCATTGACCTGTCATGTTCATGAGTTCCCTCAGTAAGGGCTGTAGGCGATGGCTAATGATCACATTTGGCTAGTTGTGTGTGCTGCAGAAAATGGCGATCGAGAGCCTCCAAACTTGCGGGTTGCGTCCAATCTTAAAACCAGGGGGAAGAGATCTGTGTAGTAGCTTTTTCACACCATCGAGTATCTTGAGTTTCACAGGCTTAAAATACATTTGAATATAATGGAAGCAACAGTATTTCTGTGAACGACCAACCGTACAGCACTGCAAAGAGCTTGCCTGGTTAGCTCAAATTTCCTTTCAGAAAATAAAATAGCTGGAACATATGTCTGTGTTTGCGCTTCAGCAAAGGCTGCCTTGAAGAACAAGTCTGACACACAGAACCTACAAACTCCTCCTTGAGGCCAGCTGTGCTGTGTTGATGGATGCAACTCTTGATTACAAGAGTGCTGAGAATAAGATTGATTTAGCTCTGGGAAGAATGCTTGGTTTGTAGGCTATAAATCTATTCATAGACTTACCCTTTTCTTCTCGCCTTTGATTAGCAAATAGCTCTTCTCTCAGCATCTAAGAGGGATGAGTTTCTTGTAGTGCTAATGTTATAGGAATAAAATAATTCCATTTATTTTATGCATATACATATTTAAGCTAACCATATAATAATTATGCACCCGTGTAGTGATTTTTGATCCTTTCAAAGCACTTTAAAATAATTTTGCAGTGCTACTATGATCTAGATGAATATTTTTCATAATTTACAGACAAAACGGACCTTGGTTCTGAAGACTTACAAAGCTTGTCTAGACCTGATGGTATTGCTGAGAGCAAAACTTTATTGTTTCTACTTTTAGCTACTGTTGAGTATGAACTCCGTGGCTATGGAAAATGGGACAGAAATAAGTGAAGCATTTCATAGATAGCTTTGTATCTGTGGTAGTTTTGAACTTGAGGGTGATGCACTGTCCTGTGGGAGAACATGGAGTGTTAAAGCTTAAGTTATAATGCTGTTCTATCAGTAATAGACAGTTCTATGTCTCGCTTGGTTATTTCTTTCGTGGAGTTAGAATAAGAAACTGCTCACCTCCAGAGATTGTTTTATTCTGTGAACATGTTTATCTTTAAGGTTAATAGACTTAAGGCTTGGTGAACTAAAAAAATAGCAGGTTATGGGCCTAGAGACTTTTCAGTAGGAATAAATGTCCCGATGGCGTTATCCCCTGAGTAGACTTCAGAGTCAAGTGGCACAAATAGAATTGCATAGAGAAAGGTCTGATTGCTAAGTTAACTGAGTTACCCCCACCTTCTGTGAAAAGCCATCTATTGAATATGGAATAAATTCTTTGTTACTAACGGAAGTGGAGGCAATTTTTTTTTAGCTTGAATAAGTGAATTTGTCAGTGTTCCTGAATACAGTAGTAACACTGGAGAATATACTGCCATACAGACGTCAGCTTTATGTGCCTGTATTTTGCACAAAGATTGCAAAGTATAGAGAACAGAAAACTATTTGCCATGGTTCTAATTAGTGATAGTAATTAAAATAATAGGGTTTTTTTGTTGCAATGATATGTGATGCATCCTTAATATTTTTCTGCAGTCTTTCTCTTTTGCTTCTTATAAAAAAAATCTAAAGCATTTCATAACTATGTTTTTTTTCACATTTGAATCAAGAAAATTAAGAAATACTTTTACTTCTGAAGCATTTGATTACTCAAATCTCGAGTAATGTTTTCACATAAATCTTTACTATTTTGTAGCTGAACTCTTGACTTTATTGGCAGATGTGTCTCAATCCCAATTTAAATCCAAGCTTTTGCTTTTTGTGAAATTTTATTTTTCAAAATTCTCTTTGAATTACAAAAGTTTGGCTCTCTGACTTTGTTAGAATGGACAGAATTAAGTAGCACCTGAATTATTTTTTTTTAATAATTTTATTGAAGAAAAGTTAGGAAAAAGGGTACAGAAGCACTTATATGTCCTCTTTTTTTTTTTTTTATCTTCTCCGGTGTGTTATAATAATACAGTGGTGTAATCCCAACTCCAGGTACTGCACAGACTACTTCAGGAGGACAGGTAGAATACAGAGCTCTGTCCGGAATTTCCTACATGGCATGGTACCATTTCATTTGCCTCATCTGGACTAGTGAATTCATTCTTGCCTGTCAGCAGATGACGATTGCGGGGGCAGTGGTCACTTGTTACTTCAACAGGTGAGTGCAGGATTGCCCCCGTATAACTGGGGGGATTTTCCAGCATTTACTTGCAATCTTTTTCTAGGCAAAGCAGTCTCAAAGAGACTGCGATTGATGTCAGTATCTTGGAGTCCAATTTAATATGAAATAATGTTGCTAGTTGCAAGATTTTGAGTAAGATTTTACAATGTGTTTGATATTAACGTGACTCTCCCCTACCCCTGGAGTTACCAGACCAGACTGAGCCTTAGTACAAGCCAGTAGAGCTCAGTTGACTCTGGTGAAATTGCTGTTCATAAGGCACAGGCTGCGTTTGACCCTTTTCCGGGAGACTGCATGAGCTCCAAATGGAGATGCAAGATAGAGCTCCTCAGTAATTTCATGTATTCGTGAGTGAGCAGTTTGACCTCTTCCTAAGTGTTCATCCCTGCTCTGGGTTTCCATCTGTTCTGGCTGCATAAATGCCTAGGCTGCTACTTTTTTTTCATCCTGTGCAGATATTTTCAGTTGACTGTAAATGCTTTAACACCACTGTTAAGAATTTAGAGTTTTGTAGACAAACTTTCTTGAATTGTATATTGCCTCGAAATGTAAATGTGAAGGAAATGAGGAAAAATCTCTGCTTCTCATGATTTATGCTGGTTTTTAGACTTGCAATATTGTAAAGTGAAATTATATTGGTTTCTTGCAGTGGAGTGGTGCTATCCTGTCATTGCGAGGGAAGATTTAAATCTCACAACACATTGTTGAGTTTTTGATGATGAAGAGAGTAGCATCCTGACAACATTTCTCCTCATAAGCATTTTCTGAGCTCTCTCACCCTCATTGCTCCGTTCCTCTATGCCCAGTGATGAGATTTTCTGATCTGTGAAAAACTCTGGCATTTTAAGGTGTTCCTTTGTTTTGTTTTCTATTAGAGGAGTATGGTGATAATCTCCATTTGTTGGAAAATTAGCCCTTGAGTTAGGTGACCTGAGAGTGAGTTGAGGAGCCGGGCAGGAGAGGGACCGGGAACCCTGGAGCACTGGCTGGGACCGTCGGGCTTGGGCGGCTGGGAAGGGTGGCTTTGGGCTTCTCCGGGACCTAGGTAGCAGGTTTCCGTCGATGATCTCTGGAATGGATGTTTCAGTTGCTGATAGAAAGGCTTCGTGCTGAAAGGTTTCCAAACGCTCTGCTCCCCTCTGCCCGCAGAGGCAGCAGCGGGGACCCCGCTTGCAGGGCGCCCGCTCCAGCCAAAGTAGCAAAGCTGGGAGACCTGCTCACAGCCAGCGCCCACCGTGGTTTTCAGCGATGTTTTGCCTTCCCATCCAAAAAGCCAAGCCAGGACAGTGTTTTAACATGTGTATCAGGAGCCTGTCTCTGCTTGGATTCTCTAAGCAGCCAACAGCCATGCTGCTGAACTGGTGCTAGTAAAAGAGCAGGCAAAACCTAAAATGCTGCTTTTTCAAAGGTCTTTTTGAGGTCTGTAGACAGTCTCACACTACTGTTTTACATGCCATGATAGGACTTGAAAAGGGAGGAACTCGTATTTCTTGTGTCATCTCCTTTTTCCTATTGAAGCTCTAAACACAAGTATCTAGCGTGGCTGTAGTTCGGTGGGCAGTGGGCTGCTCTTTTCTTCTGAGCAGATTTATGTTCTTCAAGCTTTAGCAATTGATTCCACTTTAGCAGCTGAATGCTGAGGCAGTAAGGGTTCATTTAAATTGGCTTGCTTGAGAAAGCCCAGGAAAGAAAAGCAGTTTCACTGATTTATTGGGTTGCGTGCTGCAGTGCATTCTGGTACCATAAACCATCTAAGTCCCCAAGGCAAAGACACTGTCCATATCTTCTTCACACAGAGCAGGGAAGCACCTGTAGAAGCCGCTGTGATGACATTTACTGCTCTGTTAGGGCCTTCCGCTTTCCAGCTATTTTTTACTGCTGCAGGAACTGGCCGCAGAGTACAGGAGGTTCCTGCGCCCAATTGTATTGAGATCATTTTGTACCTCTGCTGTCGAGCCCTCCCCTTGCTTGCCAGGTGACAAGGGCTGTGTCGAGAGGGTTTTTCTGCAGTGGCGATCCCCCTCCCCGGCCGTTAGGCGGTCAGCACAGCTCTGCAGGGACGCAGAGCAGCGCAGGAGTCGGGAGAGGATGCTCGGCTGCAAGAGCAGTCGCACCATCCAGGGCAAGGGTTATCTCAAGCTGTTCCAGCAATTCTGAGCTCCTCTGCTGTGTGTTTTTAATGTATTCCCTGGGGCAACATCATAAAGGCATGTCACAAGAGTTTGTTTATGATACCTCACAGAGAGGCTTTCTTCTTGGCTTGTAAGTGGTCCAGAGAAAATGGCACGGCCTTTCCCTGCGGAAATCTCCTCGCGCAGCACACGCAGCGATGTGCTGCCGGCCAGCAGCCGCGGCGGCGTTGCAGGTGGGGAGGGCAGGCAGTCATTTTATCTGTCTTAGCTTTACAGGTGACACATGTTTGACCTGTAGTACCACCACTGCAAATGGATTTTGCCTTCTTTAATTTCAGATGAAATGTGAATACACGAAAGATTCCATTAATTTAATAAAATAAACAGAACTTCTGTGCTTAATGATTACATTTATGATCTGTGAAAAGGGCTCAGTCTTTTAAAAAACCTTCTTATGTTACTATTGCTGTTTTACATCAGGGTTTATTTTCATCTTGGTGTGCCTAGGTGTTATGTACGTATTTACCTTTTCAGTGAGATGAGGCTTTTCCCCTCTCTGGGATTAAAGGAAGGTGGTATGGTGACTTGACCCTTGTCACAGGCATCACCGTCCTGTGCATGTTTGAGCTTATTCAGTAACTCCAGTGCAAGTATGTCACTGCATAGGGTTGAAATTAAGGAAGTATATAAGCATTGACAGGATCGGGGGTTTCCACCTGACTCTGAGGTGTTCAGGTATTCAGCACCACGACTTCCCATGGATTCAGTGAGAGGCGAAATACGTACATCTCCCAGGAAGTCAGAAATCCAGGTTTATGGATTTGCACCGAAGTCATTGAGCGATGAACTAGGACCAAATTTTTAAAAGATTCCTCTTCCCTTTTCAAGTACGTTTGGAATACTCGTGAGCATCCTTTGCCCTTTGTACATACATGACCTGACACGTGTGAAAGAGCCATCAGCAAGTATATAGTTGCATCTGTCCCTCGTGGTTTTGTGAGCAGGTAAAAGGGCGGTTGGAAGTACAGTCTGTGTGTCCTCTGTTAGTCTGATAATGTCTCTTTTATTACAAATCTTGTCATTTATTGCATTTGTTTAAAAACTTAGATTCATATTTACTTGAGGAATATATGATTAGTTCCTTAACACTTCTAAAGTATTTTACACTAAATCTCTTCTTAGGCAGTCTTTGAAACAGATGAGGCACCACTGAAAAAAAACTATAGGCACAGTTCTGAAAAGATGGACAGGCTTTATAGGAAATGCTCCCCCCCCCCAGCCCCTTTCAAACATCCATGTCTTTTGGGTGTGTCAAGATTACTTTTTTTTTCTTCACACAAAAATGGTTTTAAAATGAAAGCTGAGATGCATGTGTGATCATTTAATTCAAGGAGCTCGGTGTTAAGAAAGATACCGACCGTCACAGAGCTCACAAGAAAATAAAGACAATTGGCAGCACTGAAGAAAGGAAATTATTAAAAGATGATGTGATATCGAGTACAGGTTCACAGGCTGGAATAGTAGTGTTCTATGTAAATCAAGCATTCCTGTGGTAATATAAAATAGGAATACCGAAGAGGAAAAGCAAGCTGTGACCCCACTCAGTCTTGTAACCAGTTCTATCGGGCAGATTCCTGTTTTTCCCTGAACTTTGTGTGCACGCCGTGCAGTCTACACACAGACTTCAGAGAATTCAGTGCCCAGCAGGAACTGCCTGCACAGCCTCGTGCATGTGGCGGACTGTGTGCTTCTGCTAAACTGTGTTCAGGATTGCGGCCATATAACGTACAAAGCTGTGTGAAACTTGGTCCCTAGGGGTAATTGGATGTAGGTGGGTGATAGACCCGATCTTGAGCTTGTTTAAGGTCACAAGCATCACCTCGTGTTGTGTTTAGCTGCCCGTTTTCCGATGTTTCCTACCCTGAGCCAGAATTATAAGGAAAAATCTTTGCTCTTTTTCGAATCTGTTTGGAAGCAAAGCAAGAAACCTTGTCAGACCCTGTTCTCGTGAGAATTCCTTTTCTAGGAAAAGGAGGTGTGGAAAAGCATCCAAATGTGTAGAAATTTATCTAAGCTTCAAATTTTGACATTCCTGCTCGTTAATCAGTCCTGTTTAAAATATCAAAACCCTTCTTCATTTTTCCCTTCAGTAGCAAGTAAATTATTAACACAAGACTAAACTTTGTCCTTTCTGTATTTTTTACCCTTGGTTAACATTTAACTTGCAGAAACTTAATCTTTTATATTCTGAGATCTGACTGAGACTGTCATATATAAGGTAGCGTACGAGGGAGAAGGAAACAATGGTACTATACGGCTAGAATAACTCATCTATACTGCAATGTATGTGTTTCTAACACAGAAACCTGACGACTTAAAAAAACCCCCAAAACTTGCCTTATTCAGTATAAAATTCCACTATCCCCCAAGCTGTTCCCCTAGTTGTAAGACCAAAAATAATAAATGCAGCAACTGCTTTGCTGGAATTTCCTATTTAAAATAATGTGGTATATTCACATATTTAAATGCAACTTCTCAGCTGCAAAGTATTTAGTGTTTTGAATGAACTGCAGTGAAACCTTCAGGATTCTTGCATACTGTGGTATCTATCTTGATATAGTGTGTATGATTTAAATCCTTGCTGAAGTGAGGATTTATTAAAAATATATTTGTGGAGCTTTTTAGCCCTAACCAGTCAGTCTCTTATCACGGCCTTTCTATTTTTTAGTTTCTTGTGTGAACTATTACTTAGCAGAGGTTTTGAAGGAATCACTTATGCTTTCCTTTGGACTAAGGTGAACATTGAGATGAAGTCAGTAGGAAAACTGGGTTCAAGTGGGAAAGCAGATACCAGCTTAATTCTTTAAATTTCCAAATACTGAAAAGATACAATGTATATTTTCTTAAATAAGTTTCTAAAACATTTTAAAATTGTTTCTTTTTCTTTCTAGAAATAAAAATAACCCACCACCTCACCCAGTCCTGTCTTCCATATCAGTTCTTTTTTGCTATCATCTAGGAACTGCTGTAAAAGGCTCTTTTCTAATCGCAATACTGAGAATACCAAGGATTGTTCTCTTGTACCTCTATAATATCCTAAAACAAAAGGTAGGTATATACTTCTGTAACACTGTAAAAATAGTAGTTAAAGGGTGAGATTCATGAAAAAAAGAAGTGAAGAATATACTTCTTGCTTAAAAATGGCTGATATGATCGGGATGTTTTATCCCATTTTCTTCATTAAGAAAGCTTTTTCCATGTGCTTCCTTTTTTTCTCTCAAATCAGATATTTTTAAATGCAGAAAACACCTTTGTTTAGTGTTTATATATAAAGGCTTTTATGAAGGATAAAGGAAAAATTTGGCAGAATGCTCTATTTAAAATTTTTGCATCATAAATTTTAAAAAATCAGAAGTAAGAACATTATTCTTGCATATAAAGTATCTTCTAGAAAAGATTTCATCTGCCTTGTAATATGAGTTTGTACAAAGAAAGTATGAAAAAAGAACTATGCCAGAGATTTATGTAGGATCCAAACTCCATCTTTTAAGATATATAAAAAATAGAGCTGGGCTGTTCTGGTTGTCGCTTGCCTTCTTTCTGTCTTTCGTCCATCTCCACCTCTCTTATCTTCTGCTGCAGAAATACCATTGCAGTTAGTTCTGGCACTTTGGCAAGGAGAGAGGGCTGTCATGACTGCACAGCTCTGATTTTAGAGGACAATTTAGGCAAAGTTTTTAAATGTAGGTCTTTTCCTCCAAAGTTTACCTTGGCCTTGAAGCATGTTATGTATAGTTATGACAGGGTATTTACATTGACCATCCCTGGTACCTAGGAGACACGTGTGTGGGGTATAGTTTGTGAATGCTTAAATAAAAGCCCCTTGTAATAAGATACTTGAAAGATGTGTAAGTGTCTGGGTTTATGGCACTTTCATATGAAAGCCTTGGTTATAAAACTTGGTGAGTTGGGTCAACTGAAGAAAGTCTTCGTTTAAAGATGATAGGTGGAATGAGTTGTGCTAGAAAGAAGATGGAGTATTTTCTGCCTCTTGAGGAAGCAGAGTAAGTGGACTTGTTGGGTACACAGTTTTGTAATATGAATAGCTGTAGAAGATTGAACTAGCAAAGAAAGGTTGTTTGTGTATATAGCAGTGTGCTATGAGCTCCCTTTGGTCCAGTTGCCAAGCATTCAGCTGAGGAGGTGACATGACCCATTGCTGTAACTGCTCCTAAAGAAGCTATAAAGTGCTCAGGGCAGCTCGTGTCCCCAGTCCACAGAAGGATCCCCCCCCCCAAAGTAACCTTTCTCCTTCCCATGGGAGAAAGGACAGGCTGTGGCCCCTTTCCATTGGGGCTCTTTCCACAGAGGGCCAGATTAGTGGTACTAAACGATGGAGAAGTGACGCTGCGTTCTTGTGGAGCTCACCCAGACTTTGCCACCCTTGGAAAAAATGCTGCTGTTTTTTGTGAACAGGAGGAAAAGCCAGGGATCTGTAAGCTTGCAGGTAAATTCACAGGTGTTTACTACGCAGCAGCCTTCAAGCAGAATCGGAGAGGAGATTGCAGCTGAAGTCCCTTGCTGTAGGTTTTTAATAAACAGTACTTACTGAGATTAATACAGTTTTAGTAAAATCATCTCTCCGGCACTACACGGCAAGACTGAAGTATTTCTCTGCTGTGAGGATTTTGCATTTTGTTTGCATGTTTACATTTTAAAGGAATTATTCCTAGAATATTTCCAAGAACATCTTTGGAAAAAAGTCGGGAGGTTCATGGTTTCTGTGCGAACATCGGTACTTGTGGAGACCTGAGTTTTTCATATAGCGACTGAGAGATCTCTGCTTTCCAAAACAAAACAAAAACATTCTGATCTCTGGCAAAAGAAGGTTGAAAAGACTCAAGTATCACTGAACTGCATTTCCTTTTGCTGAGGAAAAACAGCCAGTTAAATTTGGAAAGCTACTGTGGCTACCAAGATATCTTTTGCTTGTCTTGCTTGGTAAAATCTTTAGATGATGAA
>VYZM01013161.1:504375-546409 GCA_013398915.1 Dromas ardeola | reverse complement strand
GGGGGGGTGGGGCAGGGAACAAACTCTGAGCTTTTCTGCTCTGTTTTTAGTATGAAATTAATATAAATCAATGGTCTGTTCTAATACCTGACCTGTGCATGAATGCATGCTCCGAGTCAATACACACACATGTGCATATAAGTCCTTCTGCCCATTCTTTTATTTTTGTTCTTTAGGGTACCAGTCATTTCAGAACTTTCAGTCATTCGATAAACAAAAAAGTTAACAATCTGTCAGTGTACTCCCTGATGACTGCAAAGTACCGTAAGGGTTACTGACTTGCCTGGTTTGTTCTCCAAGCAGCTGTTAGCTCACAAAGCCGTTTGCAGAACTTACTTTATTTTCCCAGAGAAGAATCTTCCATCCACAGGAAGAAAAAAAAAATATGCTCAGCTCATCAGTCATTAATACTGAAGGGTCTGAATTAAAAGCAGTTCCTATAATCCAAAAGGAAATATCTGCTGCCTAAGTGAACGCTTTATTAGAAGAGGCAGTCACCTGTAGAGCAAGTTTTCTAAAATGGCAGTTTTGTTTGAGTCTAATTCTGCATCCAGTAACCAAACGTTTCATTTTGTTGCAGGAGAGTGCATGTGCAAAGTGCCTGTTCAAGTGCTGTTTCTGCTGGTTTTGGTGCCAGGAAAGTTGCTTAAGATACTTTAACCAGGTACGCTCTGCCATCTCTCCGTCACTCAGCCACCTGCATACCTAGTCCCCAAACCGCGTGTGTACGTCACCTCCATTTAGCACGACCAAAGCAGCATCCAGTGCATGCAAGCCAAAGTTCCCTGCTGCTGGCCGCCTAAACTAAACAAACAAAAAAGTCTTCCGAGCGTAGATGGAACCTATTGCAAAGGAACAGGGAACTGACAAACATGCAAGGTGCAAGATTTTAGGAAACTTGTTAGTAGAGCATGAGACAGCCCTTTCAGAGGGCCGCTTGCTGTCTCTGAAGGTGAGAAGACTTAACATTTTGTTGAGTTGTGCCAGACAGACTGCTGAAATACAGAGGGTCCAGGTGGAAGGAAGCAATGAAGAAGTAAGAAACCCACCTGGAGATGTGTCATTAAACTAGATACAGTGTTTTCCACCTGGAAAGTCCTGAATACAAGAACTTGAACTCCTGGCTGATTTCCATTATCAACATATCTGGGAATATGTTCCATGATGAAAATGCCAGATGATATAATATTCTCTTTCTTTGAAAGACATCTTTGTTTTGTTAGCAGTTTTGTTTCAAAAGTGTTCCTATTGGAAATGGATGATTTCTAACACACAGCAGTTTTTCAGATACTTCACTTTTTCTGTCCTGATGCTTTTCTCCAAGTGTTTTCCAGCTCTATATACATCATTGTTAAATAGCTAATTTTTCTCTTTGTCAGTCCCCTTTTGTTATCGCTGGTGGATGTGGTATTCTTAATGTGAAAGGGAATCAGATGTTCATGCTGATTCCTAACTCTCTGAGTGTTGTTTTCTTTGTTCTCATGGCGGAGGGCAGTACTGAAGTAAACAAGAGAATGCTGATAAAGGGTCTGACTTCTCCCCTAAAGTAGGTGCATAAATTAAGCTTAATCTTGGACAACTAAGAGGAGAAAGTTTTTCACTTAGTTCAGCCTAGATTAAATACTTGTGCAGTGAAATCTCTGGTTCTAGACGATGAATTTTCCAGACTTACATTTTTTTTGGTAGATCTTATGGTCACGGACTTGGTGAGGAATCTCAGAGTTAGTTTTGACTCCAGGCTTTCCATTTGTAGTCACCCTTTCCCCTTGGCTTCCTGTCTTTCAAAGATATATCCAGCATCCTAGTGTTTACTTTCTCCAGCTGTTGTAGGCTATGTGATTGTTAAAAGAAGAATTAATTACTGTAATGTTCTTCCTTTTGTTTCAGAAGGCTGTATTGTAGCTCTTGTTCCCTTAAAAGATTTCCTGTTTCCTAATCTATTGTAGGCAAATTTCTGTTTTAATAGGAGTTGTGGTTTTTAACCTAGTGATCATAATACTGTGTTTGCTGTTAGATAATTGTTTGTTTGAACATCTTTTTGGCAAAGATGATGGTGTTCCACGTGCTCCAAATCCAAGGCAATTTGGGCGAGGGTTAGAGGAGAAGAATAACATGAACACACTGTAAATTTCAAGAAATTTTATCTATATGAAGGAGTAATATTGGTCTCAGATTATTGCATTTCATAGAGTAATTAATGTATTTAATTAGTTTTTTCTTCTTTTTTTCCTATAAAGAACGTATTCAAGCCTATTTCTTCAATTTTGCAAAATCTGCAGCCAAATGTAACAAAGAAAGAAAAGGGGGAAAAAAAAAGACAAATATGCAGTTTTAAGCAGCTTAACATATGTCTTGATTAACAGAAGTGCTGAGCTCTTAAGAGCTCTTTCTGAGGTCAGTGAAAGCTGCTGGGTACAGCCTTGAAATTTCACATCGGTGTTGAACATGGACTTGAGAGTAGGACTTGGGAGGAGTTCAAAAATTGCTTGTACCTATGTTTCTAACATTTTGCAAATATTTTTTAGTTCAGATTTTGATTTTTGTGTGAGTTGAAATTACTGAAATGTGGAACAGCTGTTATAAAAGCTAGTCCAAAGCTCATTTCCTTACTATATTTTTGCCTTTTATTCCAGCATTACTTGCATTATAGTAATGAGTATATAATTACCTGAAACTCTAAAAAAAAAAAGAAAATGGCAGCCCTCCCATCACTTCTGCACTGTTTTCTTCAACCTGTTGCTGTATTGCTTAGGTGGTTTAAATTCTTTCTGCTCCTTCATTCACAAGTTTAATCAGGATTAAACAGAGCCCCTTGTTTTCCCTCTGGGGAACTTGCAGATGAGAAACAGGTGCTGGAGGAAGAAACACTGGTGGTAGAGCGCGAGCTTCTTGCTTCCCGTGCGGTATCAGCCCAGTGCTCTCTTATGTTGTCAAAGAGCGCTTTTTGGGCTGAGGTGCCATCTTTTAGGTGGGATTTAACACTGACTTGGATAGCTGCATACATCCCTGAAGTGGCGCGTTCTCTGCAGGCTCAGCTAAGTTTTGTTCCGCTCTCCTGGAACTTAACTGAAACGGGACGAGAAAGGTACCCTGTTGTCTTCCCACCATGACAGAGTGCTGCGTTAGACGCTGACAGATTTCCAGTGGTGGTTGTGGGAGGAGGGGTAATGTAAACCCAGCATCCTGCACAGATTGCAATGTGGATAATTACATTCCGCCTTCCTAAATTTCTCTTGGACTTGCAACTGGATCCTGTGCTAAACTGTGGTGTAGTGTTGCTATGTGCTGTTAAACAGTTCACTCCTTAAGCTGTTCCATTTCAGTCATGGGCAAAGTGATTCATGTGTGTGTATAATCCATTAGTAACAATTGTAAAGCACTCTGGGTTCTATCTGGATGAAAAGTGCTTTGTGAATATAAAGTCATTATCCTTACTTGACAGTTCTGTTTGCCAACACTTGTCAGAATTACCACAGATTTTTCATCTTCTGGCTCTGATGGTTTCAGTATGTTCCAGATAAACATACCCAATCATCTCAAGTGAAAATCTGGGAGATTGAAATTTCTCTTCCGTAAAAAGAATATACTGTTTTTTTAATGTGGTTTGGGAGCTACAAGGTCTGTCTGTCTCCTGCTTTCTTAAATTGTAGTGGCAGTCTTAACTTTTGATGCACCAAAATGCTTGCTTTTTTTTTTCTTTACAGCCTTGTTGCAGTGACTTCTTTTTTTTTTTTTTTACTTCTAAAACCATATAGCTATTTCAGGATAGTTTTGCCTTTCCTCATCTGCTTTGGGTTCGTCTGCAGCCAGTTGGCAAACAACCGCTCCAAAGTGCAGCACATGGATTTCTGAAGGAGTTGCTGTGCAGTCTGTGGTTTCTCGGTTTTCATCGGCGCAGTTACTTGCAGCGTAGCCTTCCGGGCCCCGTGGTAGCCATTACTGAAGGTGGCAGTGTGTCAGCCTACATTTGCTGGTACCGAGACCCTTCACTGACACCGAAAGCTGGCAACTGTCTAGTGTGAAAAAGCAGAAGCCAGTCTGTCTAATGGTCATACGTCCATGGCAGTTGGTTCTCTCTTAGACTTTGGATGGAGGCCTATCAGGAGGTTGTGGTTAAATGCCTCATGGAGAAGTGACCTAGATAAAACCAAAATTCATGTGCTAATGTAAGTACAGTTCTCTTCTGCACTGCCAAACACATTGTGCCTCACCCCATCAAGTACTTCTTTTCCCTCCCAAAAACAATACTGCATTTTAATGCTACTGGCAAAATTGCTTCTTGATGTTAAGCTAAATTTTCAATTGTTTGAAAAAACAGTAGGCTAAAATGTTAATCTTCAGTGAAATTGTATTTTAAATATGTTTGTTTTCCCTCTAGAGGCTTTATATAGGTGCTAACAGGAAGTAAAATTCCTTAGGTCTTTACTTGCTTTGTAGGGGATAGGGATGAACAAGAGTGACTAATTCTTGCTTTGATACCTTTCTTCTCTCCCCTATCCCATTTAAAACAAAAAAAAAAAAAAAGAGAGAGAGAAAGAAAATAAAAGGCAATGAAGCAAGTGACCAGTAATTCAGTGCTTTTAAGCAGACAAATTTATGAACAACTCTCTGGAAATGTTCAGTTTGGTTTTATTTCAGAAATCCCAAATGAGAACACTGTCGCCCTAACTGCAGAAGCCACTGTAAGCAACTCCAGTAGTGTTGTAATCACAATGCAATGGGCACTTAAAGCAGAGTCTTTGTGGTCCAACCCTGTGGTTGAAGGGGAGCCCGGGTGTAGCGGTGCGATGCTGCAGGAAAGGACACCCAACTACCCTCCAAGGAGAAAGTTGTGTTGGTCCTACCCACTGGATGACAGCCATGGAGAGAGCAGATGGCACACAGAGTAGGAAGCAAGGACAGTTGAAGGAGAACATTTTCTCCAGTAAATCCCGATTGCAGGTATAAGGTGGAACAGAAATAAAGGAAAGTTGTGCTTCTTGGACTGCTTGGGAAAACTTGGAAGGCTATTGAAGGGTTTCTTACAGATGATAATTAGCCTAAGAAGCAAAAATAATTATTTCTGTATTAGCTGTGTGCTTACTGGTTGGAGGTGGGGGAGGAGAATATTCTGTGTGTGTTTGTCAACCACAGGACGATAGCCTGGAGTTAACAAGGCTGCAGAAAGGGCAGATTCAGTCCTGGAAGGTAAGAGATTAAATACTTGCACCAGAAAGAAGGGGATAAATGCCATGGCGCAAGTTGCCGGTTAGGTGATCCAGCGTATCTCACGGGGACGGGAGTATCCTGGTGTGGCTACTTTAACAAATGAAGGGGAAGAGCAAGGCCATCAGCCGCCTAGGAGTATATCAAGAAGAGAAACAGCAGGGAGGGATAAGAGCCAAGACAAGATCAACAGAAGAATGAGTAGATGTAAACTGTTCATGAGTAAATGCTGTCTGGAAGTTGGAAGAAGGTTCCTGAGGACCAGAGGGACAACTGTCTGGAATAGCTCCAAATACAAGGGCTGGGAGAGGGAAAAGCCCTAAGTAGTTTAAAGAGGGAGCTTTCCACTTAAGAGAAGAAATCGTATGATGTGCTAATCTCAAATAGCCGGAGACTGGAGTGTCTGAAAGTCCCTTCCAGCCTTGCATGCCCTCATTTCTTCGGTGGGGCCTTGCAGGCCCACGTTGCTCTGATTTCCCACCACTATCTGAGAGATACGCTACGGCTTTTCTCAGTGGGTCACTGACTGCTGTACGGCAGCCACAGAGATGTCGTTGGCTCTTGCTGCCCCCCCTGGATTTGCTTTCTGAGGGGATCCCGCTGGCAGCTGTGACGCTTGCGAGCTGAGAGCCTGCGAAGTCCAGGCTGAGCCGCGCAGCGTCGCACCGGGGGTAGCAACCAGGGCAGCCCCCGCCAGAGTTGGCAGCAACAAGATCAGATCAGGCTGAAAACACCGACAGAGCAGAAAAAGCTGAAGTGGGATGTGAGACCAGCATGTCTCCTGCTTCTTTTTTTAAGAAGATTCTGTTGCTATGGCAATCCTCTCTTCCCCAAGCTCGTTTTTATTAAAGCAAGTCCTAGACTGGAGGAGTGAATTCGGCTACTACACAAAGTGGCAATTATCCTCAACAATTGGGGAACTTTTGGCCTGGATCTGAGCCACAGCGCCTTTCTCATGAAACCAGCAGGTCAATTTTTCCAAGACCCTTGGCATTCTGTGTTGTGAGGCACAGAAGGATGTATTCTTTAAATAGGTTTTTTTTGCATACTGTGGTATTTGGAAATATGTAAACATTCACATTCCTTATTTATTCATCCTGACACTGAGAAACTAGTGTCTAGTTCCCAGACTCCAAGCCAGGGGAGGCTTGTGTTCTTCACAAAGGTGGCGATACGGTACCAACTTGCTGGTGCGAGGATAGAGACTGTTCCTGACCCACTATCTCCCACGCGTTCTGATAATGGTACGCGATCGGTGCCATTATTTCTTGCTTGTCACCGTAGCAGACACTACCACTGTAAAACATTAATTCATTACGCAAAGATAAAACACATAATAGCTGGATTGGGCCAGACTGAGTCCCTGTCTATCTCAGTATCCCATCTCCAGTGGCTGTGAGTGAATGCTAAGGTAGAACGAGTGTATGTTTCCCTGTTCCCGTGCTGCTTCTGAATCTGTTTTCAGCCTAGGGACTTCTTGAGCTGTGTTTTCTGTGTTTAATAACTCTCAGTGGATTCCTTTTCCCTGAACTTTCCCAGTCTCCCTTGAGTTCATGCGAACTTTTAGCAGCTAAAGCATCCTTTGTCCAGCAGTTCACAGCTTACAGACTTAACAGCGAGAAGAAATGCCATCTGTTTTCAAATTTGGCTCCTACTACTTTGTGTGGCCCTCCCCCTGCCTAGTCTTTTTTCTGGAAGAAACGGTTGAGTCATCTAACCCTAGCTACCCTCTCCCCATTTCTCATCATTTTGTAGCCCTTTTCGCACATCCTCCTTCAGTTGTCTCTTTTCCAGGCGGAAGAGCCTGATGCACTCAATTGCTCTCCAGGCAGAAGACATTCCATACCTTTTGGATCATTCCTGCTGCCCTTCTCTCAAGCATTTTCAAGCCCACTAAAGCTTTTGTTCTTGGGAAAAGAGAATACATTCTGTAGAAAAGCACATTTAAAGAACCTGTTTCTAAGTGGTAGCAGGTTCTAGACCATGGTCTACCATCTTAGCCTCTGCACCTGTCTTTTCTTTGAAGGGGTCTGGGTTGTTGCACGTACCCTGCAACTGGAAAATGAATGGGATATCTAAGTTTCTTAGTCCAAAGTCTAAAATGATTTGCAAATATTGGTCATAGCTTGCGTGTGTTCGGTGTTATTTGGTGGGTAAGGACGAGAAATCATTTGAGGTCATTTCTGTGCAACTCTTGGGTTTCAGGGAAACATACACTTGCTTAAATGTTAGACATGCATTTTATTAGTGAGAACATGTGGATTTCTATGTGGCGGGATGGGATCAGGTTATGGGGTCTGTGTGGAAAACTTGAGAATTGTGAGGAGAGTGTGTAGAGCTGCAGTCTAGGCTGAACAAGAAACCCTCCAAGTTATTATTTTTTTCTTCTTTTATCAGAAATGTATTTTTTGCCGAAAGGTAGCAATCAGTTGGCTAAGTCTTCAGCTTGTACTAGTAACGTTCTTGCTTCACCTATGTCAATGATTAGTTTTGTAGCCTTCAGCAGTCCGTTCCTTTCTGTATCTCTTATTCCTTCTACAATGTTGGCTGCCTTCCTTGCTTGGATGTTATGACTAGTTGATACTTACATGATTCGTTGAAGTTGTAATTGTTATAAAAGCCATTTTTTATCAACTGGTTTGTAATATGACAAATCCCTGTGCAGGTAGCATTCAGTCTCCAGCATTATTTTCAGTCTTTCCAAGATAACTGTTCTGTTAATAAATATCAGAAATTCTTTTCGTTGCGCATTCCTCAGATACCAAAGTGGCTAATTCAAGAGTGCAAACAAATGGTTATTTATTTTAAGTTTGGAAACGTTGTTTGTACAAGTGCACATGCACTTTGGACATTCTTTTTAATTTTTAAAACAGGACATTTTTTGCTATTTATAATGAATACAGAATCTCTGTTTAATTTATTGGCAAAATTTATACTGACCTCACCAGATGAGGATCTGCTCTGTGAATTGAGTTCTTAAGGGACAGAAACAAACTTAGAAAACCCATTTCCACCTTGTGTCTCAATTTCCTGTCTGTTAATGGGAATGATGAAACAGACTTAACTCACAGAGGGCAGACAGGGAGGGGGGAGCTTGACTTGAAGTCATCGACCCTGCGCCCGTGTCCTTGGGGAGACAGTAGCCCGGCTACCAAACTGCCGGCTCTCCTGCTGCCGCATCCCGGGCCGATGCTGCGGTGGGCGAGCTTTCCGGCCGTTGGGTTTCACACCTCTGGGGTGGAGAGAGGCAGATGGGACAAGGATGCTTCTCTTTCAGGGGTGTAGACAGCCAAGATGGCAAAGGTATTGGAGTCGATACCCGGCTGAGCCAAAGGGTCCACCTCTCTGCCGGTCCTGTTCCAGCACTCCCCGGGGAAAGGAACAGTGTCAGAATAAATGAAAGTTAGCACAGAAAAGCATTTTTTCCTATTTAGGAATGAAGCAAACTTGCTGGTTTAAACAGATTTTTACGCAGACGCTCTCTGTGTTTCTGTGGAGTTCAGTGGAGTCTTTGATTTCTCTTAGGGTAGGCAATAAATCCGTGGTCTTCATTTATACTTTTTCCATGTATTTGCTACTATGCAAGTACAATATTTGCAGGATGTCACTGTTTACTTCTACTCTTTTTTTGCTTACTATCAGAGAAAAAAATTTCATTTGTCATATATAAAATAAATAATATCCACAATAAAGAGATGAAGGATCTTTGGCTGCATTTAATTTCTTTCTTTCTCTGTAATATTTTAAGATAATGTCCATATAGCTTTGCTATACTGCAGTATGTTACAGAAAGTGCCATGGGGTAAAAATGGACTCTGCAGAAGTAAATTTTCTCTGCCTTCAGATATCTGAAGCTATTTTATATTTTGATTTGTGAGAAAAACCAGATTTTTGAACAGGAAGTGTTTTGCAGTAGGCCAGTATAATTCACTTTCAGCAAACCATTTTTTGGTTTTTTTTCACTTCCAGGTGAAGCAGAAAGTAATCTAAGCACCAAGTACATGTTGAGGTGTATAAACTCCTTCGGAACAGTAATTGCTTATACACTGTGGTTCTTGCTGACTGTACCAGATGTAACTAATGTTTTGTGGCATAATCCACCTTCTAATATTTTATAATCTTAATATAATATTTTTATATAATGTTATATATAATATTACTATAACGTACTTTAATATAATCTTACTACTCATAAGCCCCTCTGGTAAGGTTCAGCATACATTTCAGGTACCTTGAGCGCTGTTTTTCTGAGCTGATATTTTGGACACAGTTTCAAAACCTTGTTGAGGAGTTCCAAAAATGGGGCGTATATGTCAAGTTATGCACAACAAGTGCTAAGATAATCCAGTCCATGAAGGAAAATATTCTGTTCTCCCCACCTGTCTTGGCAAGTTTCCACAAAGAGAAACCTTGTGAAATTCTCAATACCTCAAAAAAATTGTGAGTGCCCCAACTGTCTGTTGAAAATCTGGGGGTTTTTTAGTGACATAACACTCACTGATGTTGTCCAGAATCCTTTAGCTGTTCTTTTCCAGTCATTTTCACACTTGGTTTCATCTTTCATGACAAGGTTTGTTTTATGGCTATAGTCATAAGCTTAGATTTCAGTAGCATATGAATAGTTTGAAAGGGCCATGTATAAAAGCTTTATAATCAACAACTTTTAAATGACTTGGTAACTACGTAACTTGATTGTTCCACTTAACATAGTTTGCCAATAGTCTTGGAGATAGATTCATAGAAAATAAGCGAGTAAGTTTGGACAGTGTGGCTCTAGGTAAGCAAGTGTTTCGTGGTAATTGTGTCCTATTCATTAACAAAAATTAGGGTAGAGAACTTTGGTGTTTTAAAATAAATTGGATAAAAGTGAGTTCATAAATTTATTTAGTCAGTATTCTAGCATTTCCTAATGGTGGAAATTATGTGGAAAAACTATTTGAAGTTAGAAGCATAGTTATTATAGTCACTTAAAATAAAATTGCCAGATTATGCAAAATAACTTTTTATATCCATAAAGTCAGTATTTCCAAATAGTGTGTTTAAGGGTTTGCATTTTGCTGAAGTAAAATCTGGATTATAAGAGCCTTTCTTCTCTCACTGCATTATTATCTTCTCTCATTTCAGCATGCATACACAACTACAGCCATAAATGGGACAAATTTTTGTACGTCAGCAAAGGATGCTGTCTTTATTTTGGCAAAGAATTCTGCTAAACTTGCATCCATTAGCTGTTTTGGAGATTTTATCCTATTTCTAGGAAAGGTAAGAATAAGAAAAGTACTGTTCTGTAAGAAGGAAGTGGAAAATCAGGGTTTGATTTTCTTTTCTTATATCTAAAGTAAATAAGGTTTGTCTTTGTTAAACTCAAGGTTTGTCTTTGTTAAACTCAAGGTTTGTCTTTGTTAAACTCAGCGTTGATGCTGTAAAGTGAGTTCGTGAGAGAAGATAATGTTGGAGGAGTTTAATCCTTTTCATAGTCTTCACAGAGCTATTTAGTTGTATTACAGTAGTGTCCAGGCACCACTCTTACAGTTCCCATTGCAACGAGTCTTTGGTAAATATACAGTAAAAGATTGCCTCTGCTCGACAGAATTTACACGCTGAATTGAACACAAATTATGACAACTACACGACACCCGAAACGGCGTAGCTATCTCTGAGATGAGATGTGCTGTTAAAATATTGGCTGTAATATTGGCCTTAGGGTTTTGGGTTTTTGCTTGTTTTAAGAAACTTTTCTACATGATTAATGAGGCTGCATTTCCGTCTCACTGCCCTTTACAGGTATTTGTTGTATGTTTTACTGTTTTTGGAGGATTGATGGCATTTAACTACCATCGAGAGTTGCAAGCTTGGGTCGTTCCCCTTCTGCTGGTTGGATTTTTTGCCTACCTGATGTCCCACAGCTTTCTGTCTGTGTTTGAAGTGACAGCAGATGCCATGTTCCTTTGCTTTGCTATTGATATGGAAACAAATGATGGATCTGAAGAGAAGCCATACTTCGTGGATCAGGACCTGCTGGTAAACCTCAGTGATAACAGCAAAGATATTTGAGCCTTTCTGAGCTTTTGGGGGCTTTTTCTTTCCCCAAGACCATGTAATTTGCACCCACAACCCATGCTATTTCCTTTCCAACACCTTAGAACAGGGTAGGCTCAGGGATACAAATCAGATGCGAATTTATAAACTGAAGTAAATGGCGCGCTCTGCCTCCTGTGTGCTAGCTATGATCTGCTGCTTCTTTTAGACCATACCCTGTAAGTAATGGCTGACTTTTTAGGCCTTATTAGATATATGTCCAATATATTGTTGGTAATTTAAAAATATAAATAAGTAGATGAGCCAGCTGCAGAGACTGATCCGTGGGGTGCTGTAAGATTAGATGTTTATATTTGTTGTGACTTACTGTACAGTGATGAACAAAAGGGAACAACAGGGAGCTGCTTGTTGCCAGCAGCAGGTCAGGAATCCATCCACATCCTGGGGATGCTGCACTTCTGAACAAACTTCGGGCAAACTCGAGTTGCGCTGCTTCATACCTCTACAGATTCTTTTGCCAAAAAACTGTCTTCTCTCTCTTGATTAAATTCTTCTGCCTCTGGACAGATTGTTCTGTGCCTTTACCCTCATAATTACTGTATTGTATTACAAGCATTTCCATGGAGAATTATTACGTAGCTAATAGTGACGATGAGCTTCAGTTAATAGCTGTATCTGAAGCGTTTGAATGTATATATCCCACCCCTTTCATATTAAGAGAATATTTGAAGATGCAGATGGTTTTTTCCTTCCATGCTATTTTTGCCAGTTCTGTCTTTTCCTTCATAAACGATGCGACAAAGAAAATCTTAGTAACTCATGAAAAACAAACTCGGCAGCCAGAATAGCTCATATGATACGAATCTTCTGGATGGATTTCTTGAGGACAGTGTCAAAAGAACTCTTTTGGGGTTTTTTTTTTTTTTTAATGCTGCTGTTAGATTTCCTGTAAAGTTCATAAAATTTTGTTGAAAACAAAAAAACAACAAAAAGGCAGCCTAAGCACAGGCTTTAACCCTTTGTACAGAAGAAAGCAGACAGATATTCTTTGGCCTTGATTCAGAACAGTACTTAAGCACATGTGCCGAATAGGAATATGTTACTGAATGGAAAACTCTGAAGCCTTGACCTCTGTTCTTCTCCCTCTGTTTTGCCAAATGCTAAAATACTTCTTAAGCCAATTCTCCATCATGAAACAAACAGAGGCTTTCCTTTCTGCACTTCCAGACTTTGTGGTAGTTTCTCTTTAACTCTGGACTTAATTCCTTATAATTAGCCATGCCCTAGGGCCTTGGGTGAAGAGAGGACTTCCCATGGGGGTAAGGAGTCTTCTAAGCAGGGCAGGCTGTATAACCTTGTATGGAAAAATTGAGGGCCACACATCCAAACCCCTCCTCGTTGCATGATCAAGAGTAAGTTTACTCACGTAGCAAAGAACTTGGGAGTTTCCCAACACATGAAGGCATTTGACTTGGGGTGTCTGTGTTACAGTCGGGTTACAAACATCTGGGGGCGGAAGGGAGGCTCTGTGGCCCTCAGGACAATATGTGGCAGTGGGCGGGGAGCCGGGTGAGGGATGTCAGACAGCCAGTCCTCATTCCTGGAGTAGGAGATGTAACAGAGATTCTTGATTCATCCTTCTCAAGTTGCATTCATCACCCTTGCTGCCTCTGCAGAGTCCCTCCCGGTATCACACAGTGTCATCCAGCTAGGAACCAGCTACAGTTTCTTAGCCCCAAGCTAATTAATTAATTTTACCAGAAGTTTTTATTTACATAATGGTTTGCATTCCCAAATGACCTCACCCTGGTTTTCTCTTGTAGACCTTCGTGAGTCAGAGTAACAAGTTGACAGAAGGGCAAAAACACAGAAGCATGAGACCTTTCCAGGACAATGAAGATGGGACAGAGCTCCAGCCTATGGTGAGACAGGAGTCTGGCATATGTATTTATCTGCCAGCTACTGTGTTTGCCTTTATGTCCCAAGAACGGATGTAGACTCCCATGTATCTCCTGATGTCTTACAGCAACCAACATGCGGTACCCAGTGTCCTATTTTTCCTTCTGTTGCTTTCCCTCCTGGTGCAAAAACCCTCTGCTGGTGCAAAATGGATGGATCAAATATTTGTTCTCATCCTTCTTCCCATTCCCCAGTGTGCCCAGCAGAGAAAGACTGAACAATGGCAAGGGGGTGGGAGATAAATCCCGTTCAGATAGTGCTTGACACGTCTGCTGTAGCAAGGTCAGAAGAGTGGTAGGCTGCTTGACTTCATGCAGGAACTGCTGAAGTTCCAGAGCCGTAAGATCAGAGCTTAGAGGCCTTCCCTCTCCACCCCCCCTCTTTTTCTTTCTTTCTTGTCTATCAGTGTATGTATTTATTTACTTTGGTTTATGCTGGGGTAAAAAAGCTGAGATGCCAGAAGGGAGTGTTCCCCCACACCCAGGCTTGGGAAAGTCCTGAGAGTAAACGTTCACCAACTGACATCTGAAAAAAATATTGCAAATTGCCCAACCTGAGAACTGCCCCAGCAAGTTCAGAGTCTGGGCTGATTTTTCCCCCAGCCTAAGGGGAGACAAGCCAGGGCTGCCGGAGAAAGGCTCTGCCGCAACAGCTACTCTGGCACCTACTCCTGCTGGACACAACTACTAGCGTCTTCTGTCCTCCCACCTACTTCTTACAGGAGCGTAACAGATGTTGGTGATTTTTTCTTGTTCTGCTTTCCAGAGGTACCGGACTCCAGTGAACTCTCACGCAATCTTGCGGGCATTTTGCTACAGGCAGTTGGGCGACAGAGCACTGCTTCAATTTATTGCCACAGCGAGGGATAGCTGTACTGGATTTTTTTCATTGTTTGCTTCTGTTATTGAATTCTTTAGTAATTTTCTGCCGAGCGCAGATACTGAGGGAGCGTGCATGGGGGTTATTCCCTGCAAGAGGATTGTGGATTTGAGACACAAAAGAACCTTAATTATTTTCCCAGTTTACTCTTACGACATTTAAATGCAGTAACAGGACTAGTGCTACACATTATTTGACTCCTTTTTTTTCTCTGTTTTGTAGACTTAAATGTGAAGTGCGCCAGGAAGCATGAAGGCAGACCAGCAATAGCAAAGTCATAGAAAAAAAGTAAAGGTTGCCAGTACCCCAGGACAAAGTATTAATTCTCTAAATATCTGTTGTACCTTCTGCACTGGTAAAATGACGCACAATCTGTTTGTATGAATAATGTATTTTGTGTGTCAGCACATCCGATTTTTATTAATATACTTGTTATAATGGTCTGAAAATTGTTAATAAACACACTCCTTGTAAATTTCTGTGTTGTCAGACTAAAAATACTTAAGTCGACAAGGTCATTTTAGCTTTTTGGTGTGTCAGCGAACACGGGGGGTTTTCATGCTTCTCTGGGAACACTGGGCCAGTCATTTCTGGCGTAGAACCGTTTGTAGAGGAGGCGCTCTGAGATGACTCCTGAGTTATTCTGTATATCTGAACAGCCAGTACAAGCAATTAAGGAACTGTTCCAAGCTCACTGATGGAAATAACCAGTGATAAAAATTCCCTGTAGGCAAGATAATTAATGGTTATGAGGTAGGCGTCTTTCTTTCAATTATACTCTTTCAGGATTTTTTTTACAAGTTAGTATCATTAACTATCCATTGGCTCCTCTCCAAAGGGCAGATGAGGAATAGTCCTTTTTCTGTAAATAAAAATAAACAACTGCCTTCCCTTTGCAACTGAAAAGACAAAGGAAGCAGAAAAATCTGTATCTAGATTTAAAGCTTGAGCAAGTAGATGAGCAGCGGCTGGACAAAAATGAGATAAAACGATGCTATAAATACTACTTTATAGAAATGGTAGCTGTAACATGGATGAAATATAAAATATCATAGAGGAATGTAGAGAAGAGAGTGTTAGGGCTCTAGTCAGAAGAGGAACATGATCAGTGTAGACACTCTTTAAAAAAAATAACTTGGTAACGGTCTGTCAGCCTTTTCTGTGAGCAACTCTGAGGTTTGTTTAAACTTTGTACCTGGACCCTGGTTATAATACATTTTTGGGGGCTCCACCTTATCCTGAGTACAGGGCAGGTTTTGATTTTACTCAGTGGAACATGGTTTTATTCTCTATGTTCAAAAGCTCCTTTAACAACTTTTGTTTGAGGAGAGGTCTGAGTTGGGAAGATGACTCCAAGCAGGGACTTCAGTGAAGTATGCATCAGTAGAGCAAGTGAGACATCACTGCAGGTGACTCATAAGCTTCCATAATGAATAGATCGATACATCTTTGATTAGTCACAGCTTGGAAATGCCATACAAAAAAGCTCATTGGTGGCCTGAATGACAAATCTGTTTCAGCTAAATACCTCTACCTGATCTCCTGCTGTTGAAAGGAGACTAGTTATCTGCTAGGGAATGCTGAAAAAATACTTGCTTTTTATTCTTCACTTAATTAACTTTTGTCTACTTTAATATGAGCCACTTCTACAAGTTGAGGAATATGGGACAGATGATGAAAAGGGGAAAGAAACAGATGAATTACTTTCTGCTTGGCAGGTGAAGGTGGTCAGCTACTGGCTGTGACTCTCTACCTCTCGTTACTTAAACCTGCACACTTGGGTGCTGCTGGTGCTGGGCTTGTGGGAACTGAAAATCATGCTGAATAAGCTGTCTAACCGCTTGGAAGTTAAATAAAAATCAGTTCTTATTACACATTGGGGTTTTTTCCTGTTTGTATTTGATACTCACACTGCACAGTTTTGGCCCTTGACTCAGAAACTCTCTGGTGGAAGAAAGGGAGGGAAATTTTTATATACGTATGTCCTGGTTTTCAGACAATCCCTAGATGACCTCCAGAGGCCCCTTCCAACCTCAACAATACTGTGATTCTGTTCGTTGCAACTATGAGGCAGTGTCATTGCCTTCCCTGCAGTTCCTGGGTGGAGAAGGGACTTTTCGACACTACAAACTTTGGTTTGCTTTTTAAAGGAGGAAGGTACTGAAAAATCCCAATTAAGCTGTACTTGAGTGTGTTTCATTTAAGCGATGCAGTACTGCCCATAGTCCAGAAATTACAACTGCGACAATGTTTTGAGTCATATGTTTTTACAGAAGAGTTCCAAATGTATACCTGTTAATTAAAACTCTGTACACAAAGCACAGCTTTACAGCTTTCAGGTGCAACACAGGACCTCCCAATCTTACCTACATTCCACGAGCAATTGTGTCAACAACCACTCCTGTGCGGTGGGAGCCCCCACCTGAGCTAGAGGGATGGGGCACCCCTACAGAAGCTGATGCTATTTAGCGCTCGTTTCTCATTGCTCTCTTCCCCTGCAGGGTATCAGGCAACTATAAGGCAAGCTGGAAGCAGGTGGTGGGGCAGGATGTAGCAGGGCCCACGTGAATACACAGTTAGTGCTAGTTCAGGTGCCGATGTCTGCCCAAGCCACTTCTGGTATTTCAACGTCTGCCCTGCAAAGCAGCTCAGTACTGCGAGGACTCTTTCCTGTGGCTATGGAAGATTGAATTCAGGGGAATTAAAGGTACTCTTATAACTGTATTTCTTGAAAATAGATGGGGCCCTACCGGTGTTTGTATCCCAGGAAATGGCTAAGTATTACAGCTTATTGTTTTAAGCAAGGCAGTTTGCATTTGGTCTTGCTTTGCATCTACGTCAAAGTCTCACTTAATTTGGTTATGATTCCACTGGCTACCTCTCTGGATGAAAGAAAACAAGCATACTGAGAAAGTTTGGGTGTTGTTTTGTTTCCTCTGCTCAAGTACATACACAACAAATGTATGCAAGCAGCTTAAGGCATAAGTTTTGGATTCAGAAAGAGCAGGAGGGCTTGGTTCAGGCTTTCCAAAAGAGACCATGCTTTCACCCAGGCTATGAAAGCAGTAACGCTTTTGTTGTTGATTGTAGCACTGCTTTTCAGCATTCAATACAATAGTTCTAAATTGTTAAATACTATTATTTTGACAGGGGAAATAGTGTAGTTTAGGAAGAACAGGTCTTAACAGACATCTTGGTAATAATTCTTTTGCCTCAGATGCAGGGCCTGGACCAGGGACCTCCGGAGGTCCTTTTAAATCTAAATTCTGTGAAATAAATAAGCTTAAGACTTATTCAACAAATAGGTCGGTCAGAAGTCAGATCACCATGTCACACCCAAAGACAATGGAAATTAATGGAGCAAAGCACAAACCATTTCTAGTCTTGAGGGAAGAATCCTTTTCAAGTCCAGAACTTGAAAGTATCAAGCATTTTATGCGTTCATGTAAGTAAGTTTAATCTGCAGGTATTTACTGCATTATTGCAGGTATTTTAAAATACTTTTAATTTTTTTATTTTTTTTTTTTAAAAAGTTAGGATCAGCAACAATGGTCCCCCATTGATAGCATGCTCTTTGAATTCCTGTTAAAAACAGCCCAGGTAAATTAGTACAGCCTGCCTGCACTCCATGGTGAGGAAGGAAGCGTTTTCCATTTGGGAATAAAGCTCTGCTATCAATAACTAAAGAACTCGGATTGCCAACCAGCAGGCACAAAGATTGGGATATCTCTTTACATGCTCTACAGCAAGGGTGTTTTGAGTTCTGAGAGCGGTGGAATGAAGGCTGCAGGCAGAAGCTGAGGCAGCGTTAAATATGTGCAGTCCTTCATTTGCCTGGAGAAAAGGGCAGGGATTTAGTGAACAGCTCAGGATCCCTGGTCATAACCTCACAGTCACGTAGAAGGGAAATGAACTCTGCTGTAAAGGAGCTACATTCCTTTCCTGTTAAGTCACTGTCACTCGCTCCCAGGAGATTTTTACAAGGTTGTTGGATTAAATCCCACGGAAAAGAAAGTACCAGAACTGCACCAGAGAGCAGTTCTACATTACCCTTAGCACAGGCAAAGATGATACTGATTTGGGAGTAATTTCTGTGGCATCTAATCTTTAAGAATGGTAGCATAACAAACGAGACAAGATCTCCTACATACCTTTAAGAAAAAATATTTATTTATAAAAATACACTGGGATCAGTTTGAGAAGTGTGGCAATAAATACAGTTCAAGGAAGAAAAAGCATTTCTACAAGGATATATTATGGCACAATAAAAGGTAAATGCACCATCAATCATGGGACTTCTGTTGGCTCAAGACTTTGTACAAGCTCCCTTTTTAGTAAGACAACTATTTCTAAGTTTGGTCAGTGTTGATAATGGAATGAATACACAATCACAAATGCACACTTCTGTCTAATGCAGGACTTACCATTAGCAAACAATACCTTAGAAACATAGTAATGATATTTAAATCACTCATGTGATGTCTTGGATTTAATTGGCAAAGACCACATTTAACATTAAGTATGAAATTCTTTTATCTCATCTGGAAAACAGAAAAGCTGTAAATATGTAAAATGAAGGCTTTACGTGGTATGTAAATACCTACTTAAGTAGATTGTGAAAATGCATAGCTCCTTATTAGACGACCTGGCTGTACAAGAGCACTCCCCCTTTCACAGTATTCCTTTTACTTCATATGCAGTTACTGTTTATGCTGTAGACTACAACTGTTACAGCACTAAAGGCAACTAGACAGGGAAAGGGCAGAGAAAGGAAAAAGGAATGTATGTAAGGCAATATTTCTTTAGGTACATTAAGCATAGTGTGTAGGAAAGACAGGTAACAATTCCACAAGGCTAGTTTCGTTCTTACTGAATAAAATAATGGACTAATACTGAACTTTCAATGCAAAGCTAATAATCAATGCCCTGGTCACTGTACTGACCATGGTAATCTCTTTGATAGTCATCTTGGTACTCTCCGTGATAGTCATCTGGGTATTCTGCCTGATAATCGCTATCGCTGATTTCTGACCCATTAGTTCCTGTTCCTTGGCTGCCGTTATGAATGACGGGTTCTGTCGGTGCAGCACAGTACTTGGGGTCATACACTTGTCGTCCAAGCCCATACACGCTCATTCCCTTCTGTGAAGCTACTTTGTTGGTACCCATTTGTAATGAAATAGTTGAGTTATCCACAGGTTGCAGTATGTGCTTCTGATCGTAGATGTCTCTCCTGGTGCCTGGTGCCAGCATACCAGCCTAATAAAACAGGATTGTAGAGGTTCAGGAAGAAGGTCAAGAGCTGTGATTACTAGATTTATGATTACAATTAGTACACCTTACAAGTAGGAATTAAAGTATAACAAAACAGCACAGCAGCGTGTGTTCGCTAGTAGGTAAGTAACAGAAGGAAGTCCTTGCAGAAAGGGCCAGTTTATTTCCCTCTTTGGAGAGAATACACTAAGTGTTCAGACTGAGGTAGCGCCCAGGGAGCAACTTCTTTTTTGCCCCTGCCTCGTTAGGACTTGAAATGAAGTTACTGTTTCCTTCTGGTATAATACAGCCAGTCGGAAATTCTAGAAGCACCGGGTCATTTTTATGCCTTAAGATATTGAGCACAGAACACACTGGATAGGGATAAGAAATCTCCAAGTGTCACCCATAGTCCCGCTTACCTGACTGGCTCCTTTGTTAGTGCCCATCTGTAGGCTAATTGTCGTCTGGTCAAATGGCTTATCCGTTTGCATTTTTGGATCGTAGAGGTGTCTTCTAGTTCCATAAGCAGTCATGCCTGCCTGACTGGCACACTTGTTGGTGCCCATCTTTATTGGGGAAGGAAGAGGGGGACAGAAAAAGTGATTTTTTTTTTTTTTTTTTTTTTTTAATATATATATATGTACAGCAAGGTCAGTCTAAGGAAACAAATATGGTTGGTAACTGTGGTGGCTGAAGGAAGAAGAAATTACGGTGCATGCTTTCCTCATGTAGCTTGACCACTACCTGTAATAAATTATCCTTTCTCCATACTGAGCTTCAAAAGGAAAAATAAAGGCAACTGTCATCCTAAGGTGACTGGTATTCGCCCGACTGCACGTACAATTAGAATGGATGTACGCATCAAAATGCAATACTGTACTTTTACCCTGGACCGTAATGATTCAATTACGCTGCCACAACTTCTCTACCACAGGAATTTTAAGATTTTATGCCAGTTATTTTGGTTTCTGTGACCATTAAGGAAAGTGGAGAGATAAAAAGCTCCTACCGTATAAGGAGCTTTAGCTATCCCAAGACTTCTACTTTAAAACCACTTTACGGGACAGAGATGATACTGCTAATATTAGCTGTTCCTTTCCTCCTTATCACTCTTATTGCAGATTTAAAGCAAACAGAAGAACCTTCCAGGCAGTCCCTTGAGCTTATAAAGCCAATCAACTGCTTTCAAGAATTAAAACCTCATACCTCCTTCCATGATAAGAATATATTGTAATTGTGCAGCTGTTTTTGCATAAACAATGTATCAGTTTATCAAAACAAGGAAGTTGTTCTCAAATACAACAGATTTACTTAAAACTTGAATTTCATACTTACCTGCAGGCCGATTACACTTTGACCAGCTTTTAGTTTTCCTGCATCAAAACTTCGTGCTTGTTTCTCTGCATATTTGACCCCAATATCAATTGTAGTATGAAAACCTTTGGTTTTTGCCTATTTAGAGAGAGGGAAAATAGAGTATTCAGTGTTTAAAGTATATTTTCTGCTACTGGAACACAGGCTTTATGGCCTTGGGCTCTCAAGTGATGCCACAAGCAGGTTTATCTCTTAGGAGAAACTCCTCTCCGTGTCAGGGGTGAGAGAAGATGACAGTTCCCCGTGCCATTTGACGGTGCACTCCAAAGCCACCCAAGTATCTTGTCAGAAGGATATTCTGCAGGGATTAGTGGTCTCCTGTGAGCCTCCCTGGTTCTGTGTATGCCCACGCAGCTCCAGAGCAAGGCCGTCCTAACTCTGAACTCTGAGCCTTCCCTGGAGGCATGCGGTAGGACACAGCCCTCCAAGTGCAACCTCTGCAGTATCTCAGGCCCCCAGCAGTATCTCTCCCCTCCTGACAGGCTGTATGCCGTTTTCCACATTTACACGAGTGGTAGGGGTGCACGTGGACTGGCCACGTGGATTTGTGCCAATTCCAGGGGTACAAATACTTACCAGACCTGCTAGCGCAACCAGAGTAGTCTGTACTTGAGTCATATTTCCATTTTCAAAAAGATCGTTTGCTTCAAAAATATCATGTGGCTTCATGCCGTAGACTTGGATGGCTTTGATAAAATTCCCAATGTTCTCCAGCTAAACAGAAACAAAAAAGCCAGTTTTCTATTCAGTGTTTCAATTCAGAAACTAAGTAATTTTAAAGTTTTCTGGTGTTGGTTGGTTGGTTTGTTTTGCTTGTTTTAGACAAGTTCTTTGCCTTGTGCAAACTGGACAAAACAGCCGGCGTGGTTAGGAATGACTGGTATGAAGTTTGAGATTATTTTTCATCAGTTTTAATATTAAATTTCAGAAATCAGTCTAAGGGTTTATCTAGTCTGGCCTCTCTCCATCAGTGAGTATCATATACTTTGTTAGAGAGGGCTTTGATGACAAAACTGCCTCAACTGTGGCCCTTCCAAGAAAGATCCTAATCTAAAAACTGATTCAAATTGGAAAATTTGACATAGTGTCCGTGCTATTTGACATCAGCAATTGATAATTTTGAGTAAAATAAAAACATAACCATGTGGATAGTAAGAACATTTAACTTAATTTGGAGGTATTATCTTGCTCAACTCCTGGGACAAATTCAACTAAGCTTTTGGGGTTTATTAGTGCTTTTTAGCACTGCGCGCTGTGGAAAATGGAAAGCAAGATAGAGTACAAAGAGTAAGGCCTGAACCTCATCTTTCCTTCTGAAGTCTTAAGAGGTATTAAAACTTCTTAAAACAATAAAAATCCTCCACGATATTTAGAAGCGTTCAATGCCAATACAACCAAGAGGCTGACACAGCAGAATTAAGCTAGACCCAGCAACAGTAAAGGCAGTCAGCTCTAATCAGCAACCCTTCCAGTGCTTGTTGCCTTTGATAGTCCCTTGTGGGGGGAAGTGCTAGATAGAGCACTCTGAAGAAATCAAATCTGGATATACTGAACTAAAATACATACTGTAGTTTGTACCATATTGTTTTCTGAGTTCCATTACACAACCATTTCTTCTGAGATTGTTCAGGTCCTTTCCCTCTCAGCTGCTTTGTCAGGAGGATACTTCATAGACCGATGTCCAGGTACAGGCAAGCTGTTGTCCTAACACCTTGCAGCACTGCCCAGATGGAAAACTCCGGTTGTAATTTAATGAACAAGCTAACAGCTTTTTTTTTTTAACTTGGAAAAAGGCCTTGCTATAGGGCTCTCTTTTCTTCTTCCATCTGAAATTTCACCGAAGGCACTACTAAATACGTAGACTCAACTGCCATTTAAGGGCCATCTTGCCTATAGTTGCTTTCTCTTAAATGCTGTTCATGTATGCAGTATCCTCAACTGTTGTGTACGTATCATATACAAAACTTGGTGCTATTAAGATTTAAGGTGTACCATATTCACAGCAAATTTGTTAATACAGAACAAAAGAACTGTTTGGGGGTCAGAGGGGTTAGAGGTGTAGTTTTGGGGGTTTTTTTGTTTTACCTGGTGCCAATTTAGTTTTGATTGATTAATTTTCTTCACTGATCCTGGCTGCAGTTTATTTATAAGCCTGGGGAGGTGAAAAAAAGGGAAATGCTTAAACAATAAATCTCATCCTTATACCATCTGTGCAGGCATTATATAATATTTTCACTCATGCTTTATTAGTTGCACTAGTTTCATCAAAATGGTTAATTTTTTGGTTTATACAGAATGCCTAGCTCAGATCTCAGGTCTAACAAGTCTAACAGACCATAAGAATTTTTGTGTGCCATTTGATTATTATAGAGAAGCGCTTCACCATTAGATTTAGAAATACTTAGAAATCTTTGCTGAAATATGAAGGAGATTTAAGTTTTCATTCTCTTTCACGGTTTCAAAGAAGCTGTCTCCCACCCTACTGTCAGCTGTCTTTGACTATTATCATTGATGTGTTTGAAGGGGAGTCTTCAGAAAGCCCCTCCTTAGTTCCTCAAAAGTGGAAAACTGCTAAAAATAAGGTTACTTAATAAATGCTTACTCGCATAAGATTATGCCATCTTTTAATCCCAGTTGAAAGTTTGCACCAATGCTCAGCCCTGTAACCTCTTCTATCCAGTTACGCAGATCTTCTTCTATCTGGGGGTCGTATTTCAGGGCAATCTGTAACACAAGCAGTTATAAAGTTACTCACGAGAGCAAACCGCAACTCTTCTCCCGCCCCCCCAAATCCATTCAAAGAGTATGCTATACCGTTCATCCAGTAATTTTATTGCTGGATTTTAAACTGTATTTTAAATATCAGTGTACAGATTTAAGTCTTTTATCCCTTTTACTGTAATGTTTATGGCTTTACTAAATGTTCATTTGCAAATAGCGCTTTGAAGCACTTAACAGTTCTTCCTACTGAAAGAACTGCTGGAGCCTGTGGATAGTCTTTTGAGAGCTGCAGAAGAACAATGCCTTTTTTGAAAAAAATATTCTACCCAAGTTGTACTTAGCAGGAAGTAAAAAAAGTGAAATGGTGTGTCATGAACACAAGAATTCTGAATTGCCGTGCCATCTGTACTACTGCACAGACGTAGATTTCTACATGGGAACTTTTATATAATAGATTTGAAGTTATTCAGACAAAGATTATGGTGGGTTTGCTTTTTTAAGCTAATTATGACTAATGGAGATGGCCTAGTAAGTTTTCCCCCGTTGCTACAACATTGTTATCTTGCTGGGCGTTGTGGGGGTCGTGTGCGTGGCTTTTTTAAATTTAAGCTTTAGTATGCCTGCTATTGCTCTTTCCTTTGGCCTTGCTGGAAGACTCTGATGGAATAAACTGTGATCTCATGTCTTAATTGCAAAGAGAGAAAACTTGCAATGGTCTTTGAAGTTAAAGGCATCAAACAGAGGCCCAGAGTTGTTAGCAAGGTGACTTAAAAACTCCTTTTCCAGATGTTCAGGCTTCACTGCTCAGTGTGTCAGTTTATGCTTCAGTCACTAGAAATCAATCTGTGTGAATGGAATGCTTAACAATGTCAACGATGCTGGCAGCTAGCTGGGTCCGTGCTCCGCTCTTTGCCCTTCGTTCCCCCCCCAAAGAGACTGAAAAGCAGCTCAAACTTCCTTCAGCTTAAACTTGTTACTTTTGCAACACCTTCCAGTATTGGCGAGTTGGAGAAAAGGGATTATATATCATTGAAAGCTACTTTTTCTGTGAACAAAACAAGTCAAGTGAGCACAAGATTTTATGCCATAAACGACGTCCCCTAGTGTGGAGGTTGGCAATGCTTTTCCACCTTCCTTAGATGTTGTCCCAGCCAGGTCAGTGAGCAAGGTGGGGATGGAGGGAGCTACTGTGAGAAACCTGACAGCCGAGCGCAGAACGTACTTGCAGTATTCCTAACTAATGGCAAATCAGCTCAGCTACTTACTTCAATTGCTTACAAATTCCTAACAAGAAACTTATATAAAGCCGTTCACCTTCAGATCAAAATGTAAATTTCAGACTTTTTACATATCGTTTTAGACTTCAGCCCAGAAAGGCCAGATATTAGCAGCTATTTATACTGCAGGAGATTATAATTCCAACCTATCTGAATTACTTGGAGAGAGGCAATTGCTACATTTTGGCTAGCGTTAGTAATCCCCAACTCCACACTGACCAAACTAAAAATTACAGTATTCTGTTCTCTATTTTTCTTCTAAGGGGAATGGAAAATTCCTGTATCTCTGGCTTTACTTCAAAAACTTTTCTGAGTAATACTTATTTTCATTGGACTATTTGTAATAGTGGTGCTATGGTGCCTTAGTTACAGATCAGAATAATGGACTAACCCATTCCCTTATTCAGATCTTGATTAAGGTGTAAAACTTTGTGCAGTATTCTGTACCAAGCTGGTCTAAAATAATCAAGATACCCCTTAAAAGGAGGAAAGCTCAGGTAATGTTGCCTAGTGGGAGGAAAATTTCATGACTTTTTTTTTTTAATCATCCCTTTTGGGTATTAGATAGATAAAATGAGAAGCAGACTAGAAAAGCCAGTTGTCGTTCACAGCTTCATAGAGGAAGCCACTGCATTTTTGTCTCTTGGATGACAGACAGTCCTCTTGCACCTTCCTTAAGTTTAGCACCAGAAGCAGCACGACCACATTCTTCATTTATAGTGATGGTAATGATAGTAAAGACTGGGTAGCACCTTTTCTGAGGGGCTACCAGAAAGGTTAGAGTCTTGAAAATGGTGAGTGAGGAAGCTGGTTATCATCTTTCTCCTCCCTGACCCGGTGATTAGCTTACAAACTACTTTTCATGGCTATTTTTATTTCCTACGGAAACAAGGCTTATGTGATCACAGCCTTAATTTGTATCCCCAGTAACATTTGGCAGAACCCAACTAGTGTGTCCAAACTTAGAGAAGAGCAGCAGTCTTGGACGTGACTGAGTCGGTTGTTATTTTGTATGAAAGTAAGTATCTGTGCAAAGGAGAAAGATCCCAAAACATCCCCAAAAGACTGAAACGTAGCATCATACCCTTCTTACGTGTTAGAGAACCTACAGAGATCTTACAAAGGTGATCTCACCCACAAAATCTTAAGTTACCTGTACAGACAAGACACACAGTAGATAATATATTTCTGTACAGCAGTTCAAAAGAAGAAGCAGCATTTGTAGAAACGCCAGAACTTGGTATGTTCTGATATTCCAGTTAGAAGAGAACAGACAATTTGGGCTGGTCATTTGTACGTTGGTAGTTCACACTAAGTTAAAATCACAGCTCTAACGTGCACGTGGGTACAGAGAGGGGTTTAAGCTAGTATCTTCCACAATCCTTTAGTTAGTTAGAAATGTAACAATCATTACGCTTTCTGAAAATTCAGGCAGTTTCTGTTTCACCGTAGCTTAAAGACAAGGCTAAGTCACAGTTTAGCCATCCTGCAGTTGGAATTGTCTGGAATACAACTGGAATTGTCTTTTTACAACTTCATTTATTTTTAAGCACTGGTAATCACTTTTTTTTTTAAAAAAAAGAGGAAATGAAGTCTGTGATCACACCACCAAGAGACACATTTTAAAGATCACTCTATCTCCTCCCGTTCCTTCAAAAAAAAAAAAAAAAAAAAAAAGAGTAAATATGGAAGCCAGTGAGAACCTTAAAGACTTTTGCAAGTGTGGCTATTTTAATCTTTCTTGGCAAGCATATAAAGGAAAAAATGGCAAAAATTTTCCTCATTTAATACTAAGTGCATTCCATATGTGAGATTACTACTGAGCTGAATATTAAATTGCTGCCCCCAATGCTTGGGGAACTTAGAAGTAGTCAGATGGAATTTTATCACTTCCCCTGAAAAATATTTACTTTATATTGGAGTACTTTACCATGTGTTCAAATCTTGAGGTTTTTAAAGAGGTTTTTAAATTGTCATGGGGTATCATTACAGTGCTTATCTAGAGATAGGAAATAAAAAACACTTATACATGGGAGGAAAGTTATTGCCACTAAACGCATTACTGTTAAATCTGCTAGTTCTCAGAATTGTCTTTGCTACTGCCAATTTGACTTAAACATGGTAAAGTTTTTGTTCTTACTTTGGAACTGGTGGGAAACTAGGTTACAAAAAGTGAAGAATGGTGATAGTTTCTTTGAAAATCATGTCTCTAGCTTTTCAGGTAGTTTGTTACAGAAACTGTAGAATCTGGTTTTAAACATATGACAAGAAGAGGTGAAACAGGGCGAGTGACGGGTCAGGTCCTAGCAGAAACTCACTCTGAATCCTTGGCGCTCTCGCTCCCGATGGCACAACCAGAAGTTATGTAACACTAAGTTAAGGAATACTTCATATTTTCCACATGTCCGGAGTTGTTCCAGTTTTCCTTTGATTGCTATCTACTAGGGGAAGTTGGAAGCTTTGATATAGATGAAAAAAATGTTATGGCTTTTTCCATTACTACTAATCAAGATGCCAACATTTGATCATTTTTAAGTACTGAACTTTCATGGGAGATACTTAAATCTTACAAGTCCACAGCAAAAGAAAACATCATCTGCTAAAGATGAAAGCAGTAGCTAAGCAGCTTTGTTCAAAGTATACATCATCAGTGCCATGAAAGAAAGCTACGGTTTTAGAACACTGTAGAAAAGATTCAATTGTAGCAATGGATATAAAGATTTTGTAAAAGTTTAAAACCAGAGAGCAGGATGCCAACTGTTAATTTCTTTACTACGTTCTGACAAACTGTGAAAGATATATAAAAGTTGTAAATGCTACTCTTTTTGTTGATGCTTCGGAGATACATATTTAATAGTTAGAAATATCTTTGAAAGGAAACTAAAGTTCGTGCAAGTGGTCAAAATTACAGGTGATCTAAGGTTGCGGGAGGAAAAGAGTAGGTGTTACTTGTCTGTTACAAGCTGCTATACATACATTTATGCCAATGTGTGCCTCGGGCTAGAATCCTTGGCTTAAACTTGATTCCTCTGGCAACTTCACACCCGATTCTCGCCTCCTGTTCTGTTCAGGTAGGACTTTCCTGTTTGGGGCCTCTGACAGTGTAAAAACCCTCCCTCCATCTGTAGTACAAGAACAGCAATCAGCACTCTTTTTATCAAGTGTATGGATTCCTGGAAACAACTGAAGTTACACTGGCCAACTTTCATGATCTGTCTGTGTCCCTTGAAGTTACTCGATGTGCCTGAAGCATGTTAAGTTTGAGTGATGATGTTAACCAGTATTTCACACCATAAATGATATCACATGGACTTTCAATTGTCCTTTCATACTAATCTTTTCCAAACTACGCAGTACATACTGTGCACTAAGGGCTAAGTATATGCCAAATCTCCAGTTTAAGAGTTCAGCTGTCTATATTGCTGCTACTCTGGAAAAATACTGTAACAGTACCTCAAGAATGAGTTTAAGCACACCACGTAGCTTTTTACAAGTCACTGGGACTAACAAACAGAAAATTTTGTAAGTTGAAAAGCAGGTATAAAAGACAAAACTTTCAACCATGTCCCAACAGCTCGCACTTCTTAATTCTGATGAACCTTTTGACTAAAGCTTCAGGCTTTATGCCCCCACAGCAGAGGTCAAACCTTTAATGTACAGCACGCTAAATTTAGAGTACTAGTAGGCATTTGAAGAAACTCCTCTCTGGTCAAAAGTTTTAATAATAAAAGAACATGTTCGTCAAAGTGAGTGAACAACTCTATCACAGGAACTGTGTTTGTCAACAAAACCTAACATTTATATACATATAAAGTAAGCAAAATAGGTTGTATGTTGCTGTTTTCAAGGTAAATAAAGTACAGGGCCATGTACAGCAAAAGAAATAGCCAGGGCTTTACTCCAAGATTGTATACGAAGAGGTTACACACATACGTTTTCACTGAAATGAACAGAAAAATAAATAAAGCCCTAGGTTTCAGATGTTAATATTCTTCACAGGGAAAAATCTGGTGTGGTACCATACCCTTACTTGAAGTAACACAAAATTACTAATTTTTCAGTCAAAAAATAGATCTGGATTTCTAACAAGTCTGGGAGCGTATTCATCTTGTACTGAATTTAATCCAGGTCTAGCTAGGGGTTTTAATATTAATTTTACTTTTACACATTTAGGTCATAAACTACTGAAAACAAATAAAGGTAACTAAAGGAAAACTCCAGCTTTTAAGACCCAAAGTTGTACAGTTTAAATTTTAAGCAGCAATTTGTTCCTCTATCAACTTTTCAATTTTTATTAATTCGGAACTGAGTGAAACTGAGGTTTTATGGTTTTAGTTGTGGCTACAAACATCCTTTGCGTTGAAATAAGTACCACCCTCAGGAGCGATTTGCCTTTGCAGAGGCCAAAGATACCAAAGCTGATACTTCTTTATTGCTTGCTTGGCACTAGTTTGCGATAAGATCTTTCTCCTCCCCTTCTTAAGGCTTTATAATGGCATGAGGAAAGATAAAAGCATAATTATCTCCTGGTATCAAGGCAGAAGCTCTTGGAAGCCCTTACTCCTCAGAAACAGGAGGAGTGAGGCAGACCCACGGCCAGTCCCAAATTATTCTCCAGAATTCCAGGTACTGACACCTGAGCTGCCCCATTCTGTTCATCACCTGCTGTTACAGAACACCATTCTGAATCTCACATCTAAAATTTACACAGCAAAACGCCTGGGACAAAAAACTGTTAAGAGCTTACTGGTTATGCAAATGACCAAGAAAATGGCACAGAACAGTAAGTGTTCTTCTCATAAGCAGGAAGAACAGTTTTCTAGATTTTTTTTTTTTTTTTTAAATTATACAACTGAGTTAAAACTTTCTGGTTAAAATTCTGTGGTGTAAGTAGATTATTGTACATATCTAATCTTCAGTTTCAGAGGTGCCGGAGAGTAATACTTCTGCAGAACAGTTCTAGTTGTCTGCCAACAGAGTGGTTATTAGTCCTAGAATAAATTAATAGCATACCCTTTAAATTGAGACAGAGAACCTAAGCCAGCGGAGAAAATAACAAGGTTTTGATTCTTACTGAAAGTGAGTGAGAAGCAGGAGTGACAGGGTACCAAGGTCATTGTCAAGTGGAGCTTCTTGCCATTTGAGCTACCAACCCAACGACCTTCCATCATAAGGACAAATTAAAATTCCCTGTTAATTTCATGTATGTTGACCAGGACTGCATGCAAAAGCACTTGTCAGAGGAGGCATATGTGTGCGTGAGAAACCCAAAAGTACAGGGAATGTAAAAATCCAGATGAAACCCAAGGGGGGAAGTATTTAAAAAAACTGAAAGCCATCATTAAGTAGGCCCTGGTTATTTGAACATGTACTTTTTTCTGTCATTATGGACTGTTGTACAGAAAGGCAGAGAACAGATTGTTTTAACGTTAATATTGAACTCACTATATCCCACTACACTACTTAGCACAAAAATCTTACAGCTCTATCCATTTTGCTTAAATATTCAACAGCATTCTCTTTTTTTTTTTTGTTATGTGTAGCATAAGATAACTTGCCAACTTCTCACTGTTTTCTCTGTAAACCAAAATTTAAGCTATGACCTTTAAAGGAGGGATGGATAAGCATTAATCCAAAATTCCCGTAACTCTTCCCACAGGCACCAGTTTAAACTCTGTGAAGTAAGAACAAGCCATGCCTCAGAGTTTCCAAGTCATCTTACAAGTAAGACACCTGTAGTCACGCAGGGTGCCTGCTGCCAGAACAGCAGGCTGGAAGAACTAAGTGTTCTGTATGGCCAGTATGATTTTTTGGGACAGCTTGCAAACGATTCTAGAAGCAAACGCTGCCACCTCTTCCCTCAGAGTGCACTGACGCCTCGGATGCATGCCTGCCCTTGGACGGAATGATGTTTCCCCTCGTTCTCTGCAGATGCAACACTCTTGCTCAGTCAAATCTGTTCTCACGGTTTTTCTCGCATTTCTTGTACTTACCACATCTTGTCATAGTCACAGTTTTCTGTCTTATAACTCCCATTCTCCTTGGTCATCAGCTTTCAACTGTGGCACCTTCTGGTGCTGCCACCATACATTATATTTCTTGATATTGAGTCCCTTTGCACTGTATCTTTAGTCCGTATATTGCTGGACAGCTTAAACTTCTCTGCAGAACAGGGTTGCAGTAATATCCACTATGTATTCTTAGAAATCATTGCTCTTTTCATTTTAAAACGCACTGGGTTATGAAGTTTCTTCTCAGCTAAGACAGCGTTGATCCAACCTGAATCACAAAAGCCTGTCATTCCCTGCAGAAGATCAGATTCTCCTTGCTTTGAAACCCGCCCCCAGTACAGCTGGCTTGGGCTCCAATAGGACACAGCAAACCTGGGCAGGCTCCAACATCGCTACCAGTGACGGCTGCTGGAACCACGTGCTGAAAATACTGGTAACCTGCTGTACTGACGGACTTCACTGGTACACAGTTGCTCTTGTTTTATGGGGGAAAAAAAAAATTAACAGAACAATCTGGTGCATGAACAGCAAAAAAACCCCCTATTTTTCCTAGGATTAACCCAGGAAGTGTCTCCTGAGACGACTTCTACTGTAACTCTGGGGGAACAGTAGTTCCTAAAGGCTACTGTTCCTGCAATCAGGAACAGTAACATCTGTGATCGTTGTTATCTCTCTCTCAGAGTACTTTTCTAATCTATTACACTACAGCAATCCAGGAAATTATATATTCTTTCAAGTTTACTTATTTTTCTCCCCCAATAGAACAGCTTTTAAAACATGTCACGTTACAAGCAAACTGTATCATGACTCTGTAGCCCTTCCCCAAGGCCCAGCTGTGTTGACAAGTCTTCCAACTTCACCTTCCAAAGGTGAAGGACAACAAAACCTGATTTGTCTGAGTCTCTCTCCACACCTTTCTTCTTTTCTTCAAACCCTCTTCACTTGCCAACAGCAGAGGGGAATTGTGTTTTACAGCAGCAAGCCGCTAATTAGTAACTCAAACATACCTCTCCTCTCAGAAAAGTTAGCTAAAGAAAACTGAAGTCTGTCGATGCAAGTTTTGCTAAATGTTACTCAAAACGCACATTCCCCTCTGCCCCTCCAGCACAGTCCACGCTGTGTTTTCTCCATACCTTTTTCAAAGGTAAATCTCAAGACTTGGCTGCTTTCATGCTGCTTTTGCCCCCAACAGAACAAGCTCAGACCCTTGACTGCTCACTGCCGTTTGGGATGCCAGGCAAAGGCTTGGCTGAAAAATGAACCAGGTGACGTGGCATGTCCCACGGTAATGGGCATTCCCCAGTTAGTAGTGCTCAGTGTCTCTCACCCACTGCTCTGATCGCATTCGGTCGCCTGTCAGCCTGCTCCCATTTAATTCCATGAACTCACACGGGCTGAACAGACTAACTGAGATGCCTGGGATAAGTATTCACAAGGAAAATACAGATTTCTCTCATTCTTACCACCAACTTCATCCTTGCACAAAATGATTCAAACTGTGTTTTTTGTAATTTAGGTGAAAGATACGATTTCTTAACAAGTTCCTAAGCTTCTACTAGATAGCAAAGTCTGCCTAGATTTATCTTTCATACGGGTAGTGGATCAAAATCTCTGAATTCACACATACCACATTTTTCTGGTTGAGGTAAGTTTCCCCATATCCAGTTTTTTAGCAGAAGCACAAGAAAAGCAGATTTCGCATCCTAATCTTTAGAAGATCTTGCCTATGAGCTGCTTCATACTATTGTTTTGCTTTAGTACCACCAAAAAAAATAATTGGAAGAATGAATTCAGCACAAAGAATGAAACATAGTAATCTGCTGCTCCTGCTCCTTGCCCACCACCCCCCAAGGGAATATCTCTGACCGGTTAAAGTTCAGTAGGTGATACGCAATGTTGATTATATTCCAGTAAACATGCAAAAATATTTTGGATATGGCCACCCAGGCAAGTTGTGCTTTAACCACATAAAAAAAGCTGTAAGAAGAATACGATCTACAATTAATGTGATATTTTAAAAAAAAAAAGTGATTACCATAAACACATTAGAAAATGTTTACTTAATTTTGTAATAACATCCATCTTTAAAGACCTACCACTAAAATTTAGAAGATTACTGAAGAAAGTCTAAGAGAAGTAAGACAGAGTACTTGAAATTTACATAGATCCTATAGGCAGTTTTATATACCTCATAAAACCCGTATAGCAGGCAGCTGGGCAGATACCTTTTAAAAAGTTTAAGATGAGATGAACTTTTAGCTCAATTCTTGGTTTAGTGAAAACGTAGTTTAAGTTATGTAAAAATCGAGCCATAAGCCTGTTACATTAAAGTTTATAAGGAGTACAACAGAAAGTACTACTGTTGAAGTAGGAAGGACAGTCAAACTCCTAAGGAGGAGGTTCTGGTCAAACACCCTGTAGTGACTTCAAACCTATGTTTTTCAGCACTTAAGCAGGATCAGAAAGAACAGCCAGCACGGCACTGCTGGGGGTGAGGAGGGGATGGCACACACACCGCACCCAAAGCTCCGGGTACCGCAAGGTCAGTTGTAGCCTCACTGCGCCGCACACCTGAATTCACCGTAGGTTTGAAATACGCACGCAGCAGTGTGTGTGGGCAAGGGTGTGCTACAAATGATGTGAGAGAGCTCCCAGTCCTGACGTAGTTAAGGTTCCATTATTCTTCTGTAAAACAAAATGCTTGGATGCCCTGACTGTACTCCTAACTTTGTTAGTTATTTTTTGTTCCAATTCTTTTCCATCGATTCAAAGACCAGTTCTTTATCTCCGATGTTTAATCTTGCAGATTTTTTGTTATTTTTTTTTTTTTTTACTAAAAGCTGCTCGATTCTTTCAAACAGAAGTACCTTTCCATATCACAAACACTTTCATACCATCGTTTATTAATGATAAAGGATGCTATCAAGACAGACCATAGTAAAAAGGCAATAGCCTGTATTTTCTTAGAAAGTTACTCGTGTTTTTTACTTTTATTGGGGCACAATTAATACAATGATGTCAGCAAGGTAAGAGGTGAACTTCTTGCAAAAATAAGCGAAGAACATTTAATCTTAGAACACTAAGTATGTTTCTGAGGCACATATGCTTCATTGACTTAACACTGTATTGACTTTCAGATACAATACATAACGTAGCTTCAAATCGATCCCTCACAGCGTTATAAAATGAACGAAAGCAGCGGCAGCTGAGGCGGGTCGGGCAGTGGGAATCTCCAGAGGAGCTGCTATACAGGTCCTGTTCCAGCCCATCCTCCCGCTTGGCGTGCGCTGGCCTCGGCTCCGGCTCCGTCCCTGCTCAGCGCAGGAGGGAAACGCTCTGGTGGGGCCCACGTTAGCAGCGAGGTAAGAGCTGGCTTTCACCGTCAACATTTGAATATAATCAAATCACTTCCCCAATGCATGTGTCTGTCATGCCTTATCTTTTGCTGGGAAGGCTTCTAGCATGTAGTCAACTGATTAGGGACAACATAAAAATACTTTTCAATTAAATGACTCTTGTTGCAAAATGAGGAATACTAAGATAATGCTCTCTGTCCATAAATAGGAGGCTGTAGCCGTGGAAATATCAACAATATAACAGGACAGCCTTCTTAGCAGGAAAGCAAAGTAAGGTTTTTATAGTAGTAACGTGCGGTTTTGCTCTGGGAAGAGCCGTGGTCCAAATGTGCAAAGCAAGGTAGGAAGGTTTGTTTAGAATCCATCTATAATTCAGCCAGCTAGGACTTGCAGTATATCAGATCCCACCTCCATGAAAGCATTTCAGTGCAGCAAGAAAGTGCAGAAATATGTTGGTTTTGCTCAAATCTAGGAAAAGACTTGGTGTTCGGGTCCTGTGGGGTGTGTGCACAAGCCACATACAGTTTCACTTCCCCATACCTCTTAAGGATTACTCTGTAACTGAAAGGATGTCTGCCTAAATTAAGTCCTCAAGAAGGAACCCTGTTTAGACCCCAGAAGCCCAGGTCAAGACTTGGAAGGGAAGCAGCAAAGGCGCTGGAGGGTTAAAGTCCTGTTTCCAGGAGCCAGCGAGGGTCATCGAGCAGAGCAAGTCCAGGCTCCCAAGGCTTAAAGCACACTTGGCTCCATCCACCGGGGCTGGTACGGCTGTTTGGTGGGAATCCAAAGAGGGCAGTGGACCGTAGCTGTGACAGCAGCACTCCACGCCTCACTGTAATGGTCTTCTCTTACTGCCAGCTCCTCCAGTGTGACTAATGCCTTTAAATCCTGGTAATTTATACATCCTGAATTGCATCTGCTTCAGGTAAGAGACAGTTTTATACAAGCAACAAGAAGTTTAATTATGTCTCCCCTCCTAATAGCTACTAACTGTGCACTGGTTTAAGGAGAGGAAAAAAAGAAGAAAAGAAAAAAAAAAGAAGAAAAAAAAAAAGGGTTAGTTGAGGTTTTTTTTTTTTTTTTTAAAGGAAAAAAAAACCAAACATAGAACCACCCACCTGAAGAAAGTCAAAACTGTTTTCAAGAAAAACACTGTAATTCAATCCTGCTAAATAGAAGCAACAACGTAAGTTACTCTGAGGCATTTCTGCAAAACCAAAAATATTTACCCAAAAGAGAGCATTTGCTGCTGAGCATAGCTATACAAGTTAACAGTTGTTTAGAATCGGGTACTTACAAAAAGCATTTTTAAGCAAAAGAGTCCCTCTTAAAGAAAAAAGAAGGATTTTCACATGATCTCACTTAGAAAAAATCTGTTTCAAATTGCCCTACGTGTCCTGGCCTCGAGCCCGTTTTTACTGAAGGCCTTTCCTGTACAGTTCCATAGGGGATGGGAATCTCTACAAAGTTCGCCTTAAAAGGATGTGTCAGATGCACAGTGTACGGTGTTATGTAGCTACAGAAGCTAACAATTTTGAGTACAAAGAAGTTTCTAGCCTTTATTGTCCAAGGCAAATTATAAATTATTTGGAGGCAAGAAAAAGCCTCGAAATTAATGTCCTGACAAGAAAAGATGGTGAGAAAAAAAATAAATCACTGATATGCCATTATCCCAAAACAACGCAGGCATCCATCCATCTTTTAAGGGTATTGACACAGCAACAGGAACATAATAGGTATTTTTCTCGAAATTTTAAACCAAGTCTAACTCCAAAACCACATAAAAAGCACATTCATTGGTACCTTTTAAACAAGCAAGCATTACTGTAATGCAAATAAAACTTTTTATTTTCTGAGACTGCTAATCCTATTTAATTGTCGTGCCTCTGTCAAACTCCGTTTGCTTTCTTCAGAGGTGTCACAGCCGTAGGAGGTACACTGTGAGCTCGCACATAATGCAAGACTTGATACTTACCCCACGCCCTTAAAAGTTAACCTCAGCAAGTTTTATGTTTTTCTAGCGCCAGCAAAAGTGTTTCTAAAAGTTTATAAATCCACCAGAAATTAGGTCATTACAATACATTTTATAAATTCACAGAAAGTGCTTTAAATTTGGAAGTGCAGGCGCAGTGTGCTTTCTAAGGCTAAACATAACAAAAGTTCACTGCAAACATCCTCACTCTTAATTTCAGTAGGCACCGTGCTTCGCTGGTGGCAGCCCTGGTGGCTTCTATCTGTGCAGGCACAGGAGCACGCACGCACCAGCGCTTCACCTCTGCTTTGATGTTTGTGAGGCAGCAGTAGCTGATCCCGGCTGCGCCGTGCCATTCATCACCTTCCTCCCAGGAAAAAATGGTATAAGCTGAGAGACAGAACTGGAAATTACATCTCTCGCACAGGGCTTAACACAGGGCAGTGATAAATGTCTTGCAGTTCAAGAATGGCTGTGTGCCCTTATGAGGGGCAGTTCTGAGACACAAGAGGATTCCAAAAGACAGCTGTCAACTTGGCAATGGTACGTCAGGGTTCACTGGGGATTTAAACCATCAAGAAAGAGAAATTAACTCCTGTAGTCAGTGGTTTACAGCAACAACTGCCAAAGGTAAGCAGGGTAGCCACTTTCACAGGTTTGTTTCTTCTCACCTACTTGGGGGGCTACTGACCAGTGAAACCGGGTATAGGGGATGTCCATCTAGTGGGGTTGTGCAAGGGCTCCCCGAGGCAAGCCGTCTTGTTGGTGGGCTTGGGCAGGTGTGCAGAATGGGCGCTGCCTGGCTGACAAACACAGGAGGCTTTAAGCAGATAGCAGGGGTGCTAACACCCAAGTTGCTGGTGAGGGAAGTGTTTCCATGGCAAATTACTTGCTTCTGCTTATTGTAAGAAGAGGTGTATCATAGGTATGAACTGTCAACTCAATGCTACACAGGTTTCATCACCATCAGTTTGTAGCTGTTAGGAGGTCTACTTATTGCTGCCATAGTATTAATACTTCTATTGAAGTAGCCACAGAACTGGAAACCTATACCTGATACGTGCTCAAGAGAGCAGACCTGTCCCAATACAGTAACAGTGAAAAAGGAAAATGGATTAAACACATCGAGATAGACACACTGTGGTAGACAGTAAAGGACAAAGATGAATAGAGACACTGCAGTTAAGATTCTCCACTGCTGGGATACCTTCCTCCTTTAAAAAAATTCTAACCAAAACATGTAGCTATTGATTAGGGCTACTGCATTAATGTCACTTCTCTATCAATATGAGAACTCTTCACACACAGATCTTACACTAGGAGAATACTAATTAATAGCTTACTACAGCTGAATAAAGCTAGCGTTTCACTGGGTTTCTTTAAAAAAAAAAAAAAAACCACACCAAACAAACTACACAACACAACCTCTGCAGAATTCCCAGCAGAAGACTAAACTCATGTTTCGGGAATTGAGGTGGCGAACATCTTCTCAGAAGCCTAAGATGCTTCTGCCCAAAAAAGGAACACGGCATGATTCAGAAATGAAGGGAAGCATGCAGCAGGACCATCTTCTAGGAAGTGTTGATGAAACCAAGTTACTGAAATTTAATATTGTCAGTCAAGGTAAAACTAAACATCAGAACTAACCAGCAGGGATACTGTAATTAAGTTGGAGAATTCTCATCATGTGGTTGGTGATGCATTAAAAAAAAAGCATCTTAAAACTAACTGACAAAGCACAAGTTTTTGTTGTTTACATCACTAATGTGCTGTAAGTCATACATGTAGTTATTGTGCCAAGTGTTGATTGACGGTAAGTTTAGCTATGGAATTAACGCGCTGTCGTATCTATGTTTTGTGGACAGTTTTGCCATTCACTCAAGATACCAAAACTGTACCATTAGGTACTATTCTCCTATGTTGAATGCATTCTGTGTGTCTGGTTGATGGATTTCTTGACTAAACCTACAGCAGAAGTTTTCACTCAGCATTTATCTCTATGTATTACAATTGTAAAGGAGGTTTGGGAACAGCCATTACAAAAATAGGATGTTTGAAAATTAACACACAGAGATTTCTGGAAGACAATAAATATAAAAGACAAAGTTATGAAGTTGTTCATTTAAACTGCAGATCTGTTACTAAAGCCTGGATCCAGCTGGAAAAAATTTCACAGTTCTTTGGAAAAAATACAGAAATTGGACACAAAGAGAAAAGTTTCAGTGCTATGCACATTGAAACTGATATTTAGCTAGCAAACTGATATTTAGCTACGTCAAGAGCTATGATCAACTATCAGAAACCATGAACTAATTGGAGCAAACTGAAGTTCAATGCTTGATCTTGTAAAATTCTTCTGCTATTTCCTTTGAAATTCCCTTTGTGAAATCTCAGTGTATAGTTCTATTATAATAGTTCTGACAGCACCAAAATATTTGATTTTTAATTTATTCTCCATGCAACAAACTGAAAATCTGTATCATAGAAAAGGTCACGCAGGCTGGTTTTATTTGAAACTAGACACCTGAATTTAATTCAAAACCTATAAATTAAAGATACTGCTTCTTTAAAAGCTATACAGACATCTACGTACAAGAGAATGGGAATGCAGGGATCCTACACTGTCAGTTATTGTCACAGCAGATAAAACACCTATGCTCTCAAAACATAGTTTTCATCGCCTTTATCCAGTACAGTCTCCATTTTTATTTCAGCATTTCAGACAACGTTAATAGAAATACACTTTATCAGCAGCAAACATTCTTACCTAAGGTTCATAAAATTCAGTCAGCAAACCTAAGGGTTTGCTAAAGGAAAATAGTCTACAGGAAGTATGGAAGTGTAAAGCGAGTATATAGTAGGAACGGTTACATTTTAAGAAGGAAAAGGATATTACTACTGTTTTGAAAGGCGAGGTGAGAAAGATGGAGGAGAGGGCCTAACAGTCCAGCTACAGGCCGCCAAAACTTCATCTAGCTCTTAAATCACTAATTAAAAAATCTGAAAGTTAATGATTTGAATCTGGTTCCCAGTTAAAAATATTAATAAAAAAGTAATTTCTGGAGAAAGCAATTAAATCTGTTTGTTTGGCCTGTAGCAAATGAAACACAGTACAAGAATTTTCTCCTCAGCAGTTTCAGGAGGGACACAATAACCATAACTGGGACTGGTTAGTTAGTATTATTCACCACAGACTTCAAGTCTTTTTCATTAATCCGTACTTGCCCTCAAGAAGGAAAGCAGGAACTACCACTGCCCTCCTGCACACTTGCAAAATAGGAGGCATTTTGTTTACAGGCTTCATTTGCCTAACAGCCTCCAGTTTAAGTAAGTTTTGTTTCCCTGCCTTTTCCGTATCACGGAATCAGGGTATCAGGGTGGCAGCTGCAGGGACAGGAAAACTCACCTCAGTTACTCGGCTGTCCCTAAAAAGTTGGGAAAATAGTGCTAAGAAGTGCCAGCTTCCTGACAGGGGGATGGCTTGGCAGGAAGGTCAGAGACTGGAGTCGAGACACGGGATAGCCGAACGCCATGCAAAGTTTATACAGACCATATTTCTGGCCATCCTTCCTTTCACATGGAGATGGAACTGGCAGTGTATTAAACACGAGAGGAGGGAGAAGATAAACGCCTGCCCGATGCAAATACCATTTCCATGGGAAGGGTGGAGCCACTAGGAAGCAGCTGAATGAACTGGGACCTCTCCTCCTGCCCGGCGTTCCTGTTGGCTCCACACCTTCTGCAGTGAGACAATGGAGCAAAACCTTCTGCCAATTTCTTGGCCTAGCTCAGTTGTAACTCAGAGACAAATACAACATTAGTTTGTAGCTTTGTCTAATTGCATCACCGTCTCAAGCTACGCTAACCTCACATACTGCAGAAACTCTCCCATTGCTTCAGAAGAAGATTATTCATTGCCTGCAGAAGAAACCATCCATTTCAATCAGCTTAAAGGGCTCCTCACTGAATATTTGTTTTGGATCAAGTATCTTCTGTGATCTCAAGTAAACAGGGAATCAGCTTCAAAGGGATTACACTAGTTTGACTACCTACACATTTCTCATGCAGACAAGATTCCTTACAGCTGGGAACCAGCACACAAATTCCGTCCTTTCTTTGTAGGAATGAGGAAAGGAGATCCATAACAGAGACCAGACACCTTATCGGTGTGAACTAAGGTAAGGAGCAAAACAAGGGAAGGGTGGAGCCTCAGGACAGAAGGAGAGAAGAGGAGAAAGAATATCCCTAAACACCACACTAAACAAAGACTTTAAACTTGGAGATGGAACCTTGAACACCGATCGAACAAAACTCTTGTAAGCATCAGGACATGTTATATTTGTCTATTCAAATACCATAGCAAACAAAAGGTCTCTCTGAAGCTAATACAATGCCAAATGAGAAAATAAAGAATAAAAAAAAACAAAAACTAAGAGACTTTTTTGCCCAGCACAGCTGGGCCCTCAGGCAGCCCGGCTATCAACACGTCTGTTTTCTGAAAAAAAACACTGTTTGGGGATTAGCACTGAAAATTTCAAACAAGGGTATCTGACATTCACCATCATTCATGCAGGGAGGTACCACAGCTACTTTCAAACATGACACCACCACCACATTGAAAAAAAAAAAAATTAAATAACACAGTAGTATGCACGAAGGTCAGTGTTTTAGAAAGCGTGATTAAGATCAGTACCAAAAAATGATCCACCAAGAGTTGGAAACTACATGTTGTTGTTCAAATCTTTATAAGACAGAAGGATCTGGAAAAAGGAATTTCTGACCTTTACAGAGACGTTATTCTCTGATCCTCTAGAGCTATACGGAGAAACAGAAAGGCATCTAATGCCCAGACCCATGCAAGATACTAGACTGGAGGTAGGCAATGTGTCTGTCTATAACATAATTGCTTTGAAATTTGATCTCTTAAAGTAAGAGCAACATTCTCAAAGTTCAAAGCTGTACCTTTTGCTGGAGTTTTTGTTGTTGGTTGGGTTTTTTTTGTTTGCTTGTTAGTTTTTTTTTTTAAAGCAGATGAGTTCATTTGCCTTTGGCGCATTTGAATAATTTTTTATGGCACTGCTGCATTGACATTTCCAAGGACTGCAGCAGAAGCCTGCAGACAAGTAAAGTGAAGCTGCCACAGAACACCCACCCCTCTGCAATATTTGCATTGAAGAAAGCCGAGAAAAGCGAGTGGAATAACAGACACTCAGCAAGATAAAGTAGAAGGCCCTGTGCATAAAGGCGTGAAATACACCAGTTTCAAACCCTCTGTTAATGCTGGAGCTTGGAACCGCTCCTCTCAGGAGGCCCCAAGGAAGCTGATGACAATAAAACTGAAAGAAAGAACAAAGAACTTCTTCCCATCTTGTCCCCATAACGGGATCACTGCTAAGCCTACATGATTCTGTCAGTATTTTTTAAAGTAGAAGACCATTTACTTTCTTCCTAATTCAGATGCAATAATACACAACATACGTTTTATTGACTTTTTTTTAGATTGTAACGGTGTAGATAAATCACTAAGTTTAGACCTTGGAAGCAATATCTCCGGAAGGCACTTGGTTAAATGATGTCATCAAACTTTGCAGCAGAACCCCACAACCATCCTGAGAAAGCCAATCAAGGAAAAAAAAAAAAAGTAGTATATTTTTTAAAGTTTCTAATGTGTTAACTTAGACTTTCTGCATAAATTATAATGTTTAAAGCAAGCTACTTTTCTCCCTCCTCCCCTTCCTACTCAGCCACAAGTAAAACAGGATTTGGGGATTTGCTGAAGCCTGAAACCAGGCATGTGTGTGAAGTAACCAGTTATTAATTACCACGTTTAGAATTTAAGCCCGTGAATAAAGACACAGAGCACCAACTTTACCCCTAGTTGTTTACCGGTGCGATTTTTATCGCAAAGGGGTATTTTTCCTCCTCTCCCCAGGTTCGCTGCCCGTGTAACAGCCCGCCACCATAATCACTTTTTTGTTCCGCGGC
>VYZM01013161.1:475920-502853 GCA_013398915.1 Dromas ardeola | reverse complement strand
AAAAGGCCTCAGCCCCTCACGCAAACGGCTCCCTTGCACGGCGTGGAGGCTTGGCCTGCTTTTGAAGTTCCTTTAAAAGGTTAAAAAAATCACAGGAAACTTTGAAAAACTCCGGGTGATAGCGAAAAGGGGGGAGAAAAGAAGTGCCCAAGGGGTCGCGGTGAGATGAAGGTGGAACAGGACGACGGGCTCCTCTGGAGCTCATCGTTCCTCTGCCCCATGTCACAGGCGTGAATCCCGGGCAGCGCCAGCATCACCGGATTTCTGTGCGGGTCACTTTCCCCTACCGCGTTAAGGCTCTAATGAACCAGCGCAGGCTCTAACGAACCTACGCAGGGCTGGGGCAGGCGGCCAGTCTGCTCTGCAACGAGTCCCGTCCCTCTTTGGGAAGTGCAGGGCATTCCCAAGGTTTGCATGCTGGGCATACCAGTGGGATTACACCGCATCCAGCCCGGGGAGCGGTGGGCCACGGCTGGCTTCGGCGCCAAAGCCACTCTGGAAAGCGAGTCCGGATTCAACACTTGGCTCGTTGAGTGAAGTGCTGACCCAAAAATACCACGCAGTTTGTTTGTTTTTTTTTTTCTGGGCGAACAAAGTAACCTTTCAAATACAGTTAAATTTTAACAAATTTGGAAATAATAATCAGAAGATGATCCGCTGATAGGACTAGTTGGGTGCGGAACAGCGGTCTGTAAGGCTGGCTGCGGGAGCTGTGGCCCACCTAGCCACCTACTCGGCGTCCCCCAGAAATAACCGAGCTGTGCGCCCATTTCACGGCAAAAATTCGGGACTAAGCGTCTGGTCTAACTCCGGTTGAAACCGAGGGGGCTCTTTCAGACGGCTGGCGGTGGGAGCCCCGTGGGGCTGTACAGTCCAAAGGGACTCACGGGGCAGCCAGGAGGTTGTTTTATACTGTGGTGCTGCGGATCAGCTCAGCTTAAACCGCCCCACCGCTGCACAGCCTCTAACGAAAACAGCCAGGGCTGTTCCTAATTAAAGGAAGCAGAACTGCCTGAACTACCCATTGGGAAAAGGAAACTGTGCAAGAGAAGCAGGAAACTGAAGAATGGGGTGAGGGAAATGGCGGTTCGCGTAAACATAATGAAAGTTCATTAGTTTTCAAACATTCATGTTGGGATAAACGCATCTTTCATGACCTCAGCGACCGCATGATTTAGGGCTAGATTCAATACCCTCCGAAGTCCTTGGAAATGTTTCCATTGACTTAAGCAAAGTTGGATCGGGACCTTATTTGTTAATGCTCTCAATCATTTTTGCTACAATACACAGTGGCTTGGGAAGTTTGAGACATTTGCCATTGGTATGCTTTTCTCAGCTCCATAAATTGTATGTTTCATCAATTTTGAAATAAAATGGTCCTGATTAGTAACAGACAAAAAATATGGCATATTTTCTTGCTGGACAATCAGGTTTAAATTATCCTCAAGTAAATCATTTAGCATTTTTATTTTTTACTTCATCTGAGCAGGGCACGAATGCCATTTAGTGTTTTTTACGCTGCTACCGAACATCTGATAAGAAAGCTACCAGGCTTTTGGGGTGATTGCTGCCATTTATTCTGTGATCAGTAAGATGCTCACGCACCGCAGGAAGAGGTTGTATGAGAAATATTTCAGCGTAGTTAAAAACATACTCTGTTTTGCATCGCTCTGACAACACAAAGCAAATTTAAACCCCTCAGTGCAGTACAAAGCAGCTGGAGCATACTGGGCAATCTGGCTCATTATGTGTAAATCTCTTATCTTTGCCCTATTTTTCTACATTCCTTATTACTAAGGCCGTTTGTATGGAAAGAGGATTTGTACGAGAATTATTCCCCACCTGAAATCATAATCCTCTTTGTGACATTGTAATAACTTCTTCAGCAACCACATGTAATATCATAAACACGTGCTGATGACTTCAGTTGGAAACCTAAGGAAAAAAGAACTCTGAAGAGACAAAGTCTGTTTTCTTGGAAACACGGACAATAATCTTACAAACATTCTTGCACATGAATTATTGTAAGCATATGTGTAGTCCTATTAAACTCCCTGAGCCTAAATTATCCCTTGTGTAATTCCACCGTAATCTATAGAATTAATGTGGCTCAATGGAAAGCTATCAAATACACATTGTGATTTCCGTGTTCCGCTCCGTGACAGAGCCATGCTGAGCATCGATGATTGAAGACGTGTAAGGGGGCGACTGGCGAGTCCTGCACGTGGAGTCGGGCCTAGCCATGTCTGAGATGGATCGTCGTCTCGTTCCTACCCATCTGAACCTGATAAAGGGCCTTGCTTTAACCAACTGGCTCAGCTGAGGGGGAGCGGGATTGTTTCCCTAAGGATAGAGGGAGTTTGTTTGGGAGAGCTAAACTGCATACAGGAAGATAATTTGCCAGGAGTAGCTCCAAAGGGTGATATATAAGGGAAGGAGGAAGGCTTTGCTGAGTGGTGTGGCTGGTCTGAGGTGGGGGAGTAAGGTTCTGAGCTGAGGAGGGTGGTGGCACCAGCCACGGGGCTGGGAAGGAGAAGATGAAGAAAATGTACCACTGGGTGCATGGTTGTGGTCACGGGTGTGGGTGTTATTTTGCCTGGAGTCAAGGAGTAGGTTCCTGGGTGGGAGCTGCAGTGCTCGAAAGTTCCGGAGTGCAGGAGGAAACCGGAGCAGGGAGTCGTGCTGGGTTGGTGGGGGCAGGGGTTGCTCCGGCGAGGAGCGGGTCCTGCACTGCGCTGCCATCAGTGGAGTTCACTGGCCTGCAGGTAACCCATGGGGGAGCTGGCTAAAGAGAGTGCTTTCCAATAACCCGGTGCTTTAAGGAAGGGAAGGGTGCTCTAAGCTTTCCGAGTTACAGCTGTGTCCTCTTCTAAGGATCAAGGCGGGGAAAATACCAGTGAGCAAGCACTAACCTGGCGAGGCAAGGAGAAGGCTGTGCTGCTCGCTTGCCCTTTGAAGCGCTTTAGGAAAGAGGCAAGGAGCTAACTAAGCCCTTCTGCGATTCCCTTAAACTTGAGAGAGTCTTTCCTGGGCTGTCCTGTCCCACCTCAGTGTGTTAACTAGTCCTGGTGTTGTGAAATGTCCTGTCCCAGGGTGCTGGTGGAACTAAAGCTCAGCAATGTTTTAGCCTAATTAACCTGTGTGACTCAAGTCGTTAAAACAACTGTAGGACAAATACAACTTGTGACTCTAGTATGACTTGCATCTTCCCTCTGGTTGATGCCTATTAAGACCAATTGTGAGCACAGCACGCGGCAGCACTGAAGAAACTGCAAGACAAGAGCTCTACGGAGGAGCCAATGGTGAGCCTTAGCAGTGCCCAAAACTGTCCTTGCTTTTTCATTTATTAGGATTCCTTTTGAAAATAATCAGTATCGTAAGCAAGCTTGTTCATGTGTTACCTCAAATACCTACTGAAAACGTTGCTGTGCTCATACTGCTAATTATTTTGGAAGATTTTGGGGGTATGCAGTACCGCCCTCAGTACTTTAATTAAACGTGCCATGCTGTATGCATGCCGTATTGCTTCTTGACTACTTTAACAGACTCTTCTCATCCCATGAGAGATCCTCTTGCCTTGTAGAACAATTATGGGCGCTATGAGGTGTTTGTAGCCCACTACTCTTTCCTCTGTACCAGACTACAGAAGACAACGTTTTCTTGGCAGTCATTAATTCTACCTAAAAGGCCGGCTTACAAGTGTCTTAAAAATCAACATCTGGAAAAACTAAGTGCACGGACTTCTTACAAATACCACAAACTGAGTCATGGGGCCAAATTCAGCCTTGATGGAATTATTATCTGCTATCTCTGTTCTGTGTTTTCCCAATATTTCTTGAGTAAATTCCCTTATATGGAGATGTCTTCAGAGATGCACATGATGCCAAAATGCTCAGAGAATTGCATAGGACTAAACCTAAAATACTGCAGTAGAGAAAAAAAAAAATATAAACCCAGACTTTTCTTGAAAGGGGGGTGGTGGTGGAAATCCCTGATTTGAGAAGGGATTTTAAGTATCAGTTCTGGCAGTTGTGAGACTGGGAGCCCAGGTCTTATTTTTGGGAAAGACTCCCCTTTGTGTCTAATTTTTAAGGACATAAATGTTACTCACATTCATGATAAAATAACTTGCTGAAGTGAAAGGCTTATCTAAATGTTTGTAGAGATTAAGCTTTATTTAAAACAAAACAATATATTCAGATTGTTAAAATATCTGAATGCTTGCTTCTTAATCCACCACTCTTTCATTGATTCTAACACTGATGTCTTCTTCTGTCTTCCATCCTCTTATGAAAATAGAGGGGGGTTTTGTTATCTGGCGGCGCTAGCTGTCGATAAATAAGCTTAAGGCAGACTTTTGTGCTTTTTTAATTTTTATTTGAGATTCATGACCTTCCCTTAAAATGTGATAGTTGCATTCTTATCAGTGGGGGTATAGCTAGAGAATAGTTGAATGCCAAAGTATGTTCTTGGATAGCGCTAATATAAAAAAAAACACCAAAAAAAAAACCCAAAACCAACCAACCAAACAAAAAAACACAACAAAAACCAAAAAACCCCAACTTACCTGGAACCTGATTAGTGATGGGGATCCTGCGTTGTCATGTGCCGCCCCCCCCTTCCCCTCGGCTGAGCGAAAGGCTTGCTGCTGGTACTGGTTTTTAACTTGGTAAAACCAGTACACAGGCAGAAGTCAACAAAGGACTTCAGATTGCTTGCTGTGCAATCAAAATGCCTGACATATTTCACAATTTTCTTCCTCAGGTATTGTAACAGCAAGTAAGTTTGGTGGCTTGCAGCAGGTAGGTGAGAGAGTCATTCCTCCCTCCAATTTGGTAGGCTTCACTTCTCCATCAGCAGGACCTAAAACATTTGCAGACAGCGTGTGCCATCAGCATACACGTACTGAAGTGTTTGATTCCGTTCATCGACAAGCCAAATATTAACGGCCACCAGTTTTAGTTCACAGTGATGTTTACCTACCAGAACAACACAGGAAAAGACACAAAGGAAATGCCCGCAGGGACAGTGTGCGTTACCAGAACTGCTCGCTGTGAGGGAGATGAGACTTGGGTGTCTTCCTCCTCCTCCTTTGTTTCTTTCATGCTTGCAAAGGAAAAAAAATAACTCAGCTTTCATATCTCTACTTAAGGCAGACTTTGGAAGGCAAATAACTTGCACTGTGTCTTTGTGCTCCTGTTGAAGAGAACACCAGACCCCTTAAAAATGGTGCCTTTTTCCTTCTTAATTATTTTGCTTCTGATGGCTTTTCTTAAAACTTCCCATCGGTCGCACTGTTGCTCCTGAAGTTCACCGTGCCGCTTCCTCGGCAGCCTTGGGCGCCGGAGAGCCGAGGCCTGGAGCCACCTACCAGCATTCGCCAGAATTTTTCCTCCCAGTGGCAGGGAGCAGAGGATGTGCATATATTTTGAAGAGGCAATTTCTGGCCCTCCAGGATGTGGACAGAAGATATTACATTCACCATTTGGCTGATGCCTGCTCAGCGTGATCTGAGATTGATTTGAAGAATTTATCTCCCTCCCTGAATCCCAAAACTTGATTTTTGTGCCACTTGAGCATGTTCTCATTGCTTCTGTTCGAGTGCAACTCTTAACAGGGTCTGGACAAATTCACATCTTTCAAGGAACGGTGTGTTCCACCCATTTTTCTGTTCATCCACCATTGTGTTCCCCGATAATAACTTCAGAATGAAACTGATTTAAAATAGTATGTGGTAACTTTTTATGTAACTACATGTTGCGTTATCCAAACTTATTTATTTGGATACCAAGCGCAAAATAATTAAAACATATTGACTTACGAATAGGTCTGTTTTCTGATGGTTAAAATCTTCATGCTCAGTTATTGAAATAAGACTATGCTTGAGCAGTGCTGATATTGTAAAAGGCTGGTTAATTATCTAGTAATGCTCTTGTATTAATAGTTAAAATCTGAATATAGAAAAAAGGAACAGAAACCTTCTCCTTGCTGCCTAATTCCGTGACTTCTTCCAATTTTAATTATCCAGGCAGTATTTTCTAAGTGAGACTAATTCCTCACCAGAAATATTCCCCACCTCTGACGTATTCTTACAAGCTAGAGAAAATGTGGTGATTTTTTGGCCTCTCTGTTAATTCTAGTTCATTATCCTTCTTGGTAAAGCTTTACTTAGAAGTTAGGGTAATTTCAAGCGCAAACAATGCACAGCAAGTGATACTGAGAGTGCCGCTCAGCGTGATTTGGGACTGAAATGGCGCAAAGGCTGCCGAGTGTTGCGCACGGTGAGTGACTAGCTGAGATGCAGGGGCGTTTAGCCAGAGGCTGGCTACCACCGCGTAGGGACTCGGCTGTTACAATAGTAAGGATCCCAAATCTGTTTGGATAAGAGAGGTTTCGAATAACCCCTGCCACTGCTAATGCACTTCAGTAGATGTCAGAGGATGTGATTCAGACTTGGGGGGGAAGAGAAGGGAATTAGGAATAGCTGATGCTCAGATAACTGAGTCTGTACCAGAATACGGAATCCTGAGGTTTTTAGCCACTTTATCCCAGATCATTAATCTTGTCCATTTTATGCTTGTATTGCATCCCACAAAACTTCAGAATTTCCAAAAGATGTTGAGTGTGGGGTATTTTTGGTTTTGGGTTTTTTGGATTATTTTTGTTTGGTGCTGTGGAGGTGTCTTTTTTTTTTTTTTCTTCCTCTCTTTTTTTCTCCCAAACTGGAACAAAGATTTAATATCTAAAATAGTTATTTGCTTAAGTTTTAATGGAAGTATTACCTATTGTTTAAAACTGAGTGATATGACTGTGGTGTACTTTGCGTGTGCTCGCTCGGCAGCAGATGCAGTCTTGGGGACGGTGCTGTTCCGTACCTGCCGTTCTCACGTGTTTTGTCTGTTGCCAAACCTCCAAAAGGGGGGTGTGTGGGGCAGAGGGAGAGCTACACGCAAGAAGAAAGCACTGGTAATGTTTACCTTTAAACACAAAGGAAGATTCTTGTTATGAAGGTTTAAAAACTGTAAGTAAACAGAGCCAGCTTTATTTTGCATCTGCATGGTATAATAAACTTTCTTCAGAGGAAAAGCTTGGCAAATGAGTGTGATGTTCCAGAAATATTCATTACATCACAGCCAGCACAGTTCAGTGTTACAGACCAGCAGTAAATTCAGCCCACACAGTATAAAACCTTAATTGCCGTGTGTTACATATTCTGAATCTTCAGTAAACCTGAAAGAACTGGGTGGGGTGGGGCTAGAGGGGCAAGGCAGCAGTGATACTTCCTTTTCTCTCAGAATTATCTGTTCAATCTTTCCTAAAGTGGTAGTTTACATGGAAGCAGAGCTCTCTCTATTTCCTTAGCCTTCCTATTCTACCCCTGTTCTTGTTATTCGAGGAAAAAGTTAAATGAAGATTTTCAGGAATTATCTCTAGCCTGGAGTTAAATTAAAAATACGTTTAGAGTTGTGATTGTGCTGTGAGATAACCACCTTTGCTTGTCGGGGGCCAACTTCTGCTGTCTGTAAGTGACGGAAGAGCGGAGATCCCTACACCAACAATTTTTGAAGGTGTCGATTCTGTATCTAACTACACTGCAAAATCTGACTTCGCATACCCTTTTGCAACCAGGTTACCTTTTTAAGGAATTATTACAAATATTAATGTAGAGCTGTTAAGATACCACTTAAGTGCTTCTTTAAAAATACTGCAGCATTACTTCTAATATTTTGCTTTTCAGCGTGCATATAAAAAGAACGTTAGCTGTGATTCCCAGCTGTCATGCTTGCTTTTTTACAAATGGTTGCCTGCAAAAACAGGCCCTGTTTACTGCTGCTGAATAATAATTTCTGGACTTCATCTTGGCAGTGAATGTTGGGGAGATATCCTTTAAGCCACTGAATTGGAGGTTAGGACATTCATTTTGGTGTCAGCTGACATCCCAAGCTGGATCATAAATGAAAAGCAGCGGAGTTCAATTGCACTGTGTAACAATAAAGCAGGAAACACTAATTGCCAAACTACTGGCAGCTGAACGTAGAATTTACAGTAATGCTAACTGAGCAGATCTGACTGTTGATATAACATTACAAATATCCACTCTTTCTTAAACCAAGCAGAGTTTTTTGGTTTGGGTTGTTTTTTTTTTTTTATTTTAAGAACTTACTGCGTACCAATGCGTAGAAGGGGCAGGATTATGCACAACAACTTCACTGCATGGTTTAAAATACTTCTTCAATATAAAAAAAACTATCAACTGTAACTTTGTGTTATGGTCTCCTTTTAGAATTATCTGCTGCATAGTACAAGGAGAACTTTATCTATGAATATTCTCTTTCTCTCTTTCTGAAGTTTATACAAAATGTCTTTGAGCACCTGTCTAAATCCAGTACTGTCCAGAAGGCCACCTCATTCCATAGTCAGGAATACCTGATTTCTATACAAAAAAGAAAAAAAACCACCACACACCCCTTCCTATTCCCCCCACCCCCCCCAAAAAAAAAAAACAAACCAAAAAAGCCCTCCAAACCCGAAATGAGACATTCTGGGAGGAACAGTGACAAAGATCTGGTAATACTGGACTAATGTGTGTGCTACCATTCATGAAGCATCAATTTACAATAGACTTTAATATGCATAATATCTTGAGAGATAAAGTGCTATAGCTTGTTTGAAACATGAAACATTGCTTGCAGAGACCCCTCACTTCCCCCATTTTTGTCTGTTAAATATTATTGTTGCCCCCAGTCTCTCACTGGTTAGAGAATAACAAACATGTCAAACATCTTGTTTAGCTTTGTTCCTCAGGTATGAGCAAAGATAACAAAAGGTACGTGTAAAACTGATGTTATCAATCAACAAATCCATCTGTTTATAGATATGTGCATGGTTAAAGCCTGGCACGGGCACAGCTAAATGGGAAACTGCATATTTCTGTTGCGTGCATATTTCTGTCTGACCCGTTAACTGGATTATAAAACACGTTAAAATTTTTTTGGGTGAGGCAGCAAAAAAGGTATAAGAAATACTAAATGTGAAATTTTACACTGTGCAGAATAGTCACCTGAGTTTAAATAAGCTTGTCACCAAAGGTCGATCTTCCTGTATCACGCATCGCTCGCTCCTCCTTTTCCATTACCGTTGCAGCATGAAACAGCAACGCAGATGAAAAATGCTGTCCAAAGCTATTACAGTGAAAGCTACTGGTTTTGTTAAACTCTCGTGCAAAATCCTGTCCCTTATGAAGCTGCCTTCTGCAAGATGACCTCTGCCTCAAGTACTTCCTATTGATTTCAACAGCACGGGTCAGGGGACTATCATTATGGTATAAGGAAGAACGGTGATTAAAAAAAGAGTCAAATCCGAGTTTCAGAAAGTTCTAGGTTCAAATTGTGCCGCAAACAACCGGAAGGGCTGGATGCTTACTCTCCTAGAGCCTCACCCACCTCCCAGGACAGCCAGGTGTTTATTGGTGCAGTTTATTTGCACCAGCAAGAGTGGGGGGGATGTCCAAGTGGTGGCTGAGAGCCAGGGAGCTCCTTCAAACACCTTACACAGCGTGGGCCGGGCTTGTGCTCTGCCTCACGGTCACCAGTACTAGCAGTTTTCCAACTTCGGTGACTGTCGGATCTAGTACAATTATACAACTCAGTTTTCTTTAAGTGTACATTTTTTGGAAAGCTCTCATTTTCTGCTGTAAAACTTCTGAACTGTGTTTTATGTCCCATAATACAGACACCACCCGCCCAGTGCATCACTTTACTGACAATTAAATAAGCTTCAGTTAAACGACCTTTGGGTGTTCATCACATGTAAGCTGTCCTTCAATCACATAGTGTTACTAATGAATAGAAGACTGTTTTTGCTGAAATGATAATTAAAAACGAATATCCCAGGGAATGGTTGTCTTAAACACTGCATCCGACAACCAGTTCATAATCACTTTCATGAACTAGTTTCCTGGAGTCAGTCTCAAAATGCAGATTAAGGGTTGTATGATCTATTTCTGGTGCTGGTAAGTCTCTGACACATACCTCGGTGACCAAAGCTCTTACACACACCATGGCTGTCGATGTCCCTTGCTTGACTGCAGGGGAAAACTCTGCCCTTGTCCACACTAACAGTGGATGCATTGCAGGGGCAATATTAACGCCATCAGCTCCGATCTAGACAAGGCTGAGAGGGGTATTGCCATCTGTTGTAGAAAATGTTTATGAAAGGTTCAGAAGGGCATTGTAATCTGTTGCTGAAAGTGTTTAGGAAGATAATTTTTTTGCTTATCCCTGCTATAATTCCTAAAACAGCCAATGTTAGATAAAAATGTATGTTCCTGATTTGCACAGTCAGTTTTAAATCAAAGGAAAAAGTGACTTTTTAAAGCTTCAACATTTATAATAAGCATAACCTAGTAGTAGTCAGGCTTTTACTAAGCGCGCCACTGCGAAGTGTGATGGCCATGGCTACAGTCCTTGTATGCTGGCGTTCATTCCCACTGCCTCTGGCTGGGAGAGAAAAAGATCCTTTAAAGAAGAAATAAAAGCAGTGTGAGACCAGCAGCTCGTATCTGCTGCGGTACCATAAGTCCACAGCCCACCACACTGACTCGGTTTCAAGTGTGATCAGTAGAGGGGAAAGGCAAGGCAAACACGATTTGAAGGGAAATACGAGTACTGTGTACGCAATGTGTTTGAGCAACCCTGAAGACACCTAGCAAGGATCTGTTAAAACCCTTCATTTCCATCACGAAGACGCAGGAGACGCAGTCCTTAGAGAGAAATGCGGACAGCAGGCCTTTTGCGCTGTTTGCCGAGGACCGAAGCGCGGGGCAAAAATGTGGTCGATTGGGTTGTGCCACTTGGCACTGAACCAAGCAAAGGTTTTTGTGCAAGTGCCGCCGCCTAACCGTCTCTGAGATGTTCCCCCCCACAGACAGCCTCCTTCCTCCCCTGTCCCGGGAAAACAGGCTGCTGCTTGGATGCAATTCGTGATAGCGCGTTGGCTAAGGCACGCTGATAAGCTCATTTTGGGGGTGGAAAAAGGATGGGAAAGACGGTCTCACCGGGTTTGTTTATGCTCTGTGGCCCCTTGCACAGATATAAAAGGATCTTTTTGCTTTGCAAACGTGATTTGCATTCATAGCTCTAAAACAGTCTATGTGCTATCTGTATACAGCAAGCTTTTGTTTCAAGGCATTAACTGTCATCTGTTAGGACAGGGTGTTTTTGCGTGAAAAACAGGTGTCTGAACAATTGTCTGAATACAACTTTAGAAGTTACTTTTGAGACTTTGACTACTGTCCCCAGAAGTCCTTAATGGCTTGCAAAATGTTACAGAATGGCAGAACTTTATGGTCATTGGAATGGTTGCTGCAGAGTTGTAAGAAATTTGGTTAATTGGCTGAAAGTAGATCAGTCTGTTTAGCTTTCAAATCAGTCTGTTTAGCTTTCTTCTGGCATAACTTGGAAATAATCTTCTAAGCTGTTTTTACCAAGAGTCAACCTTCTCATATAGTTATTTTATTACAGTCCAACTGGCGCTCCTCTTTTATCTTCCCTTCCTCCTTTCCTAAAATAAAATTAACCTGTTTTTTAATGTACATGCAATACATAGTGTCCATTAGAAGACAACCAGGTCAAAAGAGAAGCAACTCTGAATACTTAATATTTGTCAACTAATGCGTATCCAGATAAAGCAATCTGATAACTAAAACTCATTTAAAATTTAGCTTCCAGGCTCGGACTTGGGGAAGAAATCTTGGATGCCTTTTGTTCTCTCTTGAATCTTTGCCAATTTTGATGATGATATTTCCACAAAGTCATATTTCTTTCCTTTAAGAATATATTTCCTCCTTATTTTGCTTTAAATCCGTAAGGTATTATGTTTTCCTCTTTTGGAAACAGAGAAAAAAGAGGTAATGTATTTCACTCCAAACATCCCTCATATACATAACGCAAATGTGTTTGCCCCAATGTTAGTATTTAAGGAAAGAATGACACACAGCAAAATCCAAGAATCTAAACATAAGGAATCCAGTCAGCGACCTTTAAGTCTTTGGATAGACCCTGGGAGCAGCGTTTTCTGTTCCATGCGGGAGCAGGAAGAATGCTGTTTTCCCCTAGAACAATGACAGCTTGGTTGTACCCACCTACTACAAACAAAAGATAAGAGCTACTCAATAACAAAATGCTGGTTTACTTGGGCTCCATCGTGCTTTTGGAGAGAACTAGCAGTTACTTGAGATAACCTTTTCAAGGAAAAGTCAATCCAGTTGATAACAAAACTTCCTTTAAGAGAGCTGAAGCCAGGAACTTTTTTCTGTGGTCCGTCCCCTATGGTTGCGATGCTGCGTTTTGTTGAAGGCTTTGGTCAGGGTTGCGATCTTTCCATTTCTGAGCTCTCCCGAGTAGTTCTAGCTGCTTCAACTTTACAGACTTCTGGGTCATTTCTAACCCAAGTTTTCACTTACTAAGACTTATTATAAACTGCCGAAAAATAACTGTCCTTAACTCAAGTTGGCAGCTGAGCCAGTAACCAGTTAAGGAAATAGCAACAAATATAAGGAAATGGGTGCCGTCCCACTCTCTCATAGCTGATTATCTGGATTAAAAACCACTTTGCGTGCGCTATTTTGACCTGTGTTTCCCAGGTTGACCAAACAAGACATGCTGTCGGGAGAGCGCAGCCAGAGATTCTCTCGGCTCTGGTCCCCCAGAAGGCTGGCAGTGAAGTAAAGGGGGAAGAGTCTTCCCAAGTCCTTGAAAATGAGATTCCTCCACAGCAGATGTCCTGAAGCCGTTCAGTTTTTCAGAACAGCCTCTTGTGAAGAAACCTACCGTTACCTTCAGAGCGTTTACATGGGAGGTTACAAGTCTGAACAGGCAAGTGATTTCCTTTAGCAGTAGTCCTTGCCATGCAGGTGACAGATAGAAGAAAATTCCTGGAACTCCCCGGTGTTCAAAGGCAGACTCACGAAGTTTATGAACCCACAGTGTGACAGTGCACCATAACCCCAAACCCTGCCCTGGCCAGGGCTCTAAGGGAGGAACCGAGCGCCAGAGATGCTTTCACTGAGGTGTGGATCTTGAGCAGGATGAGGATGGGCTACATTTGGCTTTGCTCTAAACAGAAGCAGCGAGTGAACCCGGGGCCGTTGGAGCCTTGGCCATGTTTACAGAGGAGGCGGTCTAGGAGCCTGCTCCCTGCCAGGCCAGCGGGCTATTCAGGCACGGGATGTGGCGCATGAATGGAAGCATTCATCGCCTTTCTCTTCTCATGCTTCTCTATGCCTCGGGGCGTTGATCCTCTGCTGTTGCCCCTTACCCGGAGCAGAGGAAGAGGCTGCCTCTGTCCTCGTTCCCCTCTACTCTATTTCCCTTGAAAAACAAAAAGCAAGATTCAGCGCAGAGAGCACTAATCTAAAATAAAGTACCATTAGCCATAATAAAGTCCAGCGTATCTCCAATTTACCAAACTATCTACAACTGTGCAGAAAGTCCTGATAAGATAGTCCTCACTCCAGTTCAGGGAAAAAAAGCCCTTGCACACGTCAGACTTACTTCAGCCAGGTCATTTTCAAGGACCCGAGTATGTTCTGCACAGAGAGTCCTTCCCACGTAGTCTTAACCTATTAACTGCTTTTTAATGTCAGACATCATCTAGGTTAAAAAAAAACCACAAAAACTCTCTGTTCTGAACTCACATGTGACCACATCAAGGGACTCTACTTACGCCGAGGATTATTAAGCCTGTCGGACAGGTTATAACGGCTGGCTTCCCCACAGGGCCTCGCAACACCACGACAGTAATTTTCTGCGTAATGTTTTCTGACGATTTCTAATGACTTTCTGCACAAAGCAGACTATTCCCCCAGACCCTTGTTTCCTAACAGCAGGAACCGCCGTTTCTGTTCAGCTAAATTCTGCCCCCCCGCCCCGCCACGTTCCCTACCCGAATAGCTGCTGCGAGGTTTTGCCATCCAACACTGAGGAAAAGGCTTCCGAGGGCGAGTCTCCTCCTGCGGCAGCGCGAGGGGCTGCTCTTGGCTCCACCAGCCTCAGGCTGCGCAGTCTGCAGAGCGTTTCTCCTTTTCTTTGAGCTTTCTTCTTTGTATATGCTTCTGTGGCCAGGCAGACAGCGCTGTGTGTGTACGGATGGCAGATGTGTTTATATTGCTTTATAGGGGGAACCGCGTAGAGAATTACGTTTTGCCAGATGAATGTGAAATGCTAAAGTAGACTTGCACCCACTTAGCTCCAGCAAAATACCTTTTAAAAGTTGTTCCAATGTACAGAATATAATTTTCCATGACAAAATCTTAAGTGCGTACTGTACTGCTGAAAGTAAGGTGTTTAAAATGAGAAAACAGGATATACTGAAAGTCAAATTTACTGTATCAGGAAAAGAGAGGGAAACTGTTCCTTCCCCTATTACTGACAGTAACACTTTTTTTTTCTTTTCTATATCTTAGAGCCTGAACCAGTTCAATTTTCCCAAGTGACAGTTTGCTCTCCGTGATGTAAACCTGCTAAGGATTTTTTCACATAAGCTTTGAAGAAAGTACTTCTTAAATCTTTAAGTACTGTGCCTGTAGCATGACACTTGTCACCTTTTTATTTATCTTAAGAAGTGAGCAACAATTTTCAAAAGGCGCACTACAGATTATAAGGACAGCTTTGACAAGCCCAGAGGAAAAATGATACTGGTTTAATGCTTTGGGGGTTTTAGAAGACTGTAGAGTACAAACTGTCATGAAGCCAACTTAATATAACTGTTTCCTTTATACTCTAAGGATTCACAAGGGACTTCACTGCTAGCATACAGGAAATAAAGTCTGTTGTGCTAGAACAAGACTTTGTTTCTTACAATTTAGAAAACTACACAACGTTTCCTTACAGGAAATGTTACAATTCATACAAATTCCCATATTTATTTGTAGACAAAAATCGCCATTCACATAGCAGGAAAACTAGATGAAAACAGAGACAGCATAGACTTAAGGCCATTATGGGGTACTGGTGAACAGACCTACACGGTGGCAATAAATACTAGTACACAAAAATGTACTTAAAAGTAGAGATATCTTTATTATTGTCTTCTTTTCCAGTACCAGCCTAATTTCTTAACAGGAACCCTTGGAAATAAATTGCTACATGAATGCATTTCTTCATTGAGGAGCTTGCAGAGTTTATTTTAGGCAAAGCCTGTCTTCTGTTGTTACACTATTCGACCAAGATATACTGACTTGGGATATTTTTCCTTTAGTTCAGGCCACTGAACGATGAAGTAATCTGAAAAGTAGTAAAGAATCTTTCCAGACAGGGATAAAGTTTCCACGCGGCAGATGCTCTCTACATACACAATGATTGCTCTCTTTATTCCTAGAAGCCCAAGAAGAAGAGCAGATACGCAGACAGGAACACATGTCCCTGGTCCATTGCACAGTATCTAAAAGAGATGAAACATTTTGCAAAAGTAAAACATGAGTTTTTTCATACGGCAAAGAATTAAAAGCATGTGTATTCGCATAACATTACATTTACAAAAAAAATATTTCCAAAGATACTTTAAAGAACAGAAGAGGCAGGAGAATATTAAAAAAAAAAAGGAGGGGGGAATGGGGCAAACAAAAGACATTATTTCAAAGTAGCTGCCAAAGAAGATCATCTTTCTTTACATGTCAAGGAGAAGGAAAGGATCTCTGAGATGGCACAGTTAATTTCTATGAAGGAAGTAGAATGCCATGACTTGTGGGTGTACAACTAAAGCAGCTTCCACTCAGTCACAGCTCTGCATTGTATCAATCATGAGATTTGTGCACAGATTAAGGCATAATAAGGCCAAAGGAGTTTAATTAGGATTACTAAACCTGGGATCCAGTTATAAACCTCTTGAACTTTGGCTTAAGTCAGCAAAACACTTAAGAGTTCAGCAAAAATTCAGCTGCTGAATTAGGACCTTCACCAGACTCTACTAGCTGATATGCATGACTGGAATTTTTTTTTCTTTTAATAACCACTAGTGCATAGAAAAAATCATACAGAAGGAAGGTGTTTTGGTAATTGCATGTCATTTCCTTGTAGCAGAGGATCTCAAATTCACTTATAAATGTTAACAGTAAGAGAAAGTGGTCTTTTGATTTCAGACACTGATAAACTGAAAAACAGATTGCTTAAAACTAAAAGGTTTAAAGCAGGGCATATAAGGCACTCTGCTTAGGTATCAAAATTGATTTCAGGCAAGGAATTTCTTACTAAATTTAACTACTACCATGTAATCAGCACTTTTCTGCACAGCTGGGGGTGACATGGAAAGAAAGAGTTCTTTTATAAAATCATGGCCCTATATCCTACGAACTCACATTTTTTGGTTCCAAGTTCACCAGCTTGCGAAAGATATTACATTGGTGGGGGAAGAAAAAAAATTATCTGAGTTTCTGTTTCAGGGCTGTAGCAAATATTTCAGAATGTTTCCTTCCCTGCTTCATGTCAAGATCCCCCCTGATAAACTGTCTCACAGCACCTTGCCTCAGTTAAAAGCAGCAGCAGTTTTGGTGCTACTGAGTTCCAAACTTTCTCACCTGTACTTTCCTTTGCCTTTAAAATAGCCCCAGAAATCGAGCTTGGAGACGTGATGACCATAATGCAGTGTTTTCTTATCAGAATCAACAGAATGTAATACTGTATGCAAAATTATTCTGATTTTATTGTTGATCTTAAATGTACTATTTATTCATGCAAGACTTGCCGACATTTTCTGAAAGTCCCTTACAAGCAACAAGCTGGATACTGTTTTAAACTTGAAATTTTAGGGTATCAACAGCCACAAATACTTGTATAAGACAATTGCAACAGTGTAAATCTTTTACATTAGCAATTATACAGCTAAGAAGCAAAAAGGCCAAACACACCAACGTTGCATACTACATTTTTTAAATCAGAGTAATATACTATGGTTTCAAACCTCCTGCTCACCCTGATTTCGAGTATGGGACTGATTTCATGCTGGGACTTTAAAACCTACTCTACAATCTGCTGAGAATGAAAATCTGCTTTTTATACATTTGGCTTGGCAAAGAAGGACATAAACCAACCACAGGCATTGCCTTTTAGCATTTCAAAGAAACCCTTCCACACCTGTGAACCATGCATTTTGCCCTCTTTCTTGACAAGTTTGATTAATTTGCACTGATGTTGATTCTGCTACTGGTACATGGCTACTGATATCTAAATTTAAAGCATGTTTAGGTATCTCTATTTGTAAAAACATTTGTTACGGTAGTGTAAACACAGGCATAGGAAACAACCTGGAGTGTTCTCCTGCGTTTGCAGGCAAACCCCACCGGGGTCGCTGCTTCAGAATCTGCTCTGTTTCAGACAAGCGCGTGAGAAGCACCAAAACAGTCCAAAAAATTAGTTACCACTTTTTCTTGTGAGTTGAATATTCAGTCCGACTGCTGATTTCAGATTAAAAATTCGGCTTTAAGCAGACAGATAAAAATGTGCACCACTGCTAAACAGGAACTCCACCTTCCCTTCCCTTGAGCAGAGCTCCCTGGAGTTCAAGCATTGTCTCATCTTCATTGCTCGCCAAGCCCTTTTTCTGTCCCACTCCCCTGTTCTTCCCTTGGTGTCTTCCATTTCAGTGTTTCTCTGTACTGGACCCAGCCCTCTGAGATGTCTCCCACGCACCCTCTCTCCTCTGGTTTTCTTTGTGATCTCCGGTATTCATCTCCTGCTGCATCCCTATTCCCAGGTGTCCTTCCACCTGTCTTCCTTCTTGGACTCGTACTGCCTGGGCACTCTTTCAGCCTCCAGCTGCTATAAGAGCTCAACCCAGTGGGCTAAAGCAAGGAGAGAGTTTCACCTCGGACCCTTACTTTCCACATTCTGACACAAAAAAATACCAGTCGCAGATACGACTGAGGTCAGGTAGACATCCCAATATTCTCCTGAGTTGAGAACGGTAGAACAGGTTTTATAAAAAGCTGGATTATTACAATCATGGTCTTTATCAAGCCACTGTGATATATACTTCAACCTACTTCTCCCCTTCATTAAACTTGGCTAGCAGCTCCAGGCTTTTTGGTATTCTTGTGTCTAGATGCACACACAAAGGTAAATGCTAGAATGAATTCTAAACTAACTGTACTCACAAATGGTCATGTAATGAAATAATAGTAAATAGGTCTATTTATGAATCTATATGCAGCTCTAAAGATCACACTGAGTTGCTGTTATTAATTTGCTGAGGTGCAAAGCAATAATCAAAATTAAAATAATAAAAAAATACCTTTACTATATCCAGGTTTTGATATAATACACTCAATTTGTACCTTCTACCGACCATTTATCACTTGTAAGCTGCTTCTCAGATGCCCTTTGATTCATGGAAAAGTACTTGCATGCGGGAAAAAGGATCAGGAAAATTATGGACTAGGCATCTCTAAAAAATATGATCTGATCATAACTCATGTCCTCTGCTCTTTCCCCTTCCACACTTACTGGTTCAAACAAGACAAAGCAAATGTGGCTCTATAGGATCTCTGTATGCAAAATGCCCACAAAATACTCTGACTATAGATGATCCTATTCTAACATGCTTGGGTTTAGGAATTATCCCCTGAAAAAGACTCCAGTATAAACCTGCTGAAGCCAACAGACAAATAGATCCCTATCTGAATTTGGGGTTGTGATCTATAAGTCAGAACCATTAATCATCCTTTCTGATCATTAAAAATTAACCTTAAGTTAACCCTCAGTGCGTGTCTAGAGACATGTCGTACCTAGAACTGGTGCAGTTGCTCACGTGTTGGAGTGGCAATTCCCCTCCAAAAATCTGGTCTGACCAGTCCTACTTACTCCCTCTCACACTGTCAGCAAGAAGGGAGACCAGCCTTCCTGCTGCTTGGAATCCAACATCATACACTCATCCAGGGATACGGGGGAAACTTCTGAGAAAACAAGTATGCAGGTTATAAAGAAGAGGAACTGTTGTGGAATTTGTAAGCTAGAAATGTTGCTGTTCAGCTCCTGCCAGTATATGAACTTTTTGATGGTGGAAAGGAACTGAACCATCTACAGCCTGCCTTAAACATGTAAGACAAGGTGTGCTGTCCTACTAGTGAATTTCAAAACACCACTCAAAAGTAAATTTTGGAGAATGATTGGTGTCTTCCACCTTGAAAAGACCAAGGCTTTTGTTTCCCCCCTCCAGCAGAATACAAGTATCTCTCAGGGAATCCAGTGGCAATCATTAGTGTGCTGTGGAGAAGCAGCAGGTATCTATTGGGCAAGAAAGGACCAGGGCCTCTACAAGGTCAACCGGCTATTCAGGGTAAGTGTTTCCCAATATCTATTTACTTTAGCTACAAGGCTGCCCGTAGAATATTTGCATTGCACGCCTGTCTCTGAAGTTCTCTAGCTTATTTGGTTCAGCCTTCCTCACTGAGGCAGCAGAAAGGGGGAAAGAAGGGGCCAAAGACAATTTTTCTGTCACCCTTGTGACCTCTCGAGCTGCAACTGCTCAAGGACTTTCTTGGTCACCGGACTATCCGACTTCGCTGCCAACAAGATGTAATGTCCAGCTAACTGTTAAATTGGCTCACTGGCTGCCTGGCTTCACAGCTAGGCCTATAAACTAAATCCTACATACTAAAATCCTCTACCAATTCAATGTAACCAGACCTTTAAACAGTGCAATAAACGAATCAATCTGTATATTAATGGAGGTGTAAAACTAAAGGATAAGAATACAATGTTTATACTTAGCAACTCTCTATATAAATCTAATTTCCTATTAATCACTTTCATATAAAAATGGAATAGTTCTTGCCCTTCTGTTTCAGATGTTTTCTACAGCTGTTGAAAGAAAACAAGCTAAGCCAGCAGTCTGGCACTCTGGGAACACTGGCACGTAGCACCACTGCTGATAAAAGCTGCTTTGGCGTTGGTGAATGCAGCACTGTAGCAGAGTGACATTTACCAGCTAAAACACTGAAAGCATAGCTCACAGCTTCACTGGGATTAAATGTCAAGCTGCTGGTTAAAACAAAAATGAGTAAAGCAGAAAACTTGCAGTTTTTCTCATAAATATGTAAACACACCTTTGCTGCGTATCTTTAACGAACAAGTATTTGAGTCCTGCTTATGTTCCCAGATCACAACAATCAAAGGGAGGACAAGTGAGTCTCCCTAAGCTTAGCAGAAAACTAATGTGAGATTTGCTTTGCATAAGAAACTGTCAACACCTGCTGTTCTCCTTAATGATTTTCACAGAGATTGGCTTTTGCCACCTGGACAAGAGCAGAAAAACTGCCCAGCTTTCTGAAGCTGGGCAGGCTGATGGTGTGGGAACGTTGACTGTTGCTGCAGGGTGATACACACGTGTGAACTGAAGACTGTGCTGCTCGTCAGCGCTGGGGCTATCTCCTGCAGTATACTTAGGACATCGCTCAGGCCTCTGCATTCCTGGTCGTGCTGCCTTCCCCACAGTGTTAAACAACTGAAGATAAGAATAAGAGGAATAGATGGTGCTGATAAAGATCTACTAACAGAGGCAAAGGCAAGTGGAGTGATACAAAACTGACCCAACCTTGGTTAATTGCATGATCTTTGTGTATCTATACAAATAAACAGACCTACTTTTTTTAACAATGTAGAAAAAACCCCCAACAATTAAGCATTTTCTGCTTCTCAGGAAGAAGTGTGGGCCTAAAAGCAGTAATTGATTAATAATTTTATTTTGTTTGTGTTTTTCCTGGCCTGCTAAAACTCAGTTTTTCAATGACTATTTAGCATTTGGGAACGAAAAGTAACTGTTCAGCCTGTTAAGATTTGAAAGCCCAGAAGATATCTCTGAGTCAGAAAAGCCAAGGAAATTTGAATAGCTGTTCCTGATATTTTAAGGAAGGCAAGCAAAAAGGAAAGGGGATAAAAAAAAAAGCAGCATGGAAGAGAGAGGAAGTAGGGAAACCAATTTGAATTACAATTGAAAAGATGCTGGCACAGAGGAAAAAGGAGTTTTAAAACATGCCCGTACTGCTGTAGTCTCATAGAAGAGACTTAAGAAAAAAGCTTGCCTGTTGCAAATAAGGCTTCATTTAAAAACAAAAAAAAAACCCCAAACCAAATCTCTTAAATTCCCCTATCAAGAAAAAAGAGGAGCATGTTCTCAGATCTACAGATCTGAGAAAACTCCTCAGCCAAAGGTATTTTCTGCAGAAATTTGCTCGATTTGGACCAAGCTTAACAAGTCTACACCTTGTTAGGCAAAGTGAATTCTGGCCTTGGAATGAGTTTTCAAAGGTCAGCAAGGAAATGCATCAATGGGAGAACGCGGCTAAAGGGATTGCAATCTGTGCATTATGTATTTTGATTTTCATCACGCGTTCTTAGTTGATGTCAGACACCCAAATGTTGTGTTGTTGGTAGCTGGACTTACACAACAAAAAGAAAAGAAGTGCCATAGCAAATTACAGTACATGGAAACATTATAAAAATCAGCTTTACGAAATTCTAGAAACAATGGCAGACAAAAATAACAAACCTTTCACAAAGGTAGCAGAGGTAACAATAAACACAATTCAATGACATACAATTACAGAAAACTGACAGGGGGCAGAAGACGCTATCTTGACACAAGGAAAGCCTCCTTCATAAAAGTACAAATCTGACTGTAGAATAACCTGAAGGATCTTTCAGAAACAAGGGAAATGGAGCAGAGAATTATTCCAGTGACAGGGAAACTGAACAGTCACATTTAGTAAAAGCTGAGTAGACGACCTTGGACACTGAAAGGAAAACTAAAAGAAAAATCTTAACAACATACTCATTTTTATGTCAGGGCTAGTTTTGGACTTCTGTGCTCACCGGGTAGGGGCTAGGGGTTTTGACATTTCAGGATTTTATTGCCTTTTATGATTTGGGAGTGTAATAGCATATGTTTTTGTTTGTGTTTTTTGCTTTGGTGGGGGGAGGTTGGTTGTTTCTGTGGCTCAAGAAGAGAGAATCTGCAATGAATTAATTTGTATTCTGCTATGTAAATTACAGCATCTCATGAGCTCATCAGCTCCTGTTTGTTTTTAGTATTATCTTACTCTTCTGAAAACTTCACACTACTGCCCTGTTAGGTGAAGTATCCAGCTGAGCACTTTTTTTTCGTCACCTACAGAAGTACTGAGTGCCACCCACAAAGGTAGCCCTCATCTGGCTTCTCAGTCTCAGCTGTTCCCATTTCCTGCCCCGTGATTTCCCAAGAACCTGGTGCAGCTAAATGCTCGGTGTATCCCGAACAGCCCCTGAATCTGTGGGAAATACAACTGCAAGTCCTACATCCCCTGCAGTTGTGGGACTAGCTCTCTTAATATTGGAGATGCTTTAACTATAAAATTAAACTAACAAAACCATCAGTGAAAAAATATCACAAATTTTAATTGTAAGTATATTTACCTTAGGAGCTCATGACCGAGATGCAAGCCTGAAGAGTCAAGAAACCAAGGCTGTACTCACAGTTCTGCAGTGGACTTGCCACAGGATTTGGGGCACAGCACTTACTTTCTCAAATGTCAGTATTTTTTACTTTAAGACCAGGAAAACAGTAATTTACTCCTCACAGAGGATGCATCAAGATTCTTGTATATCCTTCTCAGTGAAGATCTCCAGGTATGGAGAGTATTGTTTTTATTAGCATGCATTTTGATCCAGTAGCGTACTCAGAGAATATGATAAAATGTATGTGCCAAAATGTACGTGCTATTTTCTTTTAAATAGAATTGTGGTTTTTTTTTTTTATTTTAAATATGTTCAGACATAGCAGGCCATATCCATTAAGAATCAATTTCTGCTAGTAACTTTCATGGCAACTTAAGCCTGGATGGCAAACAGAGAAAAATTGTTAATTTTTTCATAAATGAGTAACTCTAAAAGGTTTCAAGAGATACATTGTTCATCTACATGGAGGTAATGCAGTTATGATAGAAATAAGATCCCTTCCGGGGAATATAAATCTATTTGGTAATCAGAAAAACAAGAGAAATCTGAGAATTTAAGACAGAAAGGGATTTGTCTTTAGCTCAAATACTTAAGCATGTGAAAGGCAGTGTCCTTGTTAAATCTTTTGCTGGTCTAGCTCTTTAGCATGTCTGAAAATTCAAGTTTTGAACCTCGAGGAAAACTAGCTTAGAATTTTTAATATTTTTTTTTTAAGGTTTAAAAAAAAAAGGCAGGAACCTTTTCCAACAATTCCTTATTATTGCTATTGGTGGGGAGAAAGAAGAATTTCAGGTTCTGTTTGAACAATATAAAGGTCATTAAACTACCTACTGGCTTATTCTTTTTGAATAGTGAAGATCTTATCCAGTTCACTTCCCTCCACAACCGGTGCATAAAACCACCTAAAACTTCACGCCCTGTTCACTGTTTGAACTTACCTGGGGAATGCAGGCTAGGACAAAAAAAAAAATCTAGAAGTGTAGCCTGATGTAAATCAGGCAATTGCGGTAGAATTGAATTATACTTGGGTACACTTTCATCTTCCACTGCCTAAATCCCTGGAGTCATCAGAGGTGCAAAAAGATAGTCGTAGTGTTCTTTAGCAACAGGCTGTGTTCAGGCTGGTCAGCAGCTATAGCTTGTAGCATTGCCATGAAAAACTTTCTAGTTGACTTCTGTGTACCTTGTTGGTACGGTTCCTGTTGTTATTATCATACAATACACACAGTAGGTGAGGTGCTCTTCAAAACAAGCAGGGACATGTGTGGTCCTACAGGCAGATTACCTAACTAGAATAAATAAGATCAGCAAATGCCAGAATGGGGCAGAGAGAAGTGGAAGATCAAGGGCTTAAATTAGCACGCTGTGCAGCTGGGTTTCTAATGTGCACTACTTTTTTTTTTCCTTTTTTTTTTTCTGAGTATTACTTTCATCATAGACTGAAATGTATTGGGAAGCGTCACCAACTCCCTCGTTTCCCCAGCTCTCACTTTATAAAAGCTTGAGAAGAGGGAAACAAAAATCCTAACTAGTGGATTTTTCTATGGGAGAAAAGGAGAGGTTCCACAAAACCACTAGGAACTAGATTTAACAACGGGATTTAATTGTAACAGCACTGAGCATTGTCAGTTTTGCCTTCTAGGCACTTAGTGACTCAACCGCCCCCCCCCACCCTCCACCCCCCACCCTGAGTTACCAGCCCAGTGTCCTCAGGGGCAAGAGACAAGCGAAGGGGCCCAGCTGATGTGATTTGGATCAGCATCCACATGCAAAGTAGTGAGGGAAGCTCCTAGTTTCTGAAACTCAGCAGAGCTCAGGAGTTTGGCTATGCATGTGGCTATTTGACACTGTAAAGACTTAAACAGCTCAGGTCTGTTTCTGGGTATGCCTAGAGGCTTTACTGATGAAAAGAAAGATAATTGGGGTCCTTAAGAGCCTCAGAAGTTAGGCAACACATTAGTGAGGAAAGTTCGAGAATCTGGATTTGGACGCATAAAGAAACATGCAAGTTTGTCTTTTTTTTTTTTTTGATGAAGCTAACCTCAGGCACTGTACTTAACTGCCCCTTTATTTCAGGTGAAAGGTGGCAGGTCTGTCTTTGGGATTAAAAGATCTTTCAAGTGGTAGTTTCCATCCATCCATACGATGCTTATGAAGGTATGTGGAAGCAGAATGGGACATGTGAGCTCAGCAGACTCCCCAGCCTAGCTGCCAAATGCGAAATGAGCAACATAGTCCCAATCAGTTGAAAATAATAATAAATGACAGGTATGAAAGTGGTACTAACGCTCAAGTCTGTTGGAGTGTTAGTGTTGGTTATCAAAACATTAAATTAACACCCAGACTGTTAGTGGGATCAAACAAACATCATGATGTTTGCGTCAAGAAATAGTGGTACCAGTGAGCCTTGTGAGAAACTGTGGGAAACGGATAGAAGGTTTGTTAAAAAAGAACAAGATTACCAAGGCAGATGCAGGCTGGAGAACAAATTAACTCCCTACCTACGTTCCCATAGAGTGGGCATGTGGTTTATTGCTGCTGGTAAATTAGTAGGAAGCAAAGGAAATTTGACTTTGGGTAGATGAAAAAGTCATAAAACAATTCAGTAAAAGGCTTTTGCCAAGTAAATGAAATGGCAGTTACTGAACTACATCTGTAGCTACAAACACTAGGTAATAGCTGTCTTTCAGCAAGCTGCTGTTGTTGTGTCACCTAGGTTGAGTCTGAACCTGATTAAAGTCTCTTGGTCAGAGCACCATGAGAAATACCATCTAACCTTTTAAAGCCTATTTAAAAATAAGGGCTTATCTCATCTCCTGATATCAAAAAGTACTGCTTATTATGGTAGCCTGCTCCTACTCAAAAGGAAAGGAGAAATTAAATCTGAAGACTGTTAACTATAATCATGCATATTACTAACAGTAGCCTAAAATGAGCCTTTAATTGCAAATCTCAATGTGTCTTTCATTAGTCAAGCATTCATTTAACTAGAACTTGAAAGTGGTATTTTAGGTTTGCTAAAACTGATATTTTATATGTATATAAACATCTTTGAGGCTACTGCCTAATCACTGCAGTTGGTATAGCAAGAGTCCGCATGAAATACCTGCCTGAAATGTCTTCACAATGCAAAACCTAGAGGTGTTTGCAATCTGTATCTGCATACCTGTGGCCTGGTTCAGTGGTCAGACTTAGCGAGAATGTTTACTTGAAGCCATGCTTTATAACATATGTGGAAGTGTGACCCGGGTGTTTATTAGGTTTGTAATGAACCTGATAGCTTATGAGTTAAGACTGATCAGTCTTTAGTTTAAACTCTGCTTAAATCTAAGCTAAGATCTCAGTTCATCTTTACCGCTACTTCTACCCTCCCTCTGAAATGTAGTGTCTACAGGCATGTCTAACTGGCAGTCACAGAAAGAGCAGAGCTACAACCTCGCTTTAAACTCACTGATTTGAATAGCTTTAGATGTTTTTCAGTGCTCAGCAGAGAGTAATTCTACATTGTGGCTACAGGGTAGCTGTACACAGCACACACGGTAGACAAGGGGTGAATAAGACTCTCATTTTCATTAACATTGAGAAGTTAAACACAAATTTGGATGGTTTAACCTTGTTTTCTTTTTAGACTACACAGTTTGTATCACTGATGGTCTTAATCCAATATTCTTTCTCTTGCCTGTTTTGATCCTAGAAGAACAATAGTAGATCAGACATACTGTAAAATCAATCTGATCCAAAAGAATTATAAATAGCAGGGAAAGATTCAGTGCACAAAAGAATGCACCAGATAGTCTTAATACTGCATTATACAAAGTTCGCTTGTTATGAAGTGAATAGAGAAAAAATGCCACCACCCAGATTTTGTAGCTTCCCACAAAGTTCTAATAAGAACCGTGATATAAGGGACAATAACTTATTATTTGCCATAGTCATTTGTTAAAGTGCTATGAACTTAAGACATTTTGGGCAGGGCACAAAGACTGGAAAATCTTAGCTAAATGAAATAATGATCTCCTTTCATATAGCTCACTGTGTGAACACTTCTCTAACAACTCTAGAAGTTTGTTGTGAATTTAACCAGCTGGGGGACCAGGCATGTGGGATGGGATATGCAGTCATAAAAGAACTGATGGACTCCTAGAACTATAATCAGCTGTGTGGGTTTCATGCTTCTAGAAAGAAGTTTAAAAAGGAGAGAGCCATTCAGCTGACAGCTGGTGGGGAGGGCGATGGCAAAGCTTGCTGTACTTGCTGTGCAAATGTAAACTTCTTACTACAGACTTCCCACGGGAAGGAGGCCCTAATGTGGAAGGACTGCCGCCTTTGCCTGATTTAACCCAGGCTTTTCCAAATAGCAGTGATCTGAAAATACCTGTTTATCCCAGGCTCTGTAGAGCTCTGAGGCAGTTGGAACTGCTGAGAAGTGGCCTCAGAAAAGCGCAAAAA
>VYZM01013161.1:448598-475845 GCA_013398915.1 Dromas ardeola | reverse complement strand
TCTGGTCCTAAGGGTCCAAGATGCACAATCCAGTAATGAATGGAGCTTTACACCGCATTTCTGCATATTTCTAGGTGAAATTTAATTACATTAAGGGAGCACAAATCACTGACCTGATTACATAGCCCATCTATGGCTGAAAACAAGGACCGGCTGCAATCTCTGTACAGCTCTATGCTCTGTGGTGCATGTATATCCTTTGTTTTCAGTTTGAATTTCAGGTATGACAGAATGACTGGAATAATCACGACCCAGCCAAAGGGCTAGATCACCTAAAGACCTGGTTTCAGAGTTGGCAAATCGGCCTAGAGACAAGGACAATAGTTCTGTAAGCAGTAAGAGAACTTAAGACTGGTTTCTTCTGAGCTTGTACCTACTAACTGACTCGAGCATATTATAGGCAAGCTGTAACATTAGTTTGTTTATTCCTTCTTGGACATCAAATAATCTATGTAGAATTCATTAATTTTCTCTATATTGGGAAAAATCTCTGTGCAGCTTGTGTAATTTTCTATAACTGTCTAAGAAGGATTTGCATCTTTCCCTAGATGGTTGATCTTCTAACATCTTATACTGATTTTACGTTTCTTCTCAGCCTTTCTCTCGATGAAGGCAATAAAAGTCTCTCTTCTACGACTAGCTGCCTGTTTTCACAGTAGGAATTTGCAGTCTTTGAGGCCATGACTGCACATTACACCTGGCTGCAACTGATGAATGGTTTTAAAAGCTTTTCTGGGGGCAGGAAGGTGTAGGCAGAGTGTTCTAGCACAAGCCTTGCTTTCCTGGGATTTTAGGCCTCTACATAGGAAGCCCATCTAAGGTTGGCATGTTGTAAAAACAGCCCAGCATAGATGCGCCTGCAAAGCACTCTGACACCTATAATTCTTGGCTACAGGAACACAAAGCCGATCATTACTTCTGACATCTTAATTTTGTTACTTGGTTTATTATCTCTAAAGGGACTTAACTTTGCAGAGCGCAGATGTTCATAACTCAGAAATGGGCCTCTTGAAGATGATCTCAAACTGAACAACTAAGCTAACTTTTACATTTCTTAAACTCTCTGGGGGCCCATTTCAAGTGCGGGTCAAGTCCTGAAAGACAGCTAAGGTCTCCTGGAAGCTGTTCAGTTCTTTCTGAACTTACTATCTTGAAGAAGGGTTAGATGGAACCGCTTTCTCATGCAAAGTAAACTAAGAAGCTTTGCCAGAAGATCAGTGTGAGATACAAAGAGGACACAGTGCTCATGTAAATAAGCACATATAAAGTAACTCCTGTGCAACTAGGTTTGCTGTTTCCCCTTTACAGCTATTTTGGCTCCACAGATATGCTAGTTATGCCAGCCTAAGCCTATGTGCCCCAAATCTTGCTTTTGTGCACCTACCGGTGCTCCCTTCAGGGTCCCTTTGCAGTTACTTCTCTTGTCCTGCATTCCTTGAAAACTGCAGCTGCAACATTTCTGCTTTTCTCTAGCTTTTGGGTGTCTGGAGAAGTCTTCAGTCATTCCTTCAAACATGCACACACTTCTGACAAGCCTAAAAGCAAGTGTAAGGATTTGGGGATCACTCAAATGTACAAATGACTTGAAAGCAGTTCAAAGTTGTCTCTCCCTCCTGCAGTTAAACAAAAACAGTTGGCTAGACTGAAAATGCACAGTACCCGTAAGCTCCACTGTTTAAAAATATGAAGCTCTCAGCATGATGTAATACTGTGCTTGTTTCTAAACTCGGGTGTTGATTTCCATGCCAAAAGTTATAGATGAGTCCTGTAAATGCTAGCATTTGTCCCACCCTTTCTAGCTCTTTAAACTACTAAGCATTACATTCTCCAAGGAGTAGGGGTAGTTGCAGTTTACCACAGGCATTTTCTTCTAAAGGCAATTTAATATTACCAGTTGCTTCACATACCACACAGAATCTTTTCACTGGCAACATGAGGCATTTTAATCCCCGAATCACTCTCCTTTGACAAGTGTTTTAGAATCCTTACAGCTCTCTGATTTATTATATTTTACAGAATTCTTAAACTAAGATATACATACAAATAGTAATAGTATGCAAGCAGCTTTCAAGCGGTATAAGATTCGGCATAAGGCCAGAGAGTCTTCTGCCAGTGGCAGTACCAGCTGCTTTTGTGGTTGATGATGGTACCTGGCAAAAAAATATTTAGTAACACCTTCCCCTCCAGCCCTTCTCTAATCATGGATAAGGACTTTTCAGATAGCATTTTGAGACTGTCTTTCCCTTAAATGCTACAAAGGGCTTAGAGGCCTCGCTAAAAAGTATTCTTAATTTTACAAGGACAAGTGTTTTTCAAATGTATTAGGCTTTTAACAGGTTATCACAGTTTACCAACTCCAACATCGTTTCTAATAATTCTACGTGTAAATCCCACTGTCACTTTAAATTCCTGTTGTAAACAGAGAAACCATGTAATTAGATTAGTGACTTCCTGCTCTATGATGCTCAACGTCCTGTTGGTGCGTTTGGTGATACATTAAGCTACGCACTGAGATTTTCCCGTCGATTTCTTTTGCAATAGTAAGTTAAAAAAAGTATATACGTTAAATGAAACAAGCGGTGTAGCAAAGTGACTCCTAAATATTTGTTACTCACTGTTGCTGTAAGATGTCTGCTTCATGTAAACATCCCTTTACTTTTTCTACCAAATTAAAATCACCGTAAAAAGAATAGTATGCCATCTCCTCCTACCTCCCAACTTTGTCTCCAGTTTTTAGAATGGGCTTGAAAAACAAGAACTGCAAAAAGCTACTTCTGTTGTTCCACGTACTAAACTGCTCTGAAAACTCCAGCAAGCAAGTAGTTTTTGATCTGATAGGAACTGACCAGTACTACTGAAGCCAATGAGATCAAATTATTCACAGCAGCTTCTCTAAATATTCAAAACTTCACAAATATGTATGACCCTCTTTAGAATTAGCTGTACAGTTCGTAGTGAGGGATAGAAAAAGTCTGCTTAGAAACATCCTCTGTGGGTGTATACATGCTGCTACTAAATTATGAAAAATATCTTATAACTGCACAAGTTTTTACAGGTTTCATTAAAATATTTTAAAACCCATAAAATATTAATTTGAAATTCTGCTAGAATAATGCTTTTTTAAAAAAACTCAAGTTTGGATAACTGACTCCTTAAGATGACAACAACTCTAGCAAAAAGCCAGCTTTAATCGAAATTTCTCTTAAGGAACTGCAGGACTTAAACCTGGGAGTCCAATGCACTACCTTCTGAGTCTTGCATTAACGTAAAACTTTATTGATTGACCGGCTCTATTTTAGTTCTGTAACCTGACAACCCTGAATGCTTCTGATTTGATTAAGTGTAAGGAATATTTTTAAATAAATGTTGTAATTAGCATGAGAGTGCAGTTTTGTGAACAGCTCGGAAAAGTTACTACAGTGCCGAGGAGTTCCCACTTCAGCAGTGATGTTTTTTGTCATTAGATGAGATAATTAATGTCAGTCAGCCAAAGGCTAAATAAATACACATGTAGCTGAAAAGTCCATGTAAGCACAAGAACTGAATCTGTGTATATTTCTGCTGGTCTGAACCTGCCTGTTCCAGACTGGTCATACCATTTCAGGAGCAAGACCAGCCAACAGGATAACCAGGCTTTCAGGCACAGTTTGTGTTGTTGCAATCCTGAAGAGATATTATCAAGAACCTGCAACCTTGTTTGTGCTAGTTCTACCAGCATTAACAAGGGAGTGACACGCTCTCTGATGTTACCTGCAAACTTTGAGAGGGAAAACTGGTATTTGCTACTCTAATTCACCAGCAGTGCAACCCATTCTCTCTTTCTTGGTGTGTTGCTGCTACACCTCTTTCAGCTTTAATTTTACATTCAAAAATACTTTTCCTGTGAACTGTAAGCATACATATGAGATACAGTCTCTAACATCTTGATATTCCAAATGCTTTTATGATGCAGATTAGCAAGTTCTCAATAAATTAAAATTTACTTTACCTACCAAATCTGGTTTCAGTCTGTAGGTCAAAGGAAGGGAGTAAAGTATGGAGTACAGGGTCGTTACCACAGAGGAGGTCCAAGATTGTCTAACCTCACGGCTTCTGGGAATGCAATCAAGGGTGAACTGCAAGAGAGGATGATAAGCTGAATTGTTATTTTTCTAAGAATGTTGTTGCTCTTTCTATAGAGTTATTAGATCTGTCTGTGCCAACACTTTTATTTTTTTAAAATCTAGTTTTGAAATGTTTGGGTATGAAACCTTTCCTTAGATGCCTCATTCAGTGTGGTGCTTAGTGCTCTTGGCAATCAGGTAAAATGAAATGCTGTAACTACATATCTATTTTTTTAACCTCTTCTAATGTTACTTTAAAATATTTCTAAGTTAATAAACAGCTCGGCTGGAGCAGCTTCACCCGCAGTATGTTGACGTAGTGCCCCACCTCGTGGTCACCGAGGCACAAGTCTAGGTCTGATCAGATACAACCCAAACACGGTGACTCTTCTGCCTCTTTGCCTGCTTAAATTCTTCGTGGATTTACACTGCAGAAAATGTAACAGCTTTTCTCAGTTAATGTCCGGTGCGTACCATTAAAAATGTGACAGCAAATATCGCTATCCTTTAAATGAGTACTCAGTGAGTATTCAAAAGATGCAAGATGTATATTCAAAATGCAAAATATTTGCATAAATGGGAAAGAACATCTTATCATTAAATAAAAATTAAGTTTAAGAAATAATTTCCTTTGTTCTTTCTTTAGGAAAAAGTAGAGATTATTCAATCTGTGTAAAAGCTATCAAATTAATAAAACTCAGATGTTTTCTGCTTGTCTCAGAACACTGTAAGCAGTTAGCAGTAGTTACGCTTCCTGCACGCTTCACAGATGGCTTTTACCATGATGTAAAGCAACTACACCTAAGAACTACTGCTCCATACGAAGGCAGTCCTGATGCCAATTAAATTTTCACTGTTTAAATGAAAGACATATAATGGCTGCAGTGCACTGTTCATTGGTGTTGATACTGTTTAGATCTGGACAATGGCCACTATCTCACTTCATATGGGACACCAGATCATTACTGCTCTGGCAGAACTCATACTGGGAGTGAGGGACTCTAAATATCGTTAAAAATACTGCAAATTGCCCAGTTACTTCAAATATACCATTGCTAATTGTCATGGCTTAGCCCTTGTGATTTGTGACCAGGAAAGATTATATTGCCAATAGCTCCAGTAAATACAAACTACAAATCAGTCTTGAATAGCAATAACTGGGTTTTTTTTTAATATATAAGGTAGAAAGAATAAAAAACCCAATTATAAATGCAGAATATGAGGTTAATTTTCATGACTGAAATTATCCTGTTTCATTGTGATAAGATTCTTTAATTGTGGTGAAGGCTAGCAGGCATTAACAGATGTTACGAACTGGTTGTTTTGTGTTTTATTTGCAGGTGTTGAAACTCTGATTGCATTAGTCTGACAACAGAATATGGAAAAATAAACATGCCCCCTGCTCCCCATTCAGCAGGATTCTGGTTATCACTGCCTCTCTATCTTAAAGCTTTGGAAGAGATCAGGTGATAAAAAGATGCTGGAAGTGGAGTTTAGACCCTTGCACAGTATTCAGTCCTGCAAGAAATATGTGTAAGGTAGTTTTAGGCAGATCGGGTTTCGGTGGAACTATTTAGGATGCTCCCTTCTCTGTAAGAATGGTGTTTAACAGTATTTGCCAAAAAACTGTATGTGATTTTCTTCATCATAAAAACCTGATTTCAGCAAAACTTGATATCAAAGTCGAAATTTACTTGTAGAATTCAAGTAAAGATCATACTGATTTTATCTGTGCTCTTCAAAAAACATGCCTGAAACTTTGCACATCAAGGTCTATGTCATATATTAGGACTTCAGCCCCCATATCAACCAACACTTAAATATTAAGCTGAGAAACAAAACCAGATTTTTGTTTGTTTGTTTTTTTTAAAAGCCACTGCCAGATGCTTCTGCAATCCCAGCCTCTCATCTGATGGAGTACCATTAGTATTCCAGACAAAGGCACCTCCTGCATCTTTTGGAAAACTGCCTAGTATGTCTGATATTAGAAACAGACAAATTGCTCCCCTATCTTCTATGGTGTCATATTGTTGCATTTATTTTTTCTTACAACTTTTGCGAAGTCAGAAACCTTTTTTGTTATTTGAAGATAAATGGTCCAAACTGGCAACTCTGTAATGGTCCACTGGGTATTGAAATTTCAAAACCAGTGATGTAGTCCTTTACCTAGTTAATATTGTTGTTTTGCAGGCATGCAAGGAAAAGTAAGTGGAAAATTGCCACTGCTGTGAATTGTTATAATACGCTAAACTGAATATATTGCAATGCTTGCAAAGAAACTGGGTTTAGGTAATTCTTTTTCCTGCTGAGGAACAAGATTTCTTATCATATCACCTCTCATGAAACATAAAATGGAAAAGAACATGCAGTCAGATGAGCATTATGTAGAAGTTAGTTGCTCATCTCGGACATAATAAATGGGGGGGTATACGATCCAGTGAAGAATTCTCGTTCTTCAGTCAACAAATCTAAGCTCTCTTTCTGCTGCTAGCGTAGGTAGGCAGGAGCTGAAGCAGGTTCTCTGTGTTGAGAGCAGACGGTCCCCTGAGTAACGGTTCTGAGGGCATCCAGGTAGAATAGTTGTGGTTACAGGCTGGGGGTAACAGAGAACCTAGGGGCGAGTGATAGCAGGAACAGAGACTTTTCACAGGAAGCATTTTGTATTTATTTTTTTTTTTTCTTCAAGAGACTTAGCGGGTAGAGGTGCAGCATTTTGCTTCTTGTAAGCAAGATGCTCATTCTGGCTTCGTTTCCTTCTCCCTGAATACCGTAGCTTTTAGAACTGGGCTAGACCACAGATCAAAAAGAAAAACTGATTATATTTGTGGTTTTTTCCGTAAGAATTTGTTAAATGTGTACACTGATTTTCTCTTAGGTCATTGTTGTAAACGGTCTTCTGTCCAGTCGTTAGCTCTGGAAAAATTTACTTCCTTGACAAGATGAGGGAGGGAATGACCATGGGTTGAAACATTCAGACTTTTCCCTTTTGTTTATTCAAAGCTGGAAGAAGCTACTAACACATGATTTTTAAATGCTTGATGACCTCCAGCATCCCCAGTGACAAAACACATATTATGTGAAAGCACACTCTGAAAGTTAGCAAATACATGTTATCGGCATGTGACCTTTACTTTCTAAAATTTATCTTCCATTTTCACTCTAAATATTTTTGCTCAGTGGAAAAAGAATGGCCAAAGGAAAAGGAGCATCTGTTATCCAGACAGCAAAGTCAGATGCAGCCAAAAATGTTCCTCTGGCTTTCTATGTTGAAGGAAAATATAACTACATGATCTGTTAGCAGTTGGAGAGGGTACGAAAGGGAAGCTGTTTAGCAAAAATAAGTGAACTAGTGGAAAACTGCATAATCCTTTAATACTCAAAATACGCATTTTTAAGAAAGTTATTAATTTAGGGTTGGACTTTTTTTTCAGATAAGTGAGTATGACCGTGTGAATGACTAATTACCAAATAAGATTTCTGTGAACAGGAAATACCTCTGGTCACTTTACTAAACTTTCATCCTCGGTGCACAATGAGAGAAGAGATTGCCACGCTCAATTTTAAACTAAGTCATCCCCACTTCATTCAGCAGCTTGTGGTGGGCAAGGAACCTTTGTCTTCCAAGGTGAAAGCGGGGTAAGCAAACTTAAAAATGTTACTCCTAAGTGAGCCTCTTGCTCACCTTAGCAGCAGTTGCTTTAAATTAAAAGGGTTTATTCAGATAATCATTGGTACCGAGTCCTACAATCTGTTATCCCAGTAGTGCTGCTGAAGACAACGGAAATGTCAGAAGTGCACCATACGAAATGAGTACCACCTAAATAATTAATTTACTGTGTGTTGTACTACTTGCTCAAAAGGACTAAGATTTTTGTAGTCAGAACATTAATTTCCATTGTACTTTTTCCAATTTCTAAACAAAAATATAATCTTTCTACTCATTTCACTGCACATCAGATAACACCTGAAGTCACCAGACTCATACTGCTGTCTGTTAATCATACAGCAAACTAGCTCAAAGCAAGCAAACATCTGATAAAAAAGATAAACAAGATATTTTCATTATTTTTTTCATGATTTTTAGGAGTTCAGCATTTGCTCAGGTCATCAACCAGAAAACTAGCTGACATTAAGAGGTATTGCATACTTTTAAAACACGTGTAACTAATGCTTAATTTTAAAATCCAACCAAAACACAGTCTAGAAACACACAAAAATAATACAATTTCAACTAAGGTTTTCTTAGATAAAACGTTTTTGGATATTATTTCTTTCCAAGAAATACATTATGTCACTGAGCAAAATGCCAAAGTAAAAAATACAAGAGAAAAACCCCCACCATTTTTCTGCCCCAGTATTTTTATAGCTACAAATAACACTTCGATGGCTAGCTGGTTTACAGAATTAGAAAAGATTTATTTTCAGCATGCTTTTCTTGAGCAAGAGATAGCCTTCTTTGTACAGTAACTTTGAGTACGATTATGTTCCCTCCTTGCTTTAAATAGACTAACATGTCAACAGGAGGTAAAGACCATTTTAAGAGAAAGTAAGGAATGTGGTAGTGAAAACTAGTAGCAAGAATGGCATTTGCTATTTTTACTTTGGTATACTTAGGTATATTTACTTTGAATTTTCAGTGTCTCTCTAATACAGCACTAATCCATAGTGTTTATTTAGTTCACTTTTAGAAACATAAAATGTAAAGAACAGCACCTTTAGCTGAACTTTAGTGCAAGTGATTATCAATACCTAGAAAACCAAAAGCACCTGCTGATCTTAAAAATATCCTTTTAAATAATCACTTCCAAATTGCCTTGAATTAGAATGTCATGTTAAGATCATTTTATGTTCCAAGTGCATATTTAACAAGTTACCTTGGAATTGGAGAATGTTTCAGCCCTTTTTTGTTCAAAAGAACGTATTTTAGCTTCACTCATCTTATCTGAGTCTGCAAAAATATAATGTATAGGAGAGTACGACTCTGACAAACAGCTAAGTAACCTCAGGATTTCTGTTGTGTGCCCACCTGTAAAAACACAATAAACTGCAGTTAGTATATGAAAAAAATCGTAACTTTCAATTTCCTCAACTGAATCAATCACTTTTCCTTTTAAAACTTATTGGTACTACTATTATCAATGATACTCATCTGATAGCAGAGGATTCAATTAAAGGATGGTTGAGACTGTTTAAGTACCATGAAGACAATTCAGCTCCCACCGAAGCCATATTGATGGAAGTTTTTCAGTTAAATGGGATTGAACCGGGATCACACAGAAGTACATTTGTGTTTAACATCCTGTTCACAATGCAGAAACAACTGGGCGAAGAATCATAGAATAGTTTGGGTTGGAAGGAACCTTTAAAGGTCATCTAGTCCAACCCCCCTGCAATGAGCAGGGGCATACAACCAGATCAGGTTTCTCAGAGCCCCGTCCAAGTTGACCTTGAAGGTTTCCAGGAATGGGGCATCTACAACCTCTCTGGGCAACCTGTTCCAGTGCTTCGCCACCCTCATTGTAAAAAATTTCTTCCTCATATGTAGTCTAAATCTTCCCTCTTTTAGTTAAAAGCCATTACCCTTTGTCCTATCGCAACAGGCCCTGCTAAAAAGTTTGTCCCCATCCTTCTTATAAGCCCCCTTTAAGTACTGAAAGGCCGCAATAAGGTCTCTCCATAGCCTTCTCTTCTCCAGGCTGAACAACCCCAACTCTCTCAGCCTGTCCTCATAGGAGAGGTGCTCCAGCCCTCGGATCATCTTTGTAACTGTTCTCTGGACCCGCTCCAACAGGTCCATGTCTTTCCTGTGCTAAGGGCTCCAGAGCTCCACGCCTCCAAGACCTCTTTCTTGGCCTTGTTGAACCTCATAAGGTTCACACAGGCCTGCTTCTCAAGCTTGTCCAGGTCCCTCTGGATGGCACCCCTTCCCTCAGGCATGTCAACCTCACCTCTCAGCTTGGTGTCGTCCACAAACTTGCTGAGGGTGCACTTGATCCCACTGTCTATGTCATTGATGAAGATTTTGAACAGTACTGGTTCCAGTATGAACCCCTGAGGGACACCACCTGGCACCGATCTCCATCTGGACATTGAGCTGTTGACCACTACCCTCTGGATGCGACCATCCAACCAATTCCTCATCCACTGAACAGTCCACCCATCAAATCCGTACCTCTCCAATTTAGAGAGAAGGATGTTTTTGAGGGACATGTCAAAGCCCTTACAGAAGTCCAGACAGACAACATCCTAGCTCTTCCCTTGTCCACTGATGTAGTTATACTGTAGGCCATACCCAAAAGCCATGGTGCAATGTCAAAATGAAGCTAGATGGGACCTGGCTGAGAGCAGCTCTCCCACTGACCCTACCAAGTGTTCAGTCCTACGACCTGCAAGAGCAGGGGCTGCACTATCCCAGCTCATAATACTGAAATCATGCAGGCAGCAATTTCACCCTGCAGCTACGCCAGTGTAAAAGCTGAGTGCTGACAGAAGAAATGGTCCAGCGCCAGCCACGTGCTTTAACCAGTGCCCTTGAACGGGTGTTGACAACCTTCTAACTGCAAGGTCACTTTGTTCAGGTAGCTAAATTGGCACTAAACTGAAGAGAAGGGGAGGGTGTACTTATTGTGTTTTTGGGGAGTGGGGTTAATTTTTTCTTTTGTCAGTTGTGTTTGCTGAACTGGAGCTACAGGAACACCTGTAACAGTGGAAGAGGAGAAAGGAAAGATTTTCTGCATAGGTAAGGTGGAGCCAGCTCACCTTTTATCTGTTGGGCTGGATGGGTTTAACGTCAAACTACACCCCTAAGTATGTGCATAAGCATTTACTGGATGTGTTACTTTTCACTCTGCTGGAAGTTGCAGACCAAACCAGTAAAGCAAATGTATTCCTACTACCTCCTGCTGCCCAGTGTCAATAGCCTCCTAGGAGACCTTTGCTATACAATTCAAGCACACTTATGTGGCAAACAACTGACAAGCAGTGAGAGCTATGCTGCTGCATTAGATACGAGAGTTTGCCACCTTTTCATAGAATTTCATGCAGTATTTTTCAAATATTTTTGGAGGGATTGTCTCATGAGCAATGGTTTGTTGAAGCTTCCACAAATTTTAATGCAATCATGTGAACAGTCACAGAAAAGCAGGAGATTCCTACTTTAAAAAAGTCTCGGATAATAGGCTTGAACATTTTATTAGTCTTAACTCACTTATGAATTATTTCACCTGGTAAGCTTATGTGTAGTGAATGTATTTGTTTAATATGTACAAACTAGATTCCAAAGGACCAAAGGAAAACAAGCACATTTCCAGCCCAGCTGGAAGTAAAGATGACCTGAAAAATTATAAAACTGCCAGTAAAACTCAGATTGCAGAAAGATCCTGGGATTATTACTCAATTAGTCGGTGCACAAAAAACACAGAGATACTGAGGTGATGAAATCAAAGCCTGTCTGGATTTGTCAACTGCAAATTTTCAAGGTAGTCTAATTTAGGGGGGGCAAATTCATTGTCCTGCAGCTTTGGGGAGTAGGAGATGCGTGTGTGTCCCCTTAGCGTGGGGTGGCACGCGTGGACAACAGTACTGCCTCTGACCGACCCACGAGAGACTATGTAAATAAACCACAGAAACATGATTTGGGTAAAATTATTATGAAATGTCACGTATGTAAGGGGTGTACCAATCTTCGGAAGGCCTTTCCCTGAATCACCATCGATAATTTTCTCTCAGAAGACCATGCAGCTGCACAGATCCGTCCTGCAACAGTTTTAGTCAATATATTCGTTAAGGACTTTGGCGACGCGCGTGTGCTGTCTGAGGGAAAGGTTCAGAAACCAAAGCGTCAGACGTAAATAAGGATGAAATGCCCCAAATAAAGCTGAAGCTTAACAATACTCAAATCAAGATGGGAAAATCCCAAAGACAGGCGGCGGCCTCCAGGGCCGGGCCCGGCAAGCGCCGCGGACGGGGAGCCCGGCGGCGGCCCTCCCCTCCGCCCGTTACTCCCGCGACTACAATTCCCGGCATGCACCAGGGCACGCCGGCGAATCCCGCGCCGGCCCCCGCTCCGCGCTGCATGCCGGGAGCTGTAGTTCCTGGAGGCCGCCGCCAGCGCTCTGCGGCGCTACCCGCTCCCGCGGGCGCCAACCCCTACTCACCGGAGCCGGCCACCACCAGGAGCCTGAGGGGAGGCGTCCGCCGGCCGCGGCGCCTTCTCGCCAGGAGCGCCAAGGGGACGAGCAGTAAGGGGAAGAGAAGGAGGAGGGCGACCAGCTCCATGGCGCAACCAGAGCTGCCCCTCCGCCCCGTGCGGAAGCGTCCGGTTGCACCTCCCGGCGTACGGCGGCCGGCGTGGCTCAAACCTCCCCGCGTCTCTGTCCGCCGCGCAGGGGCTGCGGTGGCGGCGGGAGAGCGGGCCGAGCCGGGCCGGCGGTACGAGCCCGAGCGGGCGGGCCGGTGCGGGGCCGGCCCTGGGGGGGACACGTTGTCGGCTGTCCCCGGCGCGGGTGGGCGCAGGGTTGTCCTGGGGCGTGTGATGCGCGGTAATAAAGTGTGAGACGCTTCGGCAATGTGAACAGGCCGCGGCCGTGTCCTGTCTGATGAGAGCTGTCCCTTGTCCGTGACAACGGCAGGAGCCGGCCGTCGCCGCCTCAAGGACTCCTCAGCCCTCCTCAGTCCCCGGAGCTCCGAAATGTTCCCCGTGGTAGCGGGTGTAGACAAGTACCGGAGCTTCAATGGGCCTCCACAGGCCTGCGTGCGGAGCCAGCCCTCCCTGCCCCTCGCCTGCCCTGTCTGTCAGCTGAAAGGAGGGCCGACTGCTCTAATTAATTGGTAAATTGAGAAATGCACGCTGAAGAAGTAGTCATGTGGCCCCACTGACACGCACGGGTTCCTGCAGGAATTTGCAAGCATGTGCTGGCATAAACTTTATCCAGGTATGTGTGCTGACAGGCAGCCATAATGTTACATAGCCAACAATAACGCATAAAATGATGAATATTAATATTTCACTGCCTCTCATGTTCCTTTTTTTCAGTCATTTTAACACTTTAGCTTTTCATTTCAGTAAGAAGCGTGGAGCAACAGATCAGCAGTCTTTTCATCTCTGTAAGCACCCGATCTTTGTTGCGGAGATTGTGACAACTCAGCCACTGGACCAATCTCAGATGAGATCTGTGTTTGCTAGAAAGAGTAAGATATTGCATTTTATGATTAGGAAAGAGTTTGTTCATTGTTGTCCTTAAATTATCTGCCACGGAGAAAGGCCCTCACATTGGTCTGCAGATCAGGATCAATGAACTCTGGAACTTTTTGGAGTGGTTTGACAGCATTGCGTTGTGGGGTGACTTGTCAAGCACATGAAACAGGACAGCTGTGCACTTACACCTCAAACACAGTAGATCAAACACATTGCAATTCCGCATCTGTCTGCCGTGGTTTCTCTGGCTGTTTTTTCCCCTCTTGTCCATTCTGAACAAGTTGGACATTTTCTATCCCTACCAGCCTTGGAAGCTGAACTTTTCTTTGTCATTTTTAACAAAAACTTGTGCCAGTCATGGATGCCAGTGGTTATTGAATAATTTACAAGTAAAAGATATGCTTTCTAGCTACCCTTTGCCATCTTGGGATCTGAAGTAAAGTGAATCTTTCTGATTTGCCTTTCACAGTTCTACAGATTATGTTTTTCTTTACATCAGTGCAGCATACAATTTTGCAGTTGTTTTAAGCAGAGACTATTAAAAACAGTGTTACCATGGTAAGGTCTTCCACCCAAATGAGTAACCTCACAAAAAAATATCTCACTGCTTAATCATTGTTGATATTTGGAAACAATAAGGTTTTAATTAATAGTTCTGTTGATGATGCATGAATTTAAAAAATTCCTTTGCTTTTAACCTAATTAGCTACATAAAACTAATAATTAGGGACAATAGAGATGCAGGTCTCTACGTTACAGAAGAAAGAGAAAGAAAGCACCACGGTCCTTTTTCAGAAAATAAACTAGTATGTTAAAACAAGACAGTAAGTTTTACAGTCAATTTAAATACTAATTTTGTCTGTGGTGATCTTTCCCCTTTTGTATCTTTTTCAGTGAAAATAATGTCATTGATGTAGAATGTATCCCAGGTTGCCATAGGGGGTGTAGCTAACAACTGTTTTATTTAAGGATTTTTTTTTCCAAGGCCTTTTTATATCTTCCCTTTGCCCTTTTTTTTCCCTATTGGAAGAAGTGTTAAAGAACTGCTTTTTATTAGGCATTTTATTCAGAGGAACAATCCTGGAATCTCAACAACAGAGTGATATAAAAAACTTCAACTTACTTTCTCCTTTTCATGTTATTTCTTCTGCATGTACATACTTCCCCTCTTACATAGAATTATTCTGTCAGGCTGTTTGGTAAAACTCATGAGAAACTGACCTAAAACCAGTAAAGTTGGAAGGGTGTTTTTTTTGCCAGGCAGGTTGTTTAAAATCAAGACCAAAAAAAAAAAAAAAGTGATGCATACAGGGCAATACCTGTTCTTTCAACTAGAAAACTGAAGATCTGACGTTCCCTGGAAGCAAAGCAAAGATCCTGACTTTAAAGAAGTCTAAAAAGCTAACCAGTGAGTTTGCCTCATAAGGTCCTAGAACAAGTGCTGAAAGTCTTCTTACTCGCTGGGAATTCTGCTTGAATAGGAATATAGCTTTCAAGTAGTATCCACAGCAGATTGCAAGTCTTGAGGGAAGAGTCGGAGTTTGGTGACACTGTTAAAATAACTACTTAAAGATTGAAGCAACAATCTGCAACCTAGTTGCTGTCAAGTTTTGCAGATTTTTTTTTGTCCTTTGTGAAAACAGAGTAGATGCCACAAAGATCCCATTGGCAGTATAACACTGCTAATTATGTCTTTTCGCAGTAGGACACTTGTGTTTGCTCATCATGGCAACTCCCTGCTCACTTGATACAGACAGTGATCTGGACCAGGGAGACTTCAGTCCAAGAACTGTAATAGTCAGGGAGCAAGCGGGTTGCTCTCCATTCATTCAGCTGCGCAGCATGCTTGGTGATCGAGTCCCATCTGTCGAGTGCCTTGAGAATACTTCTGAGCGCCAGACATGCATGTGAAAGTTAATACGAAAAAGCAGTAACTCTCCCAAAGTGTAGCACTTCACGGTCACGTTAGCTAAATAATGTGAAGCAGGTAAAGTACAGGACTTCTGCGAGGAAGGCAATGGCCAGTGCTGGACACTGTTCTCCAGTTTGTAAAATTAATACTACTGCAAGTGAACGTGTAACCTGTTGGGGAGGAAGCAGTGCACTTGCCGTGAGAAGTCATTTGACGAAGTGATGCAAGTGCAGTAATTACGAGGGCTGTCTCTGGTACCTCTGCTACTGATGCAGGAAGTTAGCTTTGAACTTCTTTATTGAAGGAGAAAGAAACCACGCTCATTCTAAATAGTTGATTGCTCTTGTCCAAAAGAAAATCTGAAACTCTTGAATAGGAAAAAATAGGTTTTTGTAACATGGTATAGTGTTTTTTCCATTTACTGCTTGTGAGACAATGTTCCGAAGAAGAAACTGCTGCTATCTTTTTTATATGTGAATATTCTCTGTGAAAGCTTATTAGTACATCTGGTGCATCTCTCCTTTGAAAGTTATACTGGTGAGTACAAAATTGAATTGAGGAAGGCTCACTGTCTTTGTAGTTTCAGTTTCTTTTGTCTCCAAGAGGAAAGGTTGCAGTTGGAATATAAACAAAAGTATTTTTTCCCTGAAATGAAACATAGGCAGCTTTGTCTATCTGATGGTCATTCACCTTCTGCCATTCCACTTTTAAGTGACCTAACTTTAACTGTTGGAGAATCTTTCCATGGAGCTGCAATACACTTTACATTCATGACTTCTTAAGTGGCATTTTGAACAAATTATTTTTTCTTCTAATTATTAATTCTAAAAGTAGGCCTATGAACAAGAGTGATTGTACTGTTGTTTTCTTAAATTAGGTCATTTGCCTTGTTTTGCCTTAGAGTGCAGCTCCACAAACAGTTGCATCAACACAACTGAAGGATAAACTAGCAAAATGGTAGGAGGAGTTGGGTGAGGAAAAGGGCAGGAACCTCTTAGTCAGGCTTTGCTACTGGAAAAATTGTAATGTGGAACCATTTATCATGTTAAATCTCAGTCATGTATTAAATGTATCTAAATATTCTTAGTTTCTGCATGATAATTCCATAAGAGAACTGATTTGAAAACCAAGACATGCTGTATAAGCAAGCTTGATTTTCTGCAGAAAGCAAATACTTCTTTTTATGTTCTTCCAGTTTTTAGAAACATAAAGAGTGGTGATACTACGTTCTTTAATTAGAGAAAACCTGAAGAATTCTGACTGGGTTTCTAATGATTCTTCTTTAATAGTAGAAATGCAAGCTGCATCTGGAAGACTCTAGAACAGTAACAACATCATAAGCGTTGTAAAAAGTTCTGCTGTTGGGAAGGAAAGGGATTTTTAATTAAATCTTTGGACTAGACCATTGGAGATCAACTGGGTACAAGATGAAGCAGGCAGCTGATACATATATAAGCTCCTGGCTGATCTCACTTGATGGCAGAACGAGGATGTCACCAGAGCCAGTCTGTGGCAAAATTTGTCCCTTTTAGCAGCAGTTACTTTCAATTACTTTGGGCTAAGTGCAGTTTTACTTTCTTGTGAGTCATTACAATTATAAGAATGTAATCTTAGAAGTCCTGATTTGTATCTGTAATCAATAACATCTGTAATATTTATGCTAACATTACAGTTAGTGCTGTGCTTCCTGGTGTAACGGCGCTTCTCATATATATTAAGATGACTCCTATTTCTTTAGATACAAAGATACAGCATTTGCAAACACTTAAACACTGCTTGTCGTAAACAGCCCAAAGGCTGGGACCAAATTCCCCAAATAATGAGGTTCATTCTCTATTAAAATTGAATTATTTCTCCTATTCACATTTGCCACTTGTTACACTTCAGTTTCCAGCGGTGGTGTCTTAACTCTGCTGTCAGTGACAGGCAGCAGAGTGGTTGTGAGTTTACACTACCTCAATAAATAAGGTATCCTTCCCTCCCACTATTTAAAGATTTCCCTCTTTCTGGGCACGGTAAGTTCTCTGTGCATAATCTTTGGAAGCAGGGGAGGAGGTTGTTTTTAGAAATTGGTCTGGGTCTAAATACTGTGTACGAATTTAGAATCAAAGAAGCAATTTGTAGGGAAAATGTTTTTCTCCAACAGGCAGGAGCCAGACTGCTAGCAGATGTTTCTTTAACCTCCTGCATCTGACAGCGTGGCTGGAGAGCCGGCGCGTGTAGCTTTGGTGACACGAGGTTTGGTAACCGTTTGGGCGCATTCTGAGCCTGATTTTATGAAGCATTTGTAGTAGACAGCACCGAAATTACATATTGCCTCTTGCTCTAATTACTGGGTAGACTGTTTAGGGAGCAGTCGCTGTAACATAATATAAACTAATGTTCTATCTATTCCAAAAGCCAGTAGAAAGAGACTACTGTTTCACATCTTAAAAGTACTGAGCCTCCTGGAGGTCACTGGGTGCCTCTGGCCACTCAGCCTTTAAAAATAAGTCCTTTTTTAAAAATACTCCTAAAAATAGATTTGGAGTCTGGTATTACCTTTCTGGAAATATGTCTTCAAATCTGTTCATGATGTAAAATGAAATTTGCAGGGTACTCAGGGGTTAGGATGTAGGGTTCCCTACATATTCACTGCTGCTTTTTGACTGTGGTTTTCCTGAGCTTTCCATGGATCTGTAAGGAGGATGAGGAGAAAAGCACGTTCGTTTAGCCTTTCCCGGATTCCTGCTCTCAGAAAACTGGTCATTGCTTTTGCAGGGAGATAGCCTGGCCTCATCTATCAGCTTTGTATCAGTGCATACCTCTTCCTTTCTCAGACTGAAAATCAGGTAGTTTGGGAGTTGCTGCTGCCATCACAGGTCGTCTTCCAGATTTCAGCCCCCAGCCCTCAGCATTCTTAGGCTTGAGAAGGCTCCCTCCTTATGAGCATACAAAATGTGTCCGAACTGACACTCTCCACTGTAAGGCAGGTTCCTGAGTTGAAAGTGAGGATGGTTTTCTGAGCTGTTTAGGTTTCTAAAGGTCTAGCACTGAATTAGTGACATACCGGAGTTGGAAAGAACCGGTCATATTAAAAGAGGAGAGATTATGTGTTCTGGTTTTGCTCTACACTGTCTTTAATTTTCTTCCTGTTTTCCTTGTGTCTTTTCTTTATGCAGTTGTATTTAAAAATATGTCATTTATTGACTGTTGTTTTGGGGATGCTGCCAGGTACGGCTGTAGGTCTGGGGATTTGTCCAAATCCTATTAAGTCAATTGAATGTAATGACTTCACTAGCTCTCAATGGAGATAAATTGAATTCTTTGTAGAGTTTGCAAGGGCTGGCCAAGTTATCTTAGCATTTTAATTTCTGTATGTTTGTGTATAATTCTTGCAAGAAAAAATATTAACATTTTGAAATCTGAAATTCCTTCTATTGCCTCTGTCCGTTTAGTTAAAAATATGTAAGGTGTCAAGCACAGCAAACTATGGTAACAAAAAGCTATCCCAGTTAAAAGTCCAGCTATAGCCAATAGAACTCACCTTCTGCCCTACATTTTAATCGTTTTTAAATATGTGATAACGTAAAATTTAAAAACATGTACCCCTCACTTACTTTTTTTTCATCAACCACCGGTGGTACGTAACACTTCTGTCTGTGCTTGACAGTACAGGAAGAGAATGTCCTTGCCTATATTACAGATTAAATTAATGTTAGGAAATTATGCACCATTCGCATTAGTTATTGTGAGTGCAATGCATTGTTAGGGTGTCAAGAGAGGTGGTCGATTCCTGATGTTGTGAATTAAACAGTGATAATGAGACAATTGCTTAGAGTTAAGTTATGGTATTAATTATTTCGCTGACTGATGATTAATATATTACTGAAAAGAAAAAAACGTTATGTATGTGGAAACACTCATGAGTTTTCATGGCAGCTTCTGATTTACTAAAGCTGACCAAAGACAAATAAATAATAGAAATAATCTTATAAGTGATTTTATATTCTTTTTAGAATACTTTTAAGACAAACTATGTTGCTTTTGATTGTACCTTTGTGTTTGAGGACTGGTACAACTGTAAATAAAAGCAATTTTTGAGAAGCCAACAGTCAAGCCAAGAGCTTGTATAAGTCTCTATTATTATTATTATTAAAAATCTAATTGGTAAGCTGTTTGTAAGGTAAGCTGCAATCACCTTTAAAGAGTACTGTACACACAAAGGAAAAAAAAAAAGTTTGTTCAGAGTGAAGCTGGAGTTACTGCCCTGGACTTGTTACCTTCTCACTTTGTTGTTTACTTTTGTAGTTAAGAATCGGATCACGAGAAGCCTGTAACTGTGGTGACTGGGGAAGATGAAGTACTGTGTTCTTACCCAGATTTTATTTTTTTTTATCGTCACAACATGCAGGAATTCTGTGGGACAGGCACTATGTAAAAGTCAGATGAAAAGACTGTTCCCTGTTTTAAGGAGATTTATTGAAATATGTATCTTTTTAAAGAGAGATTAATTACACAAGGTGCAGAGCATTACCTGTTCCAGCACCTGGCTTCATATATTTTTCCCTAGGAAAATTTGACATACAAGACTTTGTTCAATGACCAGTCTAACACTTGGTGCGTATGTGTGGAGTGCTGGATGTCCAGAACACATCGGACTCGTGCACTGCAGAACATGGCATTGGACTAGAACATCTCGGTCTGTGTATGTGCAGGCGCTGTTGCCCAAGGTATCTTGAATCTGAAAGTTCCCACTTTCAGTGGGGAGATGGCTGTTTCCACAAGAGAATAACTTCCACATGGAAAAAGAGGACATGGCCAGAGGAACTCCAGATGTGTAATACCTGTTACTCAGCAAATCAAATGAACAGGTGCTGAAAACGGTGGCTCTTTAAGCAGTCCCAGTAGAATTATTACAGCAAAATGTGTGTGTGTACAACAAAGTAAGAGCAAATGTGTAACACTGGAAAAAAACCCCAACAAACCAAGATCATGTAATTAGTATATATTACAATGCAATTTTCGTGCAATTTATTCAATTACACAATATATTTGGTGCAATTCACAAAGAGACTTTTCAAAGCTGTTTATAATGCTTGCATGATACATTTTCATGGTGAAACTCTTCCATCTTAGCATTTTTTCATATATGTCATGTATACAATGAGGATTACTTTTATATTTTTATTTTCAATTATCCTTGGGTTTTATATTCTTTTTTTTTTTAATATTTGTAAATACTGGAGTATGTCAATTAGAGTGAGTGCTGCTCATCAGCAAAATGTATATGGTTTGAACAGTGTTATTGGAAGTGGAAACCTAAAAAAATTCCTCACTTGATCTGAAAGGCAAGGTTTAGTTCTGTGTTTTAGCACCTATGTATTTAAATGTACTGTTTCTTCTTTTTTTTATATCTTTCTTAGCAGGCCTGCTGTCTTGGATCTTAGATTTGGAAGTTAGAGTACAGAGCATGATCCTCTTTAGATGACTAGAATTGCACAGAGGCACAGGAATCTGCCCATATGAAATAACACGCAGATCGAGGCTTTAGAAAGGGGGGAAGATCACTAGGCCTGCTGATATCAACGTAAACTAAGAATTAAACTCTAGGTAAGAAGCTAGAATAGTGCCAATAAGAAATTTGCAAATAATTACGGTATCAACAAGTAGTACTGCTAGAAGCAGGGTCTTTGCTAAAAGACATTATTAGCGGTAAAATAAAAATGAATAGTACATTCTGGGGCTCCTAAACTGACAAAATTAGGACATAAAGTATATTTTCTTTTGAAGCACTGTATTATACCCCTTTAATATCTATCACAAAATATGAAATTAAAAAGCTGTAACATTTAAGAGATATCAATTTAAAAATCATGTTGTTCTCTGAAAAATGTATAATTATTACAAGTATTATTGAGTACTCTATTTGAGAACTATGTGAAAAACAATTCTTTGTTTTCTTATTCAGGTTTTTTTTTTTGGATGGATTTCAGTAGCATTTAGACATACATAATGTGAGTGTGCACCAGGTTTCATTGTTCCCTTGTGCCGCTAAGTAATTTTCCTTCCTTGTTTCCTCAAGGCTTTCACAGATCAACAGAGGATGGAAAAAATCACTAAAAATGATAGACAAATTTTTGCAAAATCTTAAAAATTGACAGGCGCTCAGAGGAAACTATATTGCCTGAAGAAACTACTTAACCTTTTCAGGTGAACGTATCTGCCATTAAAATATCTTAATAAACCATTCTTTCGGCGCTGCGGTGCGTGTTGAAGGAGGCATAGTTAAATGCTGTGCAGCTGCTGTGGCATGTGCCAAAGTTTCGCCTGATCTAAGCGAGGCTTAGAAGCTATCTTTAGCATACAGATGAGTGATACTCTCCCAGGCGTGCGCTCTTTTTACCTGATGTGCTGCTCCTGAAAATCCTGAAAATCCTGTAAAACAAAATACCTCGTATCAGCGAGCACTGTTTTGTTCTCTACTTGAATTACGCTGATTTTAATTAGCAGTCTGGATATTAGAAAAAAGCGCTGCTTTCTGACCCTTTGCATGTTGAATTGTTGGGAAATAATTTGTTTGGTTTTAGCAGTGCTTGGCACCAATTTCATGCTTTTCAATTGTATGCCATTACAAAGTACATCTTCTTTCATTTTCTGCCATTCTGACATCATCAAATTCTAGTCACTACCCCATTCCACAGTTCTCTTGTTGCTAAGAGCCTCCACTCGCACTAGGCAAACGGAAGTATGTGCATGTGAAGAAGAGAGTCTGGTATTGGCTTCCTCCTGCTGTTTTCTGGTGTGCTTCAGCTTGGAGATAGGGAACCGAGAAGTCTCATTAATCTTGGAGCTCTCTGGTTTAAGCCTTTGGGAATGAAATGCTTTCTAGACCCTCAGCTTGCTGATCCCAGGGATGCACCCAGGTGCAGCTCTGTTTACTAAAGAACAAACCACATTTCGCAAAGCTGCAGTACTGCCTCTGTTCTGGTCCTTTGTGGGGGCACATGCGAGGAAAGAAAATGCATGGAGGGATGTGAGGTGGACAGTGAAGGAAGCCAGGGGAGGGTGACTGTGGGGAGGAAGAACAAAATGTGACAGGAACGGAAAAGGTGGTAAGAAAATAGAGGATAAAGTGGGAGAGGGAAAAAAATGGAGACAGAATGACCTGGAAGGACCAAAAGAGATCGCATTCCTGCAAGTTCGGTGGATGATATTCAGCGCATCTCTCTTAATGCGGTTTGATGTTTTGTGATAACGCTGACGTGGTGCATCGGTGTAGCGGTTCATAGTGCAGCGTAATAAACTCCCAATGTGCTGTTTTACAGGTCCTCAATAGCTTCTGGACGGTTATAATCAGGACAATAATACCAACAGAGAGGGTAATGCTGCAGGTGAGGTGTCATTAGATGAAAGAGAGTGTGTGTGATCAGAGATAAGCGGAGAAGACAGAAAAACTGGAATAAAACTGAAGAAGGGAGTCTGAGCTTGAGAAGAGGTTAGTGGCCAGACAGCTTTCCAGAAACCAACCTCTGTTCCATTCCTGAGAGTAAGTAATGCTTTCTGACAGAAATGCTATTTCAGATGGGGAGGCGACAGGAGCTAGGGAAGCTAAACTAACCGATCTAAGGTGAAAAAGGGAGGGTGTGTTTAAAGGAAGTAAACCAAGGCAGGGGAAAATGGAGATACTGTTTTGTATACTGCTGCCTAAAAATGTGACAGGATACATTACAGTGGCCTGTGCTGGAAAGGTAAGACTCACATTCTGTAGCAGTCAATCTGTGTAGGTATGACACAATGTGCATCAGCACACAAAATGTGTCTGCTCTTAGGAAAATGAAGATAGCGCTTTGCCTTCAGGGAAGCATACAACTCAGCAACTGTTAACTGGGTAGATGCAGGGTGTTTTAAAAAACCCAAGAAAACAAAGCAGAGTCACTCTGTTTTTTCTATGCAAATTTTTTTTGGAGGGGAGGGAGGATTTTTTATAAATGGAATCTTTTTTTTTTTTCTTTTCCATTCACAATTTTCCTGCTATTTTTCAGCTTTTTTGGCTAAAACCAAATTCAGATCCGTTCCTTTCAGTCTCCTCTTTTCAGTCTTGGGCTTTTCTGAATTAAATGCTGCAATATTAGCTGCCTACAGTTACTGTGATTGGACTCCATGGGTGGCCTGAGCAATTTTCAGACAATGGAGCTGGTTCTTTTCTCACTCACACCAGTGTAACTCGTTGGCTTCAGTGGAGTTACTCGACTCACAGAGTTGTGAAAGGAGAATTGTGCTTGCTCTTTCATACGTTCTTTCGTCTCCATGATATTTTTGCTTACATGTATAATTGATTTTCTGGGAATATCTCCTGCTGCTGTAAGGTAGACCTAGGAACTTCCTAGGATGGAAATAAATTTAAGCATTTTTTAGGTCACTGAGTTCAGTGCACTGCTGCTACAACACCACGTTATATAATTTCTTTCATAAACTGATCAGGCTTTAAACATTCATTAAGACTCTGTTCTTACTACAATTGGTAAATTCAGACAGAAAGATTAGTTATGTCCTGTGTAAGTTCAAAACCACAACTGAAATAATTTTCAAATACTCTAGAAGTATTTTCCTTTCTTACATATGCCTCACTTTTCAGTACAGCAACCATGGTAAAGGCTTCATTCTTGGCAGAGGTAAGCTCAGCTCTGAGAAAGCACGGTTCTGAAATTACAGGCATAATTGGGAAATAGTCCCATGGAGTTTTCTATTCATGGTCACATCCCTCTCACACATTTTAGTGAGAGTTATAAGCGGTCATCTGAAACAAATTTTTACCATACCTGAAGTGCCACCCGGAAAGTCAATTGCAGAAGGAGAAGGGTATGGAACAGGTGTCTACAGCCTGGCTGAGGATGGATTACTGCAGACTTCAGCTTACTTACGTTGGGCTACTTTCTCTTTACCACCCTGTCTTAGCAGACCCCCTCCATTTCAGCAGAATTTGTTCCTCATTTATGGAATCCCTGGGCCTAACTGGCATGAAGCTGAAAATCATCAATATAACCAAGAATTAAAGTATAGATGAAAGACAAAGCCCAATTTTTCTCTTACATAATGTAAATAAGATGATTCGGCTGAAGCCAACAGAATTATGCTGTTACGTGCGCGTGCTACTGTGCTACCTCCACGTCCTCCCTACCTTCCCTGTGGTCTTTCAGCATGTGTGCCCTCTGTTGACATGGAACACAATTTTATTTTTCACCCTGTGTTCCCAAATCTCTGTTCGACACCTCACCTTAGCAAGCCCATTGCCCATACTTGCTGAAGCTTGGCTTCAGAAGTTGTGTTTGTTACTGGGGAACTTCTTGGCAGTGGCCGTTTAGCGGTGGCAACTTTGGTTTGCAGCTGCTGGGAAATGGTGGCTGCACATCACAAGGGAGTGAGGAAGAGGCCTATTAGTTGTGAAAGCCAAACTGTGGTCATTTTATAGCATCTAGTTGGCTGTGATACTACTCTGATGGCTGTTTATCCCACGCTTTCACTACTGTTATTTCTGATGAAGAAACAGGTGCACAAGTTGCATCATGCAAGCACAATAAGCCTCATACTTTTAGGTCTTACTGGAAATGCTTAAAGTAATTGTGTTGTAAGTTCATGCAACGCTTTGTAGGAGTGGTAGAGTACTCTCTTGGTTGTGTTGGGATTGCTTTGCACATGCAATACAGGCGTAGTGTGTTTGCTGTGAGGATCTCTTTGGGATCGCTGGACATGGGACATCCAAGGTGAGGCTGCTGCACATACGCGGTAACATCCAACCTGATGAGATTGTTAGATACCAACAATCCCAGATATGCAGGCAGTTCTCAAAATCTTCCTGGAGAACATTTCTGATCTAGGGCAACCATATCTAACCATGTCTACAGGCCGCCCTTCTACTGCAACGCCTTCATAGCCAGTTCTCTTTATCAAAAAGCTGAGAGATATCCTGCTGCGAGCTCACACGGAGAGCAGTTGCCAGCCAGGAATCCTCAGTGCATCACCATTCTCAGCATTACAGGCAGGAGCGCTCAACCCAGCACAACCCAGTGTTGTTGGGCTGTTGAAAGATGGCATTGCCTCTGGTCATGATCTGCTGTGTGCTCGACAATGTGCTGATCATGGGCCAAGGACAGAGCAGTGAGGCAGGTCAAACTAGTTTCTTTCACCCACACAGCACACCAGGCGGAAAGAATTGTTTGGTATGCTGTGTGCTACACAGGCCTGATACAGAGGTCTGGGGAGAGTCTGGTTTGTCTTCTCCTAGGTGATTCCTAACCTAACCGCATAATGGTGATGGGTTATTTTGAGGCTTAGAGCTCTGATAGGTGGCCTCTGCCAGAGTTATCTGTTCTGTTTAAGACATTACCACTCTCAACCGTCTGCTTTGCCCTGCTGCTAGGTATTACCACACCCTTACGGTGCAGACTCCAGGTCACAGGCTGGCGTATTAAAAAACTGCCTACTTTGATTGTTGTGCTTTACTGGAATGATCATGACCTCAGACAGATGGGAGAAATAACACCTTAAAATACGTCAGCTGAATCTGCCAGAGCTGCTTGTTCAGAGCCTTTGGTTCTCAACCGTGAGTGGAAGGAGTCCTGGCCTGCACCCGCAGGGCTGAGGACAACCATTCCTGCCTTCACTGCCACTGCAGATCCTCTGTCACCCCAGAGGTCCACTGCTTCTCCATATGGAAGGCCGTTGTCATAGCTTTTACAACTTAAGAGGGCGAGAAGTATGTATAAAGAAACTTCAAAAACAGCGATAGTGGCTTAAACAAAAATTGAGTACTGTTCTTTGGAAGGTGAATTATTGCAGAAAAAATTCTTAGAACTTTTCTAGTTTATGTCATCTTGAAAGTGGTTTATGAACCCACCATGCAGTTCTTAGGTTTTAGTGGCTGTTTTGTTTCGCTAAAAACTATAGACATAATAGAAAATAGGTTGAAATCTTCCTTTATACGAGGAATAAAATGATACGACATGAGAGTGAAAGATGAGGGTTTTATCCCAATTTCACTAAGAAATTGTGTTGATACAATATTGCTGTCTTTATTCATCAGTCTGTGTGTTCTGGAATGGAAGAAGATTGGAAGTAGGAATGGGATCTCCTCCTTCACTCAGCTGAGAACGTCCCATAGAATTTCCTTAACAAAAATGAGTTTAAAAGACCATAAGACGCAAGTCCATAGGAAGTCAAACTTCAGTAGTTCCAATGTTTACACAAACAGTTATCCAGCAGTTGATATATGTTCAGCAATGGATTAAGCTGAGATGGTTTGGAACAGTTAGGGATGCTGGTGGTGCGCCTTGCCCACCTCCCACAGGTTACCAGTTCTGCAGCAGGGATGGCTCAATGCCTCATTAATCAATGCCCCAGTTTCTGCATTTTGCAGATCGGCACGTTAAAGGAAGCCAACTTCAGTTTCTGTTCAGGCTTAAGTCATAGCATTCCTGCCGTGGGAGACATCTTGCAAGAGAGATTAGTGTGCACAGTTGGGTAGATGATTTCTTTGTCAGCCTCCGCTTGATCTGGTGCGAGATATATATGAGTACTTTCAACGTTATGTTGTTTGAGAGAGGACAACTTTCAAATTATTGATCGGAAAGATCAGGAATCCTTACTGGAAGTGGAAAGTTGTGGTGGTTGAGGATGCGTATGATAGTAGAAGCGTGCCAAGAGGAACAGAGTCCTGACCATTACACTTTATAGTTGGTAAAAAAACATTTAAAAAAACATAAAAAGTCCATTCATCATCATAATATTTAATTTTGTCAACATAATTTTGCTTCTCTTTGATTTTCCCAATACTATACAACAGCTCAAAAATGTAAAATGAAAAATACTTTGAGGAAAATCGCAGCCTTTAATTTCAAAAATAGCAAGTATCAGCAATACCTGTTCTCCGTATGACGGGCGCGTTCCCTGTGATCCTGTGCTTTGCATTGCTATCAGGGAGCGCAGAAATGGATTCCCAGGGCACCAAGCGTCACGTCAGCGTTTTTCCCCCAGATATATTTTAGATGGGGGTGGGGG
>VYZM01013161.1:422588-444401 GCA_013398915.1 Dromas ardeola | reverse complement strand
GTAAAGGAAAGAGGAGGAGGGAAAAAAGTTTGAGATCGTTGAACTTTCTGCTTCTAAATTTTTGTAGACAAACATATTTCTTAAAGTTCTAAGCTTAAATGCAAACCATGTTTCAATATACTCACCACTTACTCCACCAGGTGAGAATATTGTAGTTAATTTTTCAATAAGTTGTTATTTTAACTGGTGGCCCTCCCTCCCTCCCTCCCTCCCCTGAAGTTCAAGTTTCTTTCCATCTGCAATGCAGATACAATTGCTAAAATCTAAGGCGTATTCCCTCATTCTATAATGCATGTGAACTAAAGGTGGACATAAGTGTATTATATAATTGTATCATTATTTGCTGACCATTAGGTTGTTGTAGTAACAACAAATTATGCTAGCCTCCGAGTCTTCATTTTATTTTTAGGTGTTTTCTTCAGTAAAGCTAAAATAAGTGACAGCAGTTATTTAAATGGCTATTAAAATCATCACTTAAATATTTTAAATTAAGCCATTTGGCTTTTTTTCCCTTTTCTGTTCAACTTAATGCAAGTGGACTTTTTATGAGTTTGTAACCTTTGCCACTCTTGGAATATAAAACTCTTCACAACACCATCAAACTGGAGATGTATGTCAGAAGTTTGTGGCTTCTAGGAAAATACCATTCTGTCTTGCAAAACGCTGGCGACTTGGGAGAAATGGCTGAAGCGTTTAGAGGCTGACATTTGTGTTTGGAATTGCTTAGCTATTTATTGAGGCCTCATGAAATAGGTAAACATTCATCATCTGAAAAATGCGTAAGCTCTGATGATAGGAAGCTTTTCAGCGTGCTCTGAAATTGTGCGAAGTTTAGACTTTCATGGGAAGAAGAAAAAAGCTCAGATACGAGAGCCTACACGCAATCACAAAGAGAAGCCCTCAGCTGTGAACAAAGTGCAAATTGAGAATTACCGTCTCTGTGAAGTATACAAACATATTACTTCCCGAGGCTGACCTGAAAATCTCTCTACTATTCTTATCTCATTTCATTATTGCTTTTTAAAATCCCGTTGGCAGCGGTCAATCTGGTAAGAACGAGATGAGGTTTAACTTTGGAGCTTCTTGGGGCAGGAGTGGAGGCTTCTGAGCCGGCGATTGCACTGGTCAGTGGTCCTCCCTGCCCTTCCTGTGCAGGTAAAATGCACGTGACTTCAGGCAATGAAAATGTATAGTGTGCAAATGTCAAAACCCAAACCCAAAATGCAGTTCTACTTATAAACGTTTGGGGATACTTTTATACTATTAAGGCTCAAGTAGCAATGTTGAACAGGATGAAACTTGTAGTGAATGATATTTCTGTTGATAAGTTAGCTGTCAAAAACACTTTCTGTGGCTGCGTAAAATAGTTAAATGGAGAATGGACTGAAATTGCCTTCTGGTTCTCTTCACAGGCTGAAGAACAATGGCTTCCTTCAGCAACCTGACTATTGGCATTGCTATTGCCAGTTTTACCGTATTTCAGCTCCTGTTCCATGTTTTAAGTTCTTGGGTGTCAACACGAATAACACCTGGTTTTAACAATCTCAGCCAAAAAAGGAAGATCGAATGGAATTCAAGGTATAGTGTTCCAAACAAACTACAGCTAATGAACTACCTGAAACTGTCAACATCTGAACCACCCGAGTGTATATATATAAAACTGCAGAAAACATTATTAGTTAATCATCTGTAAAGATCAGAGAGATGGTTCTAGGCACTTGACAAATTCAGAATGTAAAATGCTGAGGGCCCTTCTTGAACACACAGCATTACATACACTTGGATATTAAACATTTCATTAGACAGTGAAGCCCAAGAGAAAGTCAGTAGGAAAAGAAAACAGTGACTGGTGAGAGGTAATAAAGTAAAGGGGATTAGTTTTAAATGGCTTCTCTGGGATGCTTCTAGTAAAAGGAAGGGGCACAAAATTCCCTTCCCCCAAACACATGTGAAAATCAAAAGTATTGCAATTTATTCTGTGATCTAAATGCTAGTATCTCTGGTCATGCTTTTGGGTGCCAAGCAAATCGCTGTCTGTTCTCCTAGTGCTACTACGCTACACCCTGTTTTAGATAAGTTATGGTTTTCCAAGAAATTCGATGAATCTTTGGTGTAGTATTGGCATGAGGCAAGGTTAGATAGGTATGTCTGTGTGTTGATGGGGAAGGAGACTGCAAGAAGCAGCGGGGGATGCTATGACAGACACCAGGTACACATTCAGGAGGGAGTTGTGGAGAATCAATCTAAAAACCTTCTTCGCTCCCTTTGTGTTTCTGCAGTTCCCGCAGTGGGATGTATCCACCTGCATCTCACTTGTCTCCTCAGACAGAGCACTGCTAGAAAGTTGTTCAACCCTGTGAATCTTTCCTGGGTGCCTTCCTGTCTTTTAAGCCATCAAGGAAGTGTAGGGTAGTAGTTGTAAATGGGGTGATCACTGAGGTTTTATTTGCAATATACTACTCTGAAAGGGTATCTATAGAGTGTACAAGCTTCTCCGGTTGAAATTAATTGATACAGTATAACTTTATGCACGAGTAGCCTGTTACAACTTTAATGTATTTTTCAGGTGTTTCTCAAATTTGAAGCTCAAAAAAGTGTACTGTATGGCTGTCACTGCACTCAAAATGCATTAGTCGTATTGCTGTTCCTCCTCAGTGCTCTTTAAAGGCAGTATCAGGTGGATACTTTTAAAATTGTTTCCATTGTTCTAGGCAGCATTAGCAACTCAAATAGTCTTGCCCTTCCATTTGGCAAATGTCCACCTGCGGTGTTCTTAAAGGCACCATCTTAATTTCAGTTCGATCTTGGAATAATTACCTATCTGCCAGAACAACTTTGTAGGATGCCAGTTCATGATAGTAGTGCAGCTTAGGTTTATCTCTATGTTACAATTGACAATAGAGGCAGATAGGGAAACTAAACTGAACTGTTACTGTGTTGGAGCTGAACTTTTGTCTCTAAGCCACATCAAGTGACCCTTGAATTGCATAATAGGCTTTCTGAGAACATATCCCATGCCTGGTAGCACTATGCTAAATTGTAGTGCTTTGCATAATAACATATGAATTGTTTCACACATCACAAGCGTGCTGGAAATAAGCTGCTCGTTAATCTCTGGGCTACTTTGTAGTAAGATGTTTAACTACTCAAGTTGATACAGCACCCCGGGCTGTGTCCTTTGTTCACTTCTTTCCACATTTTTTCTTGTGGTTGGTAGCGGGATGTAGATGTTAGCACACAAATGAGTCGTGGTCCAGTGCTACATTCAGTGCTGGAATCAGAAAGCATGAAGCAAAAAGCGTGGTTCATCAACAGCTTGTTGATGTTATACCTGAGGAGGGCGTGAAGTGAAAGAAAGGCAAACTGTGCTTGCGTTCCTACAAAAGATTGACTGTTAACTCTGCTGACCAAACGCAGCGTTTCGTCACACCAGTGTTTCACCAAAATGAAGAGACACCCCAAGGAGTATCTTATATGTTCAGAGAATGTATATGGGCATATATGTACCCTGCAGACAGCTGTGCAGGTAGAGAAGCTCAGTAAAATTAGTTGGGTTAACTTAAATGATTTAAAAGTAGGTGTTTGTTATTTTGTCCTATATTGAACTGGTGTAGGGAGTGCTGACACAAATGGTTCTGTTGGCAGTCCTGAAGGAAACTGGCACAGAGGATGGTTATGCATTTTTATCAGCTCAGCTGGGTCTGGAAGAGGGCATCTGCCTGAAATGAGCCCTAGCATTGAGAATATATTGTTAGTTTGGAGGGTTTTGTAATCAAGCATTTGAGCTGCAGCTCTGGACTGTTTTCCATACTGTCAATTTGTTCATTCTGACTTTCCAAAAATTAAGAACCAATAAAGTAATTGCTTCTGAAATCTTAAGTATGCAGATGCTCAAATTCAGTTAAAAACTATACTTTGACACAGATGTAGTGTAACTCTTTCATTTGTTATGCATAAGTTCCTGTCTCCTCTTCTATAATACATGCTTGTACTGCTATGAAGCAGTTGCAAAAAGTATACATATTCAACAATACGGGAACAAGTATGCAACTTATCAGTGCAACTTTTTTCTTTGCAGCTTAATGAGGAGTTAAAGGATGCAAGCTTTGACAGTAATTTCAAGGAAATGTACCGAGCTTGATAGTTTGACCTAGATTCCATATTAAAATGGAGTGTTGCACTATTTCCCTTCTTCAGTCCCCTCTTCTGTGGAGAAACTTCAAAGTCCAGAGTTGAGGAGGAAATCTGCTTTTTTGTTTTCTTTCTTCTTTTTTTTTTTTTTTTTTTTTCTTCTCCCCCTTCAAGTGCTGTGCTTGTGTATAGCTTGTATTCTAAACACTAAGGTTTGGATAGACACTCACTCCTGAGACAAATTACAACTGTAAAGTAATGAGCTATATTTTAGGACAAATTTTACTTCTTTCAGCATTATCCTCTCCTAAAATTTAAAAATCCCAGGTATTTCTCAAACACTAATATTATATGCCATGCTTTGTTTTAGAAAGGAAGCTGAGTTCCCAGTGCTCTGTTAATTCCATGTTGCAAGAATAGACATTTTAATTAAACTATTAATTATCATTGCAATTCTGATAACTAAATTTTCTTTCTTTGTTTAAAAAAAAAAAGGGGGGGGGGGGGGTTAGGAGGAAAGCAGCCTGGGCTATAATGGTTAGTATATGTTCTCATCCAGCTTGTTACATTTAACTATTCATATTATGTTAATCTCCATTCACTTTTTGGAACACTATTGAAAAAGATGCTGAAAATAGCATGATGACACTCTTTAAACAAACTGTAAATAGAGACTTCTTTTATGAAAAGTTACAGAATCTTCTAATGCCAATAGACGATAATAGAACTTCTGGAAACAGAGCAGGGATTATAACCTACTCTTTCTTTGCAAAGTCTTCCACCGGAAGTAAGATGTTTTCTTCAAATCTTGTGTGGTAGAGTTTAGACTCTCGAGAGTGACTTATGCACATTTAGAATATTAATAACTTCCAAATACATGTATTCAATATGTACAAAGACAAGACTAATAACTAACAGCATCTCTACATTTGTGTGCATATTGTTAGTGCCACGAGCATGGTGCAAAGGCATTTCTGGTCACACAACATCGAACTTACAGTTCTCAAATAGCATCCATGATTCAGTAGAGTGTTTTTGGCACATAATTTTCATTTCTTCCTAGTCACACTTGAAAAGCGGGAAAGCAGACAGTAGCTACACAGTATTAGATGCAGTTTATGGTAGTGTTAAACCCATGGCTGGGGGAACAAGGTTACACGTTTTGGACCCGTGCCCGTTGCATTGTTCTACCTTCCAAGAATACATGTGGGCTCAAAAGGGCAGGAATGGCCCTGGCCTTGTGTGCTGGCAGAAACCCTGCCGGGGCCTCTCTAAAGAGGTAATTCTCTTTAAGTGTTTGTTAACATACAGGTTTTATCTAGAGTGTGTGTGCAGCCTGTATACTTGAGACTGGTGTCTTTGGGGGGGGGAGGGGGGGAAGTGTTTAGTAACCAAGTATGGACAAGGCAGCTCTGATTGCTGTGACTTTCTATAGGACAAGAGGAGTGTAAAATAAAGTAAAGCTGCTACTTCATATGAACCTGTGGCTGTTAGATACTCAGCTACAACCTTTTGTTAGACAACTTTTCTCTTGAAAACCAGAATCTACTTCAAATGCACTAGAAATTCTTTCTGAAACTTTCCTTGATGGGATTTTTCATTTAGTGCCCCTCTTTCCAAAACCTGAACTTGGCAGATTTATTATGGGTCATCTGTTAATTTGGTGCCTGAAAGGAGAAACCTGCTGCTGCAGGACTCATGGGCCAGTCTCAATATGAAACGCGCACAGATTTTCCAGCAAATGGCACAATGCAGTAAGTATTTGTTAGAGAACTGGATGTCATATTGCCTTTAGGGATTCATTAATCTATGGGATAATCGGAGGAAAATGTAGATCTCAGTTACTTTAAGACCATACTTTCTATGTAACGCGCCCCGCCCCCCCCGCCCCCCCCAATAGATTCCTTCTTTTTGACTGTTTTTCCCACCTGTCATTGTGTAAGTGGTTGGATGTAGCATGAAGAAGAGATGATTGCCTTCCACAGGGGCATCTGGATGCAGTTGAGAATGTCCTTGGGAAGGTCCTACCTTAAGCAGAGTACAGAAAGTTGTGAATGGCAGAACCTCCTTGTGACTGTGATCTCTTTTCCAGGACAGTGTCCACATTCCACGCCTTGGTGGTTGGTGGGTTTTGCCTATATATTTTGTTGTACGATGACGCTGTTAATGCTGACCGTCTCTGGTAAGGCACGTTACATATATGTAGTGTTTATGCAGTAAAATAACATAATCGAGAAGGAAAAAAATAATCCTGCAGTGTATTAATTACAGAAATAATTGTTTCATTTCCCATCAAAATAATGCAGTTGTGATGTGTCCATTTTTATGTCTGTACTATTTGATAATTCCAAATTATTTTGTCAGTATTCATGTCTTAGTGCAGTGTGTTTCTGTGAAGTGGAATAGATAAAATACAAGCAATTGATTTGAAATAGCATATTAAATTACTAAAGCATAGAACCAAGAGCGTAACTGTAAGTCGGCATGACTGAAACTATGCTATTTACTATAATCATTTTAAAGTGAAATTGAAATGCTGTTGCAGGTCTGGAATGTGTGCGTGACAAAGCTGGAGGGGCCTATTGTATGTATAAAATATATATGTATAAATTGATAAATTAAGATGTTTATTTTTCTGCCTCCCCTAAAGTTTCTATGTATCTTTGTTTTGAAAAAGTATGCAAGTTTCAAGTGCTGTCTTCACGAGCAATAGGAATATTTAATAAATTGACTTCTATTATTTTCTCTAGTTAACAAAATATTCTATATTAAGCTTATCTTTTCTTGATTTCTAGTTACATTGTTTTGTTTCACACTTTTTTTAAGGGAACAGGAACAAGATGGCTTTGTTTTAGTCGAGTTAATTATAGATTGCTATTGGTGTTTTCCTCTGTAACTCTTTCCCTGTAGAACGAAGAGGCCAGATTTTTCCCGAAGACTTAACTTTAACTCCTTTAAGTTTCAATTCATATTTCTGTCATAGACTGTTTTTAACCATGTCAAAGGACCACACTGTAAGTCAGTTTAAACTTACATAAATGTAACATCTGACGCTTGTTCTGCTCTTTTCATACTGTAAATTAATGACAATGCAGCGTGGACTAGACAGGATAGGGTGCTTGAAGCACTCTGCCACTGACTTGTTATATGGTTTTGATAAATGTAGCGCTAATTCATAACACATTTAGGCAACATTGGCTTCTTCTGTATGTGATGATATATGATTAAACTGTTGGCTGTTTTGGATTTTTTCACTGCATTCTGGTATCTTTAGAGAGACCAAATACAGTCTGAGTATCTTATGAGATCCGTTAACCATGTTGAAAAGCAACAGGTTATTATAACTCCCTCAGTGTGTGTTGTGGTAAGCTTTACCAGATAGAAGGTTTTATCCTGGTCGGTTTGAGTAGACCTTGTTCTAAACAGTACAAAGGAAATCATGAATGGCAGGAAAAAAAGCCTCTTGGTGATGATAAATAAATCAAGTCTTTGTGTTTACTAAATTTTCCTAGCATAATTCCAGGAAAAATTAAAATTAAACAGAAATTGAATCACTCTTTTGTTTTTAGGAAGTTTGACAAAAGTTATGTTAGATACTTTTGTATGCTGCATTGAAAACTTAATCTTGCTTATGGAGCCTTAGCATCCTAGATTAATGTTAAAACATTAAATCTTAAAAGACAAAATCCATATGCCTTTGGGGGAATTTCTTTCTGTATTTCTACTATTGCTTCTGAATAGTTTCTTCTGTTTGCATACGTTTACCATCCACTATTGCTATCAGTGATTTTATTTACATTTTGTAGAGTAAGGAAAACTTTATATATATATTTAAAAATCTAGTGGAAGTATATCTAATCTGTATGTTTTAAATCAAAGCTTCAGGTTAATTTCATGGCAGTGTTTCTGTAAATTGTTTCTCAGTCAAAATTGTCTTAGTGGTTTCAGGAATTTGTCAATTACAGGTGCACAGAACACACTCTAGGTGTGGAAATTGGCATTTTTAGTTATTAAACTAATAATTTTAAAATGTGTGAAGTATCAGTGCATTTAAAGCAGTTGCAATGATTTGAATTCATGTTCATGCCAGTGATCAAGTGCAAAAGAAGACAAAACATAATATTGCCCATGGCTTTACAAGTACTTGTACACAGCCTACGAGTAAAATACAACTTTGTATTAGACTTTCTTCTGCCAGTGAAGCCAGAATCATAGCGTGATTTCCTCAGAATTTGCAGATGTACGTTTTTCTTCTAAGGCTGACTTTTATGTTACTTTTAAAAATGAGATGGCTGGCATTAGTCTATGCATTCCACCGTATGTCATATTGGTTCCTGGTACACAGTAATTAAAGCCTTATCTGACCATATAGAGCTTTAACCAAATTTTTTTTTCAGTCTGTTTTATGATTTAGCTGTACATTAAGTCTTGAGTTGCTTATCATTTTTACATCGATTCATAGCTGAATCCATAGTCTTGATTTTAATTGAATAAGACTGAAGAGGAAAAAAAAAACCAAACAAATTATACGGGAAACGCCAGATGGACTGTTGCAAGGCTGCTCAGTCTGGAAATCTAATGCCCTTTTGAAATGCTGGCATAAGCTGTGGGACTTGGTCATTTACAGATAGGAAGGATGCATAAGCCTTTCTGTAGGAGTCTCTCAATAACAATACAAGAAACGCTTGTGAATCTAGTTTCAGTAGTTTCTAAGTAAATATCCAGGAATCCTTCATGCAGCTTCTGAGCCTCGACATATGTCAGCCCAACTTCTGGGTTCACACAAAGCATGGTGATGGTGATACCCATATATCTTGAAAGGGATCAGGACTCCTGCTGAGGGTTTGGGCTCAATGGAGCGAGGGTGTGGTATTACTGTCAGGTAGTGCCTGAAACTAGATACAATGGATCCTAACAAAGGGTAATAAAGACTGCAGCGTTGATAAGTCACGGGGAAGCATCAGCATTGTGTACATACACCTTTTTTGATGGTCTTGGACTTCTCGTAACACTCCGCCTTTTTTTCTGTATGTAATACAGACTAGCTAACATAGATGATGTAGAAATTGGTTTTGAGGTGGTGAGAATAACACGGTAGAAAATACGGAGGTGGTAGAGATCAGATAAGGAGAGGGAGAAGATGTAAATAAGTGAATTAAGTTGTAGCTGCACAGAAGCTGTCATATGACTGTCAACTTTACAGTCATTACACTTCTTGAAGTTTGATGTTTGATCAGCATTTTATATGACTCTGTATCCGCAAAGAAGTTTGTAGAAAGTTGGTCATGTGGACTTTTGTTTGTTATATCTGCCTGTGCATGTTCATGTGTAATTCATTTGCCAGACATACCTCCTTAGCAATCACGAGAGAGATAGCTCTTCTCTTTTGCTTATTCAGGTCACTCCCTGTTTGTCATTCCTGGCTCTTGCTTGCATCAAACTAGGCTGCAAACATCAGGGCTCCATTGCACTTCCCGTTCAAGGAGACAGATCAGGAAATCCTAGAAGATTTTAGACTAAATTCTAAGTTTTCCATTAATTGAGATTAATTTGGGATTCTGACCTGGGCTCTTCTTGAAGGGAGGTGACAGGTGGCCATATATGTTGTTGCAGTGTTGGTTTAGAAAGTCTAGAGAGGGTTTGTTGCAAGGTGACCATTCTTATGGAAAGAATGAAGGGAAGTAAATGACTCCCTGTCTCATCCAGTTAAGTCATGTTTATCAGTGTCAAGGAACCAATTTCATATACTCAGTCCTTTGCATCTTCTCTGGAGAAGAATGTGAATGTTCTTGAGCACAGGCGAAATCTTGTTGATGATGTGCTGAAGTGTGTTGGGAGCACTTACAAGTTTGGGTATGATGTTGCTGCTGATGCAGCTGGGAGCTCTAACAGGAGGACTGTAACTATTTAGAGAGCTTCTGCTGAAGTTGTGAGGACACATCTGTCTATTCTCTGTGTCAGCTATGACTTTCGGAAGAGCTACACCTAAAGAAGCACTCAGCCCACAACCTATGTAGCTCATGAAACCAGGTTTTGAAGCCATGGGAAAATGTTCCTGTCTCAAGTTGTAGTTAAGAGAGCCTCTATGGCCAATCTTGAGAGATGGAGTGGGCTCCAGGACCTCCTTGTACTGTTTTTTCTCACCTAATGGCAGAATTCTGGTTTTGTGAGTCCTTCTGTTTTCCTGTAAGTTACCCTCTCGCTCAGGGAAGCAGTTAGTTTTAGATGCTAAGAAAGGCTTAAAATTCAGTGAACAGATTGTAATAATACAGGAAATCTCTTCCACTGTTTCATTCCAATAGGATTAAAAAATAATAGCTAAATAATAGCATTTTACTGCTTTCTAGTTGAGGTGGACTTTGTATTGGAGGTAGCTGTCAGCGCAGTTATGTTCCTTTTTTCTTGAAAAGTTTACAACAAAAATTGCTTTCACAGCTTGTCTTCAGCAGTCTACATTTTATAAATCTGTAGACCTGTCGCGTGAAGCTCAGTTCATACTTACACAAAACATATCTAGATTAAATCTGAAGATTTTTTCCCCTTTCATGTCTCCTACTCTGTTTATTCCTATCAGCATCCATCCTCTTAAGAATATGAAGAGCACCAGCTGAGCAAGGTATTTTTGTCACGCTTAAGAAAGTTTTAACACTGGCAGAACAAAAATGGAGATGCAGAGTGTCGGAGTGCTAAGAGACACTGCCTGGGCTGTTCTCTTTTATCCTCTGTTTCTAGAGAAGCCGTCTCAGGGTGCTTGCTGGGCTTCAGTTCTGGTCTCTCGCAAAGCTCTTGGGGCAGTTCCTACCTCAAGGCAGGGGGTAATCCTGATTAGGGTGGTTAGTAGATACCTTATATCTGGGTGGAAAATGAATCCATTTTCATGACTGGGACCTTTCTTAACCAAATCTTGTAACGTCTTACTGATGGGCCAAGAATAAGGTGACCTGATGGACATTGTGTGTTTGATATGTGTATGTCCTTTGCGACTTACCTTGTTACAAAGGCTGTAACTCTGTATTTTTGGTATATTTACAGGGGTGACCCTTCAATTGTGAAACTGAATATTGCTATTACCACAGGCTACCTCATTTCTGGTAATTATGTCATGTTTATATAACACACACAACCTGTACGTTTATATTGAGTCACTGTGCTATGTATTTCTGCGGAGCCACTGTGCTGGAGATGTGATATGTGTTTACAATACAGTTTCTACTGTGGCTTTTAAAATTGGTAATGGAGTTGTGGGTTGTGGTGAAATCACAGAATCTTGCCAGTGGATGTGAAAGATGGAATGATATCTCCCCAAGCACTGAGGAAATGCCACTGTGTGGCGTTATGATGGTTTGATACACAATCACCAACTCCAACTCAATTTTGTCCTTCAGCCAATGGAGAAGGTGTTAAAGCAGTGTCCTTCGCTCCCTTCAGGGTGTCTACAACTCGTAGCTCTTTTATCATGTGTTTCTTCCTGTGACCTCAGAATGCTGGCAGAATTTTAGTAACCCTCAATACAAACTGAGGCAAATGATGCCGTAGAATCCTGCCCACGCACCTTTTAGTCTCACTTTAAGCCAAAATTTCGTCATATGTAAAACATGGAAATTTTAAATTATTTTCTTGGTATGGCATTTACCCCTACATATGTTTTAGTTCTTAATTATTTACTGTCAACTAAAATTGGCATGGGAAATTTGCTACAAAAAGCTTTGGAGCTTTCTTTTATGGTGTGTGGAGATGATACTGACTTACCAAAGCAAAATGTTGTTGTGACTTTAACTATTTCCAGGGAAAACTACTCATGTTAGGATGGAGTCTCTGGTCGGAGACTGGGCCGTGGACCTGATTATCTCTCAGGCTAGATTTCTCAGCCCAGTGGAAGTGATAATCTGGTGATCAGCACGCTCAGTTAAACTGTGGGTTAGTTTAAGTCTCTGGTTTTTCCATAAGAACTTCAGCTCCCATGTTTAAATTCATTGCTATCTATTTTTGAATAATTATGCATTAGGCTTTCATTATGAATTAATGAATGCCTTTGAACAGAGACCTGAACGTGGCCACTCATTTGCTCTCACTTCCTTATATAGTTAATGTTTAATTATTAATAGGAAGTGGAGCGGCTATGTCAGATGATACAGAGTCCTGCCTGAGGGTAGCTAATATAAAAGAGATGAAGGCACCGAGTGGAGATGCAAAAGGCATTGGGGTAAAACCTTTGATTTGGAACCTTGGTCACTAATATTCCCATCCAAAGTACTGTTTTGGAGAAAGTAGAGGCAGAAATTGCTTGTTCCAGTCCAGAAAATAAAACCTTCTGACATCTCACACCATTATGGGAGAGGAAAGAACTTTTCTGTCAAAGCTTTCTTTATAACATTAATTCAGGTCCACTATATCACTTTTGCAGTAATTGGAAAATTGTGATTAAATAAGGCAAACATGCTTCTCATTCCAAGTGCCCCTTGCAAAATATTTTTGGTAAATGGTTCCAAAACCATTTTTGATTCAGAAGTTCCCCATAATAGATCCCTGCATTTATTGCATGTATTTGTATATTGACTGTGCCCTCTGTACCACCCCCCATTGTTTTTTTTGTGTGTCACTTGTTCCAAATTTTTGGGTTAGTAAGTGTGAAGTCTTGCTGTGAGATTCAGGATCTACTTTTTCCTTCCAAAATACTTCAGCTAAAGCTGTTGCCTCTGTACTTCCATTGATGTGGAAAGTAACAATTTATGGCAACTGTTGGAAGAATACTGTTGCTTAGTGCTTTGACTACAGTAAAGTCTTTAGGATAAAGATGTTCTCTTCAGAGATAATTACTTCTGAGAGTTTCTGCTGATGCTATATGTAGACATTTTTACCTCTAAAACTTAGAGAAACACTATTCTGAAGTCAATGGTAGTATAATAATTTGTTCTTTATCATTATTTCTTTTCTCTTGTAGACTTGTTGCTTATTATTTACTACTGGAAGGCAATTGGTGACAAATTTTTTGTAATACATCACTTGGCAGCTCTGTATGCTTACTATTTTGTACTGGTGAGTGCTGTATTTTCCAGTAATGTCACAAGCAGATGAGATTTAAGACAATGCTTTTATAGATCTCATTTGTTTAATGTTTAAAAAAATTCTTTACTGGTTGGTGTATTAGCTTTGTGAAAGGCACATTTATATTTTCAATTATCATTACTTTCTAAATGGTTTTATCAGTCATTTGTGGTAAATGCACGCCTTTTTGATGTTACAGTCCTTCAGCAAAAATGTGTAACTTATTTAACTGCTGAAATTAAAACTCTTCTGAGTTGTTTCTCTAGAGAGACATTGTCAGAGGGGCTTTTCACATGGTTACAGAAAAGAGTTTCAAATAAATATTTGAATATCGGAATATTTAGCTGGAAAATTAGAAGAAAATAGTTTCAAGTGGTTATTTTCTCTTTGATTGTATTTGCAAGGCCAGAGATCAGTGATCCCTAACTCTGGTGAATGTACTACAGCCAGCTGGGAATGGGTTTTTTTCTGCGGTGGTTTTTTTTTTATCTTTGCAATTTGTTTGTTACTTTATTTTAATCCGTTACAACACAAACTGATATTCTGAGGCTTCTTTTTTAAGGTTACTTTGGGGAAACAATGGGTGATTAATTGTATATATCTATAAATATTTGTGGCATACATACATTGAAGGGAGGAAGGGAAGGGGAAGAGAAGGACACTGTTCTAGGATAAAGACTAACTTAGTTACTCTTTGCTGCTGATGGAATTTCTCAAAGATGCCCATGTGACTTGGTAGAAATCCCATTGACCTCCAGGATAATGCTCCTGAATTTCTTCTGAAAAGCTCATTCGGTAAATAAAGAAATATTATAAGTACAACTTACTTCATTTACCACATCTTTCCCTGCCTACTGCGTGAATCCCAGGCTTCCAGTATTAAAAGTGTCGAGATGCCAGATTACTGTCAGATTTCCCATGTAATGGTTTAAAGGGGATGAAGTCCACTGACAAGTAAATGCCCTCTTTCGGGTTGAAGGTAATTAGATCTACTAATATTATCACGGATGAAAGTGAATTAGAGCTGAATATTAGCGAAATGAAAATACCACTACCAAGGCTAATCCCTGATGCAGAAAATTCAGTAGTTGTTTCTGGAGTAAATAGAAAGTGTAGTGTTAGTGTGAGCTTCTTTTAAAGCAGTTCTTATTATTTGGATATAGTTCTGCCCTTGGACGTCTGTGTGTTACTCATTCTCTTATCTTCAGAGAAAGTTGCTTAAAAGTATCCTGTTTCAAAAATTGCTCTTGAAGACAGAGAATTTGATTAAGAACACAGATTTTCTGTTTGGTGTAGTGCAAACTGACAGAAGATGCCTGAAGTCGTGGGTATTAGCACGCTGGGTGGGAGAACAAGGAATCATGACACACACTCCATAGGTTGTTCAGGAGACCTACTGAATTTTTTCTGAAAATCTTTTTATCTCTACATCTGCAAACTTCTGCTTACCCAGCCATTGTGTAACGGGATGCTATTTCCAACACAACCAAATGATGAAGTAGGGAATATGCTGTACTCTGTCACTTGGAGGAAAATGCTCGGTTACAACGTGTATGGGTGTAAATGTACCACGCGGTTACCTGGGTACCAGCCCAGAGAAGATGATGTGCTGCTCTTCCAGCCCCCGGGGCACGGCAGAGCTGGGTGAAAGGCTTCCCCTGCGGCGGGGAGGGGAGAAGAAAAGGCTTTATGTGCCCCTTCTGCTGCCAAATGAGAGCTGGGAATTCATCTTCACTTTGGCAAGTTATGTTGCTAAAACAATGCAGGGACGTTTTTCTTTAGCTTACAGTGTTCCTGTTTGGGCTTGTCTAAACATTGAGAAACCCAAAATATTTATAATTCTCTTAGACAGTAATAGTATCATTATAATCTATGAGTACTTGTGCCAGTCTTCTCTAGCTGCTTTCCATCCATGGCCACTTAACTGTAAGTCTTTTAAAGTAAGGAACTACTGATTTGAGGTACCCGAAGGACAATTGCAGCTTTTGTAGTAAACCTCGTATTGAAATTGTAAGGAAGTTGGCCACAGATAGCAAACTGGCTTACTATCAATTTTATTAAAGAAGTTGAGACATTGTATCATTCTGTGTATACTTGAAGACTTTAATCAAGATTCCATGTCTACATTGTTGATTTTTGTATGTCTGTTTTCTTTTGCTAACCAGAGCAAAGGTCTGCTGGCGTATTTTGGAAACTTCCGTCTGCTTGCAGAGTTCTCCACTCCTTTTGTCAATCAGCGGTAAGCGGTTACGGAATTTTTGCATAGTTCTTTTAAATTTTAATCTGTATTATTATTTCTCTCCCTTACAAAGGTTTTTTTGTTGTTGTTGATTGTCTACTGGAAGGGAATTTTTATATCTTGAACTAAGGAATACTATGTGGAAACCTTTTTTGCTATGAAAACTTTTTGCTGCTATAGCTGCAATGTTATAACTAATGTATTCCCCCCCGAGTTGCTTTTTAGAGTAGAGCAGCCTTCATATGAAATGCCAAATTTTTATGAAACTACTGAACAAAAAAGTTCACAAATACAATAGTGTTTATTAGCCTTTGCATATTCATTTAATTATTATAATAAAGCCATCATTTTCAATAGGAATTTTTTTTAGTATCATGGACTAGGAAAAGAAGCAAGATAACATTGCCATCAGAATCCTAGAACGGAATTGCATTGCCCTAGATAATTTGGAGTTTATTTTGCAATACTGCACATACACAGATCAATACTAATAGATGCATATGAATACATCGAATAATATAAATGTATATTGTTTATTTGCTTTCAAAAACAGTTCTGGAAATTATTTTGAGCACTTAAGTTAGAGAAATAGTAAAGCACCTAAATATGTCAGGAATGGTTAATCTTCACGCTTGTGATCAGAGAAGGAAGTGGCAGAAGGCTGTTTTGCAGAGCTCAGTGAGAGCTGAAACCTGCCATGGCTTCTGGTTAGAGTGTGGCTACTAGAATAATTGCTGCTGTGAGTGTCAGAAAAGGAGCATGATAATGCCATGTACTGCAGGTAGGGGAAAGTGGTCAATGGAGTTTCCCGGTGCTCTTGGGAGGCTCCGTTACCATCATGACCCAGGTGGGGACAGGGATTTGCCCCAGGAAGGCGTCACCTCAGGAGAGGAGCTTTGGTGCAGGGCAGTGCTGTACTCCTCTCCTGCCATTTTTTTGCAATGTAGGATCAGATCTTTTAGTTTATCAGATGCCTGTTCCTCACCTCTGCTTTTTGGCATGTATTTTACTTTGATTCTACATGTGTGGCATCTGTTTTCTTTTCCAGGTGTCTGTAGAGAAAGGGTAAGGTTTGTAAGGCAAACAGGAACTGTAATCCTCCTGCAAACAGGCTATCTGAGTATTACCTGTTACTGCATTATGACTGTAAACTCTGAAATATTTTATGAGACTGCAGCATTCCTCAGATCTCTAGGAACAAAAAAAATGTGCTGAGATCCCATTCGAACATTAGCTTGGCAAATTCAACTTACAGAAGGGCAGAGCGGGCTAACAGAGCTCGCCAGAGGTTGCTGTCATTTGCGCAGGTGAGTAGGAGATGATAGCCTAATGTAGTCTGGGCTCCGTGTGCGCAGAGAAACTGAGGAGTAAATGAACACTTCTTTAAACTTATTTTAGTAATACAAGGAAGAGGAAAGTAAGAAAATTAAAAAAGGTGGTATTATATTCTAGGTTTCTGTATTGAAATTCATGTCCTAGTGAATGGCCGTTCTCTCAAGTGACTTCTACCAAGACAGGATTTAGAACTCAGTTGTCTTGGCTTTAAGTGGTACCTCTACTGACGCTTACCTTTCAGCCCGTGGCGTTAGGAAGTTTCGTGATACATCTGGCTATTAAAAGTAATATATGTTATACTTTTAAAATGCCTATGGTGAGATCACATGTCTTTGAATACCAACTTTTACTGCTTTCTCAGAAAAACGGAAATCACTGTAGGAGATAATAAAGTCCCTTGCACTAAGGGATGTCATCTCATTAGTGCATGAATTTTATTTTTTTTTTCATTAAATTTGAAGAGAACCAGACCCTTAAGACAGTAAGTAGTGGATAATGATAATGACTTACATTATGTTTCTTGTTTGCATTCTTAGTATTACCAAAAGAGCTATTATTAAAATCTAAAATGGTATTCTAATCTCAGAACTGTAGTATTTTCTTTGTATTTCCTGTCTGTGGTGTTAGGGATATCCAATTGGAGGTTGTCTCCATGCCAAGCATTTAAATCTTTTAATGTTAGGCTCAGCATTTATGTAATTAATTATCAACTGTGGTGGGTAAAATTGTAATGATAACTGTGATTTACTGTCTTTTAGTTTTTGATTTTGCTGTGAGAGGGGAGCAGGTGTCCAGCTACCTATATTGGCATATTGCAGTATATTTTAAAACATTTTTTCTATTACTTTTGGAATCTGCATTGTATATGTCAACGAAAATACAGACTCTGATTGTTAGTCTGACCAAATATATCAGGTGTGTCTCTTTATCATCCCAATAAGTGTTTCCGTGGTGAGGTACCCTGCTTCCTGGCTGGACTGCCACCTTGAGTGCCTGGATTTTAATTGCCTCAGTTGCACTCTTAATGAATTTCTGGAGTATTTCTGTTAGAGCTGGATGTCTGGAAAATCTTTTTAGCATATCTATAATTACCTAGGTTGTAATCTGCAGGTAATTAAATGAAAAATAACTTTTAAAAACAGTTTTAGAACTGTTATTTTGTTAAATAGTTTTACCCTCATATCTTCTTAGAAATAAACTGATTATTCCATTTCCCCTCCCCATCCCCCATCATGAATACAGGGATTTAAGTAATTTTCCTCTGGTCCTGTCTTTAACCTGACGTTGTTGCACAAATTTTCCTTACGTTTATTCTGGTTTAAGTGTGAATGATAAAGAATTAGTGGAGTTTGCTGTTCCTTTTTCTAGGAATTCGACCTGCAGGTTCTGTGTGCTAGGCAGTAGATAAGTTAGGCCTGTCTACTAAGCAATTAATATTAAATTATATTTATTTTTGTAGATCACTTACTGCCCAGTGGTAGTAGTGGGAAAGGGGGGATTTTAAATTTATCTGTTTCATTGCATACCATACCATACCATACCATACGTAGCTGTGACATGATCCAGTGCCATTTACAACATCTGAAGTTCTGGTTTCGGGCTGAACAGATGCAGTGAGGAAATCCCAAATCTGAGAAACTGGAAATTAGAGCTTTATATAGGTTATGATATCCCAACACAATGCTAGAGTTGCTTTCAGGGAAACATTTAAGTTTAGTTTAGAATTTTAGCTGCCCATTGGTGCAAACTATAGTAACAAGTAATAAATTTTTATTTATCATTTTAAAAGAGAATTTTGAATTATGGTGCAGTACACAATAGGCACTGAAATGCACACTGGTTGTCAAATGGTTTACAATTCAAATCAGGATTTTCTATGCGTTACTCTGCAGTGCACTGGATATCACACACTGCTGAAGTGGGGGGAAAAAAATGCAGTCAAGCAGAAGAATTTGCAACTAAACCAAGACACAGTGCAATAATTTAGAAATTATAAGGGTAGAAGCGGTTAATAAATTAAATGATTAATTAAAAAAAAAAAGAAGAAGAAATAAAATACTTTTTTAATGAGCTGCCTTCAAGTCTACCTGCTCTCTGTGAACCCTTCTTTTGCAGGTGGTTTTTTGAAGTACTAGGATATCCCAAATCTTCAAAGGCCAACATCATCAATGGTGTGCTGATGACGGTTGTATTCTTCGTGGTGAGGATTGCCGTCATGCCTGTATATTACAGCCATGTAATTTCTTCATTTGGAACAGAAGGTTTCCAGAAATTAGGATTTGCAGCCCAGAGCGCCTGGATTATCTCAAGTGTTGTCTTGGATGTTATGAATGTGATGTGGATGGTAAAAATTGCAAAAGGATGCTACAAAGTCATTTGTCTTATCGGACAGGAGGAAGCCAAAACTCATCGAAATGGAAAATCTGACTAGAAATCATATGCATAAAATGAAATTTCTGCTATGAAAATAATTTGGTTTCACTGAAACAGTCCACATTTCCGCCATGGAATGCTCCTCTTAAGGAAACAAGGTATTACCTCTGTGCTGACCTTACTCTTTCCCTAGCCACACTGCCTGCACACCCAGGGCCACGCTCTATGGATCCTGTCTGGTGAGGAATAAAAGCAAAAGCTCACACAAATGAGTTCCACGCGTCTGTTCTAAGCAGTTACAAACTACTGGAATTAGAAGGGAGCAGACTGGTTACTTGCTTGTTGTCCACCAGTGTATTTGAGGTGTTTCACTCAGGTTTCTCAGATCAATGTGTTTTATAAATTCAGTGAATACTGACATCTCTCTTTTTTTAGAAAACAGAAAAACTCCCCAAACTCCTGATATGGTGCAATTTTCCTGGCACGTTTCTATGTCTTCTTCTAGGAATAACAATCAAGATTTCATTCTTGACAACTTTTTCATTTTTGCAAGAAAAGCTAAACATTTATCTTTGATTCTATGAAGTCTTTTACTGCTTTTTGTTCTGCCTTATATGAATGCAAACCATTTTGTGAAATTTATGAAATAATTTTATCTAAAGTGCTGTATTATAAGACTACAGAATATCTTAAAAATTGTTAAAATTACCTGATTTTGATAGGAAGGATTCACTTTTGCTGTGTTAGATTACATGCAATAGTTTATCTTCTAAATTGCCCACGGAATTTTTTTTGGAAGTTAGTATGGTAAATGATGTGTGGAATCAGCATATTCTTCCTGGAGTGCTTTTTCCTTTGCTGCTGCTACCTTTGAGAAGTGCTGCAACTCTCCTCAGAGTATTTTTAACCATTGCCTATCTGGATGCGAAGTTTAATTGTAAAGAGATAAAATTCTTCTGTATATGTGGTACGTAACTTACAGTAGTGCTTTTTTCTTTTATCACAGAAATGACCCATTTTATATGAAGTGTTGAGGGGCTTTTGTCACATTTTCCTTGTTAATCACATCAGAAATCTGAGGGGTTGACTAAAAACATTCTTGAATTAACTGTGCCAAACTTCTGTAAAGCCGTGCAGTAATTCTGTAGAATAACAGTTCATTTCTGTAGGCACAACATTTTATTTTTTTTAAATCACGTATTTGTCATTAGGTACTCTCTTCCTTCTTTTGCAAACTTTAAAGTTTGGAGGGCATCAGAGGGCGTCTAGGAATAGTCTAGAATCTAGTTTACAATACAATTTGAGGAAATTCCTGTTTTTGTTTTGTTTTTAAATTATTTTCAGAGCTGTATTTGTGTGTAGTTTGGCTTGTTTTGCTTACTTTAAACCAGATCTGAATTGAGACTGATTAACTTCTGCTTTTTTCCTTGGGGGGTGTGTGGGGTTTTCTTGGGTTTTTTGGGTTTGGGGTTTTTTTTTTTTTTTTTACATGACTTGTTATTTGTCATACCTTCTGGTAAGGTGTGCTAGAAGTATCCATTTTCACTCAGTACTTTAGCACACATCCCGATTGTTGTAGCAGACTGTTTAAGCAATTTGTTACTAAACAAAAAGATAAAATATTTACCCTCTGTAGGATAATTAGTTTTCCTCGAGTCCCGTTCCCTCTAACAAAGCTGGGTGATGTGAGCTCTCCCCTCCGTGGTTGGAGCCATGAGTACCGTGTCTCCGGGTGAGGGAAGGGACACAGTGTTCCCGTCTTCCAGGAATGGGATGTCTGTGAGACCCCGAGAGGATGCCGAGGCTGAAATGCTGTGTGACCAAGGCGGCTGCGATGAGTTTAGTTCCCCAGTCAAAATGATGTCAGGGAGTGTTGTTTGGGCTAGCGTAATACGCACTTTTATAAGCCTCCTTCCACTGTTTAGCTGGGTGGACTTTTTTCCAAAACTGTTTCACAATCCTGCCTTGTTAAGGGAGACATCAAGGATTGTTAATACTTCTTTTTTTTGGACTCTGTGCTTATTAATACTTCACAAGCCTGCAGACAAAAGGTCTGTTTATGCCTTGGGAAAGTTAGCAAGGAATCTGTTTAGCTGGATGATTTGAGTGCGTGCAGGACCTTTCTTGGGTACCAGCAAATCCAGAGTCTTGGAGAGCTGATCCTGTGACCTGCTTTGCTGAAAGAAACAGACTCCCTTTTATACTAATTTGCAGAACCCAGTATCTTTTAAAATACTGATTTCATTGTATCTAATGCAAAATCTAGGCTACCTGCAAAGGCTCTGTGTTTCTATCATCTTCATGATTTAAAGGTGTACACAAAATACTTTTTTCTTCTGCTTTTTAAGTCACTAGATCAGGGAATCACTTTGTTATACCTTGTTCCTTTCCAAAATAAATTTTAAATAGAGTAAATTCAAACACTTTGGAGAACATGTTTGAAAGTACAAATCTGCTTTTGTTATTTGGGAAGCAGGATGAAAAAGAAATTGATAAGGAAGAGGATTTGGAGCAACTCTCAAGGTTATAACTCATGAAAACTTTTTGAAATTCATCCCTTCTTAGCATCAATCTTTACTATTTCAGTATTTTAATTGTTTTGTTTTCAATGGAGAACATTGATTAAAATGGTCCATCTCCTTCACTTCTAGATAGACTTCTGTCCGATGGGGGGGGGGGGGGGGGGGAAA
>VYZM01013161.1:400818-413027 GCA_013398915.1 Dromas ardeola | reverse complement strand
GGCCGTCGTCGGTCACGGCGTGTGTAACGGTGCGGCGGCCTCGCCTTACGTGAGGCCCTTCCCGGCCCGGTGCGGGCAGAGCCCCCGCGGCCGAGCCCCCGCGGCGGTGGGCGTGCGGAGGTGGGGGGCGGGCGGGCCGAGCGTGGGGGTCACTGTCGGGAGGCCCCGCGGCTCCTGCCCCGCGGCAGCTCGTTCCCTGTCAGCCCTGGTAGGTGCTCGGGCCGTAGGCTGTTACTTAGCGTTATTAGTGTTTATTACTTAAACCCGTGTCTTACTTAATTTTTTAATTTGTGATGCAGCAACGTACCAGTACTTGTATTCACCAGTGTAGTTTTGTTTTATGGATATTTGCTTATTTTTTCTTCAGAAACTTGATCTAAGAAGACCCAGAAGCCATGGGTCTGTCCGCGTCCTCCCCGGCTGCTGCAGGTCAGTCGCCGAATGCTCCCAAGCAACATCCGACGGCGTCTCCGCCTTCAGAATGCCCAATGCATCAGGAAAAAATGAGTGGTAATTATTCTTGAAACTTAAATGAAATAAACTTTTTACATGGAAAACAGATTGAAAAAGATGTTGGGGAACAAAAAAAAAAAAGGTTCGACAAATGAAAGCTTGAAGTTTTCCTTTAGCAAAAATAGCCCTCAGGTAGCTTCATGAACAGGAGTCAGGTGTTCACCAGAAGAGCATGCAGGCTGTTTAGTCTGTAGAGAGCGTAAATGCTTGCTGTAGAACTTGTGGGTTGTCAGGTTTTACAGGGGTCCTGCAGATCTGTTCCCATTGGGTGGTACCTGCACAAAGGGTGAGGGAGGTGCAGAGACCCCCCCAGAGACTGTAACTGGCAGCAGGTGGTTGTCGCTAGAGAACACACATCTGGGAAAGGGCAGCAGAAGGGTGGGATAAGATGAATGTCTGGAGGAGGCAGACATCAGCTCTTCTGTTGACACAGTCAACACATGTTGGATTAACATTGCTGCTGGAAATCTTAGCTACAGACAGCTCGGTATAGGGGTGGGGAATGAGTATTGAAGGACTACATAAGAATTTTAGATCTTGACGTGGTGCTGGGTCCTTAAATAGGCAGGAAAGAGAATAGTTAAAACTGTTGCAAAGCTCAGAAGAAAAAGCGAAATACCAGTTTGTATTTATATGAACATTCAATGAACTGTGTCACATTTCCTGCCATGTTATAATTTTGTAGCAAGACGTATACTATTTTTTCCTGGTTTTTAGGTTGTCCAATGCACATGAAGACTCCTGATCACAGAACTGTGAACACAGATGATGTTCCTGCACATCAGGAAAGAGCGTATGAATTTGTAGCATGTCCAGTGACGTCTGCTGCATCTCGAGTGAACGATGACATAGATCCTAGCAATATGGTAATTTTCGCTTAGTTCATAATATTTTCTTCAGTCTTGTTTCTCCTGAAATACTGTCTCCAAAATGTGAATAGTGATGCTAAGGTGGAAACTCCGTCAATTAACATTATTTTTTAAAGACTGTTTTTTCTCATTTTGTATACAAATATTTATATAAATCCACATTACATCTTATTTGACATTCTGTTCTTCAAATTTGCATCTTTTTGGTAAAAGGTGTTTTTTCAGATTCTAAATACCTTTTGCTGTCTATTTCTATTTGTTAGTTACATGTATGGTTTTTATGCTACATTAGTGGTTTCAAGGTTCTGTGTAATAGTGGTGTGTGTAAGTTCTGATTCAGATCTCCAAGATTTCCTCTGATTTACAAAAAGCACTGCTGTTTTGAAAGTTGAAGTTTAGGCGAAGGGGATGGTTGTCTTCAAATGACAAAGTTGTGCAAAGAGTTTTACTGCAAAGGAGAAAGATAATTTTAATGGACGGAAGGCTGAACTTCTTGATCTCTGTAGCAGCTGATAAATTATGCCCTGATTTTTCTTGAACACTGTAACATAAAAATAATTCCTGCTGTAGTTTATTGTTGATTCTCTGTGTTTTCTAGATGCCTCCTCCTAATCAGCAGCCATCCCCAGATCAACCATTTCCATTGTCAACTGTTAGAGAAGAATCTTCCATTCCTAGAGCACATTCTGACAAGAAATGGGTCTACCCTTCAGAGCAAATGTTCTGGAATGCTATGCTAAGAAAAGGGTAAATACACTGTGAATTATCAGATGGAGTCTGAGTCTGAAATTCATGAAGTAATATCATTAGTTATTATTCATCGATAGAGTTTGTGGAGTCTAAGCACTAGAGTCTACTCTACCAGCTCTTTAAAAAAATACTATTTTTATAAACGGCTTTTTATTTTAAAGGATGAGGTGGTCTCAAAGGCCCTGTCTTCTCTAGTGATCAGCAAGATGGTAGGGAATGTCAGGCAACTGCCACCACTGCAGAAATTTTTCTTAAGTCAGTGTATAAGAGTAGACAAACATTGCATGATTGCCAGCTTTCAAACTCAGTTGGCTTCATGCTAACCCTATAAACTGATAGTAAGAGTTCTATGATTGTGAGAACATCTAACTTGACTTCGCAAAATTGCTAAAAATGTGAGGATTGTTTGACAGGTAGGTGTTTTCAGTCTTTACAAAAATTTGTGTAGGCAAGTTCTAACTGAATGATAAATGTCTCCTGAGGTCTAAAAACCTGTACTCTGTTTCATCGCTCTTTTGTAATTATTTGTTTGTCATTCTCAAACAGATCAACTTTTACGGTTGTTACTATTAAAGCAACAGTAACTCTTTGTTTTACGTATCAATATGGTTCTTAGGGCAATATATCACAAGCAGTCTATATTGAACACACAAGTTTTGATCCTGTAAACACTTAAATGTGTTTGATGTTGTGCCTGTTGAAAAGGAAGCATGCACGTGGTCGTAGTGCAGGGTCAGAGAGATGAAAGGCATTTCTAAGTGTATGCAAAATGCATCAAATGCAGGACTGCTGTGCGTTAGGAATGCAAGGGGGATTTTTCCTAAGCATTTTTACGAATGCTGTGGATGTGCTGGTGTTTGCACGCTCAGAAAACTTTCTGATCCAATTAAGCTGTTAATTTAGCTAAGTGGAGTTTGTGGATCTCTATGATGATAACTTTGATAACTACACTTTTCCACAGAAAATTAAGTGGTTCTCAAGATGCTTAAGCAGATGAGCCAGAAGTTTCCATGCTTGCCTTGTGTCTTTGCATAAAACCTTCAGTCTCTTGATTCAAAACCCCATCATGCTTATAAATTGTTCTCAAATTCTTATTTTTTAGATGGAGGTGGAAAGATGATGACATAACAGGTGAGGACATGACCAACATCATTAAGATTCACAACCAAAATAATGAGCAAGCTTGGAAGGAGATTTTGAAGTGGGAAGCTCTTCATGCTGGGTACGTGCATATGAAATGAAAAGCAAATCCTTTGGTTTAGCCCTTGCTTTTGTAATTCTTCGAAAGCAGAAAGTCTCTGTAGTTCTCGCAGATATATTCTGGTGCTGATATATCCCAAAAGTTAGGGTCTTGTAGGAGCCTGCATTTTGATGAATATGGAGGAATATTATTTAGAAGACCTTAACTAGAACTGAAAAATTACTATGTTGATAAAACTGATGAGCATTTTGGTGGTGTGTATATAATGTGGATTTGGAGAAAGTAACTTCTTATTGTATCTATTTGGGAATTACTTAATTGAAATGTTTATGTTGCGAAAAAGATAGGAGATCTAAACTGACACTGAAAGTGACTGGTGTAAAACAAACTGTCGCTTTTTAGGCCAGTATAGTCCTTGTTCCTAGAAGACACAAACTAGTTAAGCATTCTGTATGTAGAAATTGTTCTCTGAATTTCCATGACCTTTGTTACACAGTAGTTTGGATTACAGTTTTCTGTTCTTTAATCCATTAAATCTGTGGATTAGACTTGCTGAGAACTGCTCTGTTGATAAGTTAGAACAATGTTGTGGAGCATATCAAAGGTACTTTATCATACCAGCAGTAAGTGCTGTCAGAAACTGTGGGACTTTTCAAACCTTTAAAAAAAAAGATGGTGTATATCACTTGTAATTATTTTTTTACTGTTACTCTTTCTCTTATTCAGTTTTTCTATTACTAAAACCATAGTGGTTTAAACACGTAAAATAAGACTGTTTTAAAAGGTAAAAACTACTTTCTTTTTTTAATGGTGTACCCAGGGAATGTCCGTGTGGACCATCACTGATGCGGTTTGGAGGCAAAGCAAAGGAGTATTCACCAAGAGCCAGAATACGTTCATGGATGGGGTACGTGGGCAGGAAAGAAGGTCTTCCAGTGAGGTGGGAGGGTAGGGAGACATGTCTGAAAACATGGTGTAGAATTAATTTTACGATGCTTCAGAACTGGAATTGCAAGTTACAATTACCAGAAGATAAAAGCACTAGTGGGGATCTTATGCCAGTATCTGGATAAATAAACCTTAAATAGGAATTCCACTCCCTCTCCCAGGTTCATAGTATCCATTAAAATACCTGTTTGGTCTATTACCTGTCTTTCCAGATATGAACTTCCCTTTGACAGACATGATTGGATTGTTGACCGATGTGGAAAAGAAGTGCGCTATGTTATTGATTACTACGATGGTGGGGCGGTAGATAAGAACTACCAGTTCACTATCTTGGATGTTCGCCCTGCGTTTGACTCTCTCTCGGCTGTGTGGGACAGAATGAAGGTAGCTTGGTGGCGGTGGACTTCATAACTGCTCCTGTGGTGTGTAGTCAAAAAGTAAACCACTTTCCTCCTAGACTAAGAATAAGTGAATAGTAGGACTTGAAATGGAAGTTCACTGCAACTGTCATTATTTTTCATCATCACCACTGTTCTTTGGGGGTGGGAAGGGAGGATGGGGAAATCCATTGTTAAGTACACTGGTGCTTTATGGTATTTTGGATTAAATAATAAAGTTATAGCAGCAAAAACATGTATCTTAGCTGGCAAATCTTTTCTTATTTTGTCACAGATTCTGCGTAAGCTTGCCTTCTTTTCATTTCATGACTCCAGAGCTGCACCAAATATATTAGGTTTCTGATTCTGACTGGCATTTTGAGTATTACTTAAATAGTGAAAACTGGAAATCCCATAAATGATTTCACGTAGTTACAGTGTTGGATACTTTAGATGATGAATAAAGGATAAAAGATTTGGACTGTTTCAAACGGCATGTTTTATTAACTGTATATAAAACCATGTGTTTGTTTTCACATGGGCACTTTACCTGTTCAAATACACGCTTCCTCAGAAACCTTTAGTCAAGTTTATTCTGTTAAAGGAAGTATATGGTAGTATGAGTATTTTTAAAGGTATGTTGAGTTGAAAATACAGAGAATACACGCATGCCTTGATCTACAATTTATCTTTGAACAGAACAACATCTGTTAGAAACAGGAAATGAGTGGCAGTTACTTTTAAAACGTTTCTTAAAGGAGATAAAAATTGATATTTAATGGCTATTTATTTGAGTATTTAAGGGTTTCTTTTCTGATGTAAGAAAACTATATTATTTTAGTATTTTCATGTCTTTAATGTGTGTCTCAAGTAATGCATTCAGGACAGAATTAAGCCTTATTTAAAGAAACTCATGCAGTGCATCATCTGCATTTTGCATCTTGGCTTCATCAACTGTACTGTAGCAGGTGTTTGGGTTTTTTTATAATACGGAATCGCACAAGGGTGTATGACTAAAGAGTCATACGCGTTTCTGCATAGTGATTATAGTGAGGCATATTACAGATGTGTATGTAACTTGGCTAAAAGGGTATCCAAAGTGCCAAGAAATAAGGTTGACGTGAGCGTTTTCTAAGAGTGCTGCATGTTAATGCCGTGTGGCCTAAAGATTTGATTAATGTTTGTGCTTAATAAGGGAAACTAACTGTTTGGTTTTTTTCAGTCTTCCACTGTAATAGCTTTAAATTTGCATGGCTTGGTAAATTTCAGGTGCTACATACCCCTAAATTTAAATTATTCCTCCCTTTCAGCATATGTTACTCTTGAGAATGAGTCCTACATGCAAAATACTTGGGAATGGAAGGAATAAGAGAGTATCAGATTGTACCTTCTCAAATGGGAGATGCTTCCTTCATGAAACTTCACAACCTTAGCTGGGAACTAGCTGTACATTCATTTTCTGAAAGTGGTTATTTTTAACTGACATTGGAAGCTTTTTTTTTGCCCTTTTTTTTTTTTTTTTTTAATTGTCTGAGGGGAAAGCCCCTCAATGTTTCTGTCAAGTAACTTCCCATTTAGGAAACAAATTATTCAGGGAAGCTTCCATACTTTAAGGTACTTCAGAGGCAACTGTCCTGCATGGTAGGAAGAAATATCACCCAAAAGTCCAGAATCTTAAGAGAAAACCACTCTCTTACCCCTATCCACTTTCCTCATTCCTTTTTCACTTTTTTTAGCGATTCATATAAAAATGAAAGAGAGTTTGGGGGAAAAAAAAAGTCTCCATCTGAGTAGGCAATGTATATATGAGATTGTGAGAATTGAGCTTGTATGAAGCATATCTGATAATGAAAGAGTTGCTTGTCTCTGTTCCAACAGTAAAGACTGAGGCTTACTGCTTTTGGGGTGTTTTGGTTTTTTTTTTTTGGTTGGTTTATGTATACTTTTGGTAACCTGATATACGCAGAATTCTGTATTTTGCACAACTAAATGTGGAAAAGGTACACCAACGCAGGCGGTGCTTCAGAAGCTTCAAAAGAATAAATTTGCTTTGTTGATTTTGGAAGTGTGATGTTGAGTGCATTATGGAAATTGTAATTGTTGCTAAATCTGGTGAAAGGTGTCACATGCCATTTCATGCATTTATCGTCTTTTGTTATGTTTCATCTCACATAAATTCAAAATTGTTCTTTTCTGTGCTAGTGTCGATGAAATGTACTACTTTGTCATCAAACAAAAAGGAGAATCAAATAAATACACTTTTCTTAACTTTGGTATTTGGGATCATATTTTTAGCTGTAAAAATTAAGATGAGCTCTTGCGCGTGTCATACGAGATTACAGTCTGTTACAACTAATCACATTTTTGAATATGTACTAATTTATTTAGGTGAATACAGAACCAAAAACCAAGGACTAAATTCAAGTGTTTGCCAATTAAACCAGCAGCTCTCAGAATAACAACAAATTGAGAACAAATATATTCATCCTGAGCCTGGCTAACTTCTGAAGAGAAGAATGCAAGGGGATTTTTTGTTTTTAAATAATCCTTGAAGTGTAAATGAAAACAATTCACTTCTACAAGGAGTTACACTTAAGGAAGTACACAGAGAGTTTTCTCTTTTAGGTTTGTGTTACTTTATGCTGGTGCTGGCGGTTCACTATTTCTCAGAAGATGGGTGTCACAGTGATTAGAATTCTAATGCAAACTTGAAAAACAGTGATTGAAATTGATGTTTTTTACCCTTTGGGAGGATGTTTTAACGTAAAACCTGTTTAGGCTAGATAAAGGTAACGTGTGTGTGTGTATGCATAAATAAATACATTTATATCCTTTCTTCGTAAGTATAGAAAGGTATGGAGAGTTCATGAAGCTCCAAGAAGTGAATAAGTATCCTGATCAGGCCCTTCACGGAATTCTGCAGCAGCATCAGGTTCCCAGTTGCAGTCAGGCTGAAACAGAAGTTCAGAACCCAGTGTCTCAAACGAGGTTAATCTTGTGCACGTGGAAAAGGGAAAAAATGTGGACGCTGTCACTAAAGCAGGGCCACTTTTTAAATCGGTTGTGTATTTAGGTATCTAAAGTTCACCTGTGTTCTGCATTACCGGGTCAAAGCCCTGCTTGACCTACTGTGTTTGACTTTTGCAGTTAAAAAAAGTTAGGAAAGTACTCCTGGTTTGCAGCTGAAGATGCGTTCTTCAAGGACATTGCGGTGCTCAGAAACTGCCATCTCTATGACTGATTGATGGAAAAGGACTCTGGCATAACACCCCAACTGTAATTGGGTCTTGGCTCATACATACGTAGTCAGGAGTGGTACTGATCTTTGCTACCTGGAGCAGGAGACCGTTCTGCATTCAGATAATGTGGTTTTGGCTTCTTGCTGTTGCATCACTTGAGGCAGCCAGTGACGACCCTGCCGTTGGGGTGCCTGCCGCCACGCTGCCAGTCTAGCGGGGCACCGAGCGTGCGGCTGCTTGTGCCTACAACACCCTCCCTACTCATCTCATCTTCTGTAAGAGGTATGCTAGTTCAGTGTGAAATGGGGCAACAATGCTGCCTAATGTTTACATAATGTATTTGCTATCAGGACTTTAATGTGCTCTGTAAATAATTATTTAAAGTCTAAAATATGATGATGAATATTGTTCTGCCTCCAAAAGGTGTGAGAGTGGCAAAGGATCTCTCGGTGCTCTGGAAATGACCATAAGTAGTCTGTCATCTTTCGCACCCTCATTTTGTTCATTCAACTCCTGTGTCAAAGCGTGGAGGAATAATAGCTGATGTGCCAAAATTCAAAAGACTGAGGCACAGATACTAAGGCTGCTGTAGCTCAGCAGCTAAAAATGAAGAGAACTGGTAAACTAAGGAGCACTGCCTAATTTTTAGACTTACTAATGTGGTTTTTATATAGGGTAGAAATGCCCTTTTCAAAAACATCACTCCTTTACTTTTTAAGAGAGATCTGTCCCCAACATTTACTAAATGAAATGACACTTTAATCCTTTGTCTCTCTTTGCTTACACCTGGAGGAAAATCCATGTAGGAGGAAAATCCACAAGCAGATGTACTTGATGTGGAAGCCGAACTTATTTTGAGGATAGAATATACTACTCATTATGCTAGCTGTTCTTATGTCTTCACTATCACACCCTTCCCTGCCCACAAGTATCTTACATACATTCTTTTTAAAAATGCACAGCATTGCTAGTTTCTTACAATGTTTTAGTAGGCAACTTCATGCATTTTTACTCTCACGAGAAGAAAATGTGTTCTTTTTATTATCCTGTGTCTTACTTTGTACAAGGTAAATTGCAGGCAAAGATCTATATCCAGTGACTCAAGTAAGTATTGATTCTCTCGGCAATGTTAGTAATAATAGGAACCTATGGTCATACTAGATATGTCATTTTGTAAAAAGCATCCTTTTTAGTTTGCATGAGATGGTTAATCAATTTTATGTGCATCTCCTTCAAGAAAAAATGGCTTGCCAAACTCCTAGAGAAAGAATATAAATTCTTTTATGAATGTGACAGTTGCATCTATTTGGTCTTACTACTTGTACGTGAAATTGTATAGAAACTTGTGGGCAGAGTACTAGTCTTGACTCCAAGCCTAAACGTCTGGCCTTGAGCATGCGTGAAATGGTGTATTATTTACCAGTCAACCCCTGAATCCAGTGGCAGCCACTCAAGACATGTCTGCATATTTGCAGCGTGGCTACCTATTTTTATGACTGGAGTCTGAATGAATCCAATTTTCAAAGGACAATGTAAATTTATTGGAAGTATTGGGATTGTTATGAGGACTTATTTCTAAATAGTTTCCTTTGCTGACAATCCGTTTTGGACCATGGCCTCTCTTATAAAATAGAAACCATCACATTTGTTTTCAACATATTATGGCAAAAATCCCATTAAAGACTAAGTAATGATTTCTGTTTTCCAATGTTTTGCCAATTTTGTGGTAACTACAGAAAGTTTTAGCTGTTTTTCTAACACGCTGCTGCTCTTGCCTCCAGCTTCTGAAGACTGTGACCCCGTAAACCTGCTGTCTATAGATAGCTAATGCTTTAATTGATCATTAGTAGACTTTCAAAATGAGTTTCCATCTGCCAAAAGATTAAGTGTCTTAGGAATTGACTTAGAGCAGTTTGATGCATGCAGGATAAACGCAAGTGCCTTTAAAAAGCACTGCTAGACCACAAGTTCTTGAAAAACTTGCTTCTAAAGTACTTAAAATGAGAATTCACTATCTCATTTTCAAAAACCAAAGAGGAAAACTTGATGAAAATGTTGAATTTAACCTTAGAACAAGCCATGCAAATTTCAGCAGCTTTAATTTGTGACATAAATTTTTTGTTAAATTAATTTATCCCAACTTTTTTTAAAAAGCACATGCTTTGGGCCAAAAAAATGGTGAAGACTTTTCTACTAGCTGTGCTTGAGAACAGTGAGGAAAAACATCGCCAAGTTTTATCACAATTTTTCACAATTACAGGGGTTGCTTCTCCCTCTGTTTTCTTTAAACTTTGGCCTTTTAGCTTACTTGAAGTGATTTTTACAGGTTTTCATGTTGCTTTCTCTCTTGCCATTTTTGTACAAGCCACTTTTGGGAAAATTTCTACCATTGTGATAACACTTACAGTTGTTACTACAGAAATAATGGCTTCTTTCTTGGGTATCTGAAAAATCAGTGCTATTTAACTCAGTGAAGAACAGTTCTAGCTGATAAGAATGCTGTTCTGGCTGCATTACAGCTGTCACCATTGTTGTAGAAGGAACTGTAGCTCTCCTAGAGCAGTGCTGAAAGGTGGACGTGATCTGTGTTGCGTAGGTTAGCCATCATACTTAGCTGTGGTTAGGGGTTCCTCGTTAGTGTTTGTCTTGTGACCCCAAAATGGGCAACTGCAGTGATGTTTATACTCTTCCTAGCGGTCCTTTAATGCCTTCTAGAGTACATGCTTTTAGGACTGCTTACAGTTGTGACGGCAGAGTGACGGCATGGAAATGACAGTAAAAAGATGTAGACAGATGTTCTAAATTGACATTTTTTTTTCCCCAAATGTCTGTCTCTTCCTCTTGTTCACCACTCAGGCTAGGGGAAAACGGGTCTAAACGCACAGTTTTATATATAATCACTAGTGGTTGTCAACACAACACCTAATTGATTGGGGCCATAATTATAGGGAGTGGAAAGCAAAGGATACTACTTTTGCAAATAACACTGGGAAGATTAATCTTACCTACGTATGAAAGGTTGCATTCTGTTTGCCTTGTCAGGCAAAGTGGAAAATACTGGTATCGTCAGTGGCATATCGATTTATGACAGGATGCTGGAGCTGGTTTAATATAGGCTGTCTCTAAAAAGCAAGATTTTTTTTTTTTTTAATTTTTTTTACTTTATTTGCCACATGTTGATGGGAAAGCATCCATTTAAGGAAATGAATATGGCTAATGTTATTCCATCAAAAACTGCCATGTTTGAAGAAATAAAAAAAAAAAAGAGGGGAAAATAAGATCTTGACTTCCAATTCAATAATAATGGAATATGAAGGCCAGATTGTAACTGTAGAAGTTCATTTCAAATTTAAATATTTAGCATTTTCACTAGTCTGCGAATACAAGAAAATTTATTACATTAAGATGGAATTTAGATCTTTGACATGAAGCTGATATTTTCATAGTGTGAAAAATATCAAGCTGGCATTATACTGTCTCATTTGATGACTTCCAAATGTCAGAGTGCAGTAACTTATTCATAGGGACCTCAGTGTCTTGCGATAGTGTCAATTTAAAAGACATTTACATCGGCTTTTTTATTTAAATATGTAAAATGGAATATGCAAAGTGGATGAGGAGAAGGGGGAAAGACCAGGCGCAACAAAGTTCTTAATAATAGAATGAGGCACTTTTAAGGCTAATTTCCACCGAAGCCTCCTGACGGCTGCAGGGGCAGCGCTTCTGACAGCTCCCCTCTCCTTTCCCTCACCGTATTTCCCTCATTCCCAGCTCTGCACTCTCATGTTTCTTGTGATTTCAACGCAATTTAGGGGGTTAAAAATTGCATGGTATACTTTCCTGGAAAAGTAAACCACCCCATCTCTCTCGCTTTTAAAAGCGATTTAGTAATAATGGGAAGATACTGAATATTACTTTTGAGATGATTGTACCTGGGAGTTAATGATACCATTGGCTGAAGACCTCAGGCGGATTACGAAGCCACAACAGTTGAATACAGGCAGCATAAATTTAGGTTCTGTTTAAAACTTTATAAGAGCGTGTGACCGCGCTTCAGCTGACGGTCTACACCCCGAGGACGATGAGCTTATTCCTTTTCGTGGGTCGGAGAGCGTCACACCTCGGTAGAGGGGGGCGGCGGCCATTTTGTTGGGCGCTGAGGGAAGGCAGCCTCCCGCCACCGCCTCCGGTGCTGCCCGCGGCCGCTCGCTGCCTCGGAGGCTGCCGGGCTGCTCGTCCCCTGACGAGCCTGCCTGAACCGAGGGGGTGGCCGGGCTGGAAGGGTTCCGCCGCCGGCCGTCCTCTCCTTGAG
>VYZM01013161.1:368865-400790 GCA_013398915.1 Dromas ardeola | reverse complement strand
GGCGTCCGCCGGCAGGGGGCGCCGCCGCCACCCCGGCCCGCGCCTTCGGCCGCCGCCGCCATGTCGGAGCTGGCGCTGGAGGAACTCTCGGCTCTTTCCGCCATCTACTGCGAGCCAGACGCCTGCGAGGTGCTGGCGGTCTCAGGTGAAGGCGGCCGGGATCCTCTGCCGAGAAAAGCGCGGGCCGGCAGGCTCTCGCCGCCCTGCCCAAGCGACGCCCGGCGCGGCGGCGCCTCAGCGGGGGATCCTCCCCTCAGCGGCCACGGTGACGGGGGAGGTGGGGGGGGCTTTGCCCAACGGGGCAGCACCGGCTTAATCTCTTTCCGTTAACGGCAGCGCCAAAGATGGGTGCTTTCTCGGCTTTCCCTTCACCGCCGTGCGTTTTTCCTGCTGGCTTCTTCGTAGGGGACAAAGCCTAGTGGGCCCTCAGTTGTAATTAGCGACTTTCTTCATTCCCGCCGTTTGCGATGGGTGTGGAAACTTGCAGTAGGTGAAGGGCAGCAGTGGGAATGGGCTAGCTGCAGTTTGGGGAAATAGGCAGTTGCGTCTCCCAGGTGTAACAAGACCAGGCATTTATCCTCTAGTATTTAATAAGGGTGCATCTGTTGCTGCGGATAAGAAGCCTTGGGTCATCTCTCTCATTTTCTGGGGGTAGGGTGATAATCTGGGCCTTACGGTGTGCTGTATATTCTCTAGCTTCAGCAGCACGCGTACGGCTGTAGCTTTTACAGGGTACTAAAGCTAATCTTGCATGTTTGCTGTAGGTAGGAAGGTGAGGAGATTTGTAGTGCGTGCTCTTGTAGGCTGGGAATGAAGTAACCGTAGGCATGTCTACTCCACGTTTTCTGCACCAGCCATGGTGGCCACTGATCAGAACATAATTTTAAGAGGTGACTTTTATCAGACTTTGCCATCACAGTGCTGTGAAGATGCCCCTTCAGCAAGGCAGAATAGATCTCAGTAGTTCCAGTGTCCAACAGCAATTACTATCAGGCTTAAAGAAAGTATCAGGTGGAATATGCAAGTGTTACACGTCTGTTCAGATCCAGAGCACAAGTAGATTTTGCTTATTGCCTACCACAGATGTGACAACTCTCCTATGTATTTGTTTGAGAGATACATATATATATACACACACATATATATACACCCACACACAGAGAATATGCATGTATTCTGTATCACTTACTATTCCCTGGTGTCCTGGGAGCTATTGCAGCATGCTGCCCAGCTCCCCAGTGGAGCGATGGCCAGCAAGCAGCTTCCTGCTGCTTGGACTTGCAGTAAAGTCCTGGAGACTGCTGTTAAAAATGGATCCAGCGGCCTGACGACAGATTTTGTCTGGTGTGTATTCAGGCCAAAAGAACTGGGATTGATAAGGAAATGCGCTTTTTACTGTGAGGGTAACCGAGCACTGGAACAGGTTGCCTAGAGAGGTTATGGAGTCTCCATCCTGGGAGATACTCAAAAGCCATCTGAACGTTGCCCTGGGCAGCCTGCTCTATGTGGCCCTGCTTGAGCGGGGAGGTTGGACAAGATGACCTCCAGAGGTCCCTGCCAGTCTTGACCATTCTGTGATTCTCCGAAAATAACTTTGTGTTGCTTTGTGTGAAATTATGTATCTGCTTGAGAGACCCAATGTAACTAAAAAGTTACTAAGAAATTAATTGAATAAACCTTAACCTTTTATTTGAAAATAGTTGTTGAAATAGATTTGCACAGAACAACAAGTGGTTATTTGAAAGAAGACTTTGTGTGTAGACAGCCTCAGAAGGATGAAGACATTAGTGTCTGCATGGAGCACAATTGACTGGGGTAATCTAAAATCAGAATTGTTTTGTTTGTAGATCTACATGACACTTCTTGCTCTGATATAGGCAGGTAATTCTGCCATTTCATTTTTTTTAGTTGGTATTTAGAGTTGTATTTTTAAAATATGATTGATGAAATGTTTCATTTGAGTTTTATATTCTTAAAATCAAAAAGTTCGGGAATGTTATTTCAGGCATAATTTGAAAATACAGTATCCAGGCGTAGCAGATGTTTATTTTAAAAAATGTGAACGTATCTGAACATTGCATATGCACGTCTGTTCCTCCAAATTTGTTAGAAAAATATAAGCACATCCTTCTCTGTGCTTCATATACAGAAAAATGATTTTGTGTTTATAAGTTACCCGGATGAAAAAAGGCTTAGAAGCTTTCCTGGAACATAAAGTGAAGTGCCACAAGTACACAATGTGAACAGGCTATTATATTTATATTGATGTTACGTGACCTTGTCTTTAGCCAAGCTGTGTTCATGATGTGTTAGGATCATGAATATTGATTTCCATCGTTTTCTGCTGGAATTGAAAAAATTATTTACAACGATTATTGGTAGTTTTCTTACTTTGAGAATTTACTTCTGTTTTACGTTGGAGCTACCAGATCCTTTAGTTTGTATACAATTAAGTTTTGCTGTATTCATTAGCTTGCATTTGCTTTATCTTTTCAAACCATATAAATTATCATTGACAAACGGTCTACAGAAGTGACTTCCAGTAAAACTGTTATGTTATGCTGTCTCTAATACATTAAGAGTAATTTGCGTGTAGATGCGCAGGATCAAAAAGGAGGCCATTGGGGATTTATGGTTTTGAGGAATGTAAGAAAATGCTTTTGCAGGTCTCTTGGTATGCTAAAAACTTTGGCTTTCTGGAATTTAACAATGAAGTATTCAGAATTTAAAATACATTTTTATCAAAACCAGTGTGTTGATGAATTTAAATAAACTAATTACAGCATATCTATTTTACCTCACATACCTATTTACAAAGATTAGCGTTACAGATAGAAATCCATAATTTACTTGTTAATCTGTTCTCTTCTGGTTTGCTCACCAAGCTTGCTATAAAAATATGTTTATATATTCTAAGCTTGTACATTAGTCGGTGCCATTTTCTGAATTTAAAAATAGACTGCATGTGTTGCATAAAATGCCTTTGGGCAGGAGAGGAGGGGGATATCTGTCTGGTTGACATGGAACATAAGAAAAAATCTGAAGTACGGTAGAGCTAAATATACTGATAAGCATGCAGCTAGGGGGGAAAATGAGTTATAAAATGTATTGAGCTTGGTCTTATTAGCACATTAAATGCCAGCAGAACGGTCAAACCCAACCTTTTATTTCAGAAATAATCACCATTTTGCTGTGAAGACAGACCTTGTAGTGTGTGCAAACAAAGGAAGTATTTCTTTAGAGCCTTGTTACGCAGGGCGACGGTGGTTCGCTCTTTGTTCTGCCAGCTGTCTGCAGTGCTGGTGCAGAAAATGGATGCTGGAATGTTTAAATAAACTTTAGACACTGTAGCCCCACAAACGTTTTGAACCAATTCTTCTTTTTTAAAAGTAAGTCTGAAGAAGATGTAAATGAGCACGGCTGGACTTTTCGCGATGGCTCAGGGTGATACACCTTGGGATGCGAGGCTGCGCCGCTTCCTTCGGATTAGTTCATCATCACAGGGAAAGGTGTGAGATTGTTGCAGGCTTAAGAATATGATCGCTGCAGCAGGAGGCCCTTGCCGAAGGGGCAAGGTTGGCCTGTCTGTTTATCCCTCAGTTACTTCTGAGTTGGTGAGATCTGCTATGACAAGCTAGTGAAAAAATCCTAGGAGGATTATCAGAAAGGTAACATGTTTTTCTGTCACTGTAATTAAGCTGGCAATAGAGTAGTATTCTTCAACTCATTTTTAGGCTGTGCATTTTAAAATTCATTGGCAGCATAGTTTATTCCTGCCTATGAAGCACTTTATTTCATAGTAATGTTAATACTGTTCAGCCAAATGCCGCTTGCTTTCAGCTGGCCACGTACCTGGCGTGGCTGCCCTGTGTATGGGGCAGCTGGGAGGAGGTGGGTCGGCAGGCACTGTCTGTGTGCAGTGCGATGTTCAGGTGTGTGCAGAGACCCTCCATGGTGGCCACGAGGGTGCTGGGGGTCCCAAGAGGTGCAGTGCAGGCTTTTCATCTTCTGTGTGTGGTTATGTGTCCTGAGCCTAGCGTAATGGCAGAGGAGCTATTGTTGCTAGCGCCCAGTAAGAAGCGTTCATCAGGGCAGCAAAAGGCAGAGATTGGAATGGGAAGGCTTGGGGTCCTCCTGCATAGCTATGGCCTGTGAGCGAGGGCCACATGCTGCCTGATGGGCGCTGTGGAGACTGGACTCTCTTCCAAGGCTGGTACATTTCTGAGGAATAACCTTGTCTTAAAAATAGTCTGGAACCTTTTGTGGGGTCTCAGAAGATTGGAGACCAGCTCCCGTTGACAGGGAACGAGGCTTTGACATACAGTGTCTGTAGTTACGCGCATGGTTGGGTGTAATGTCATTTAATTCACTGGATTTGCGTCCACTACTTTCAGTGCTGGATTTGATTCCGTTTTCATAGCGATGGCTGGTAAATGTTTGGAGACTTCTTTATAGTAATGCTAGAGTTTGATTATTGGGTTTGGAGGGTTTGCTTTTTTTATTTTGTGACTGCTCTGACCTACAGAGTTCTTTGTATGACCCAGGAAGGAGGTTTGGAAACAAGCCCTTGGCTAAGCACTCTAAAGTGCTTCTGTCTGTCCAAGCCGCTTTTAGGATCTTTCATTTATTTAGTAGGGTTCAAACATAAAATCATAGGGAGCACTGAGGTTGGTTAGCAGCATCAGCGATACTAATCAAACATAATTCAACTGACTGTCATGTAAAGGAAGGTGAGATAAGGTAGGGGGAGAAGAAGGCAAGTCACTTCAAAAGAGCTCCTCTGAAACTCAGCTCTGCGCTAATCTGCCTTTCAAATCTGGCTTCTCCTGCCCTCCTAGAATGAATCAACCTGACATTTTAGCAATTTTTTAAAGAAATGGGGTGAGGTGTTTGGAATGCATCAAAAGGGTCAAGCAGAAAACATCTGAAGAAGATCATCTTTTATCTGATACCCTCTTCCTTCATTGCAGAGAAGGAAAAGTAGGTTAGGTCTTTGTCCCCGCTTTTCGCTTCATGAAGTTTTGTATTGTTTTTCTGTGAAACATGTTTTAGTCCAGAAGGTTTTATTGCAGGAATTACTGTACATAATTTTCATATTCATTGTCTTTGATTATGTGATTTTTCAGGAGGATGTGGTCTTTTGCCCTTCCTGCTATGTACTGCGTGTATTCTTTTTCACTCTGAAAATATTTCTGTTCTGAAGTAGACCAACAAGATATTTTGAGTAGATATGCGGGTATATATACGCATATTTTTATATAAGTGTGTGTGTGTATATATGTATGTGTGTAGTATCTAGGGTCAGATGTACAACAGAGATGTTTTAATTATATTTATTATTAATTAATAAATATAATAGTAAATATATTGATATAATTTATTATATTAAATTATCAAATATATTAATATAATTAAATATGTTACTATAATTAATATAGTATTAATAACTGTTGTAGAGAAGTTGACAGAGAAGAATTAAGCATAGGTTCCCTGAAAGTTGTAGGAAACAAAGAATCTGACTTTTTTCTTTTCAAATCTCTCTTTAGGGTAGAACTGCTTTTGAAGTCTTCAAAAATACTTAGTACAAGTCTATTTAGCTTGCGCTGATATTGATGGTAGACATCCTACAGGTTTCTCTATGAGCAAAGTTAGGGCAGTGCTGAGTCCATCCAGAAAAGTCTCTATTTTTGGTTGTCCTTGCTGCTGCTGTTGAGCTGTAGAAGCTGACTTATGTGTTTCTGAGAGACAGTTCTTTATTACTGACTTGTCTAGACTTTGAAAAAGCCAAAAGGTGTGAATGCTTTTTAGAATGTGTTAATAACTTTCTTTCTAGTATGATATGGAAGTGTTTCATTTCAGGATCCTGGGCAAGTATTGCTTGAGCCATTGGCTGCAACCCCCCACCCCACAAAAAAAACCCTTATTTTATATAGAATGGCAGTCATTTTAGTTGAATTGTTAAAGAAAATAACATGACTTAATAATATATATGTATTTAAACTTCAAGCAAAGTATTAATGTTTATTTTTTTATACTTTCCAGAGACGCATGGAATCACGTTTAGAATTCAAATCAGCGTGAAAGAACTACTGGATACAGATGTACTTTTAAAGCTGTTATTTCATTTACCAATCAATTATCCATCAACTCTACCAGATATTTCTGTTAACTCAGACCAGCTTACAAGGGCCCAATGTATGGACGTGAAAGATAAATTACTGGAACAAGCAAAGAAGCATCTTTCTGAACCCATGGTACATGATCTGATTCTATGGATACAGCAGCATCTTAAGTATGTCATTAAGCAATCAGCAACAGTTTGCAATGAAAAACTTACTTTGTCAAAAGGAACAAGTACAGAGGACGGTATCTGGATGCTCCTTTTGCATTTAGATCACATGAGAGCAAAGGCAAAATACGTCAAAACTGTGGAAAAATGGACTTCAGATCTAAGGCTGACTGGAAGACTGATGTTCATGGGCAGGATAATATTGATTCTTCTTCAGGGTGACAGGAGCAACATTAAGGTGCAGGAACAATGAATGTTGACTAGTTCTATCGATTTACCACTGAAACCTATGTGTCTGACTTTTTTTGTGTGTGTTTTTCTAAGATTAACAATTTTGGAAACAGGTTAATCATTAGGAGATCAGGAAGGCCCAACAACTTTATTCTGTGTTTAAGAAAAAGAAGTTATTCTATGAGAAAGAAACCAGTGATACCTGTAGACCTGTGGCCTGTATTGCTTTGCTTCCTACTGTAATTATACCCCTGTATTCCCTGTCTTTCCTGATTGTAATGTGCCAGGTTCAGGCTCCTGTATTTTCCAAATGCCCCAGAAAACTGAAAATTTGTGATGAGAAATTAATAACACATATTTCTAGCTCATTTCTGCCTCTTTCCTTGACTTAGACCACATGGTGCTCCTACTGCATGCCTAGGCTTTGAACTTCTTGTCTTTACTTATGAAGTCCCACCGCATTAGGCAGGTTTTTGTGGTAATACTGGAGAAGAATGTTTTGGCTTTTCAAACTCATGTTCTCTAGATCACTTAAGACTGGGCTTAACTTCAAGCTGATGAATAGAAATGGCCATGCACTTCTTGGGATTGGCACTTTCAAAGTTTGATTGCTGTGTTCTGAAAAAAATCTGTATGTTTCGTTACAGATTTTTGTATTTTACTAAAATTCAAATATACTAGGTGATATTTAATATTTTGTTCTCTTTTGTCATTTAGGAGTACTTGATTCTTCAGAAAACTTCTAAGGTAGATGTGGACTCAAGCGGAAAGAAATGCAAAGAGAAAATGATTAGTGTACTGTGTGAAACAAAAGTACAGTCACAGCATAAAAGGTATAATTTAGTACTGTTGTGGATAGAAAAGTAACAGAGTCGATAATTACATTCTGACAAATCTAGGCATATTCATGAGTTTCCCTTTTACAACGCAGGTTTCAGACGTTTGAAGTCAAAGAATATTCAACGCTGGATGAGCTGCAAAAGGAATTTGAATCTGCAGGACTTACAACTCTTTTCTCTGAGTTTGTGCCTCCTCTCTTAAAATAAAATGAAAAGAAAACACTGAACTCTTTGACCAAAGCAGTAGTTGATTGCAGATGCTGATGGAAGATCAAAGGACTAATTTGGCAAACAACATTAAAGCTTTTCTGCAAAAAATGCCAGAAGTAGCCATCCTCTTGCAAGACCAAGAAGGCAATTCATACATTAAAAATTGACAATGTTTTGACGTTTATGTATTGATCACTTTTTCCAAGGAATCTGGAGTTAATTGTGAGAATTGCATGGCAAGCGTGAGAGATTGTGAAGAAATCATGTTAAAATAATAGTCTTCTAGTTATACTCTGTTTTGCAATCCCTGTTTTTCAATGTTTTGGTTTTTACCTCTCATGGTAGTGTTTTTTTAAAATGGCGTGCTAGAAAGCATGATTAATTCTGCTTTGAAAGCTTATATGGAGATATTTTATAAAAAGCAGAGCAAACACAGATTTGAATATATGAGGACAGCATATACTTAATATCCCTTAGGTATTCATCTGCTAACTTTTCCTTCTCCATTTATTTGACTGTAAATGCCTGACTGTTGATTTAAAGAAAAAGTTCGTGTCACTTGGGGCCTGAAAAAACTTAGAAATGTCTTCTTGAATGTTAGTTTTTATTCTAAAATGTATAAAACCACCCAACTGGAGAATTTAAATTGATTAAAAAGCTAAGGTAAAGCCAATTGTATTTTCTGCGATGGTTTACAGATTCCTTTTTGCACTTTATCAGGTTTTACTGTCTGTGCCTCTTTAGATACCTTGATTCAATTAAACTGTCAGAGCAGTGTATATACAGACTCCAGTCTTCTCTCTCTCAAGACTTCTGTCAAGTCTTCTGTCATTTCAGAAGCTGGTAAGTTATAACTCCCTATTGAATTTTCCTTTAGCATTTTTTTTTTTGATTGGTGAGTGGCCTCGACCAGCTTATAAATTTTTTTTATCACTAGTGTGTGTTTTACCTCAGTATAATGTTACAAATGTTCATTTTTACAAATGAAATTGTGCAAGTTCTGTTTGCCTAGGGAGAATGGGATACTTACTTCTTAAAATTATTAATGTCCTTTGGTTTCTATTTTACCTGATACCATTCTCTAGCAAGACTAGATAAGTTGTCCAGTAGTAAAAATTTTGAAGTCATGAGTTTCTCAGTAACTAGTAATGCCATTTCAATTGGTTTTAGCATGTAGCTAGACATGTGCTTTACTGCTCTCTAAAACTCGCTCCCAGCAGCCAGATGTCTCATGTATTCTTTGTTAACTGAATAGATTTGATCAATTCACTGTAAATTAAATTCTCTCCGTTGTACTGGGGGAAGACTGGTACAATCTGGTTAGTTCCTGCAGTGTGGTTTGGTGAATCATAGTGTGAGATATTCTGATTTCCAGTTTCATACTCAGACCATGAGCTCACACCTCTTTCTGTATGCTAGAAAAGCAACTAAAGCAAACTATTAAGATTTTTAGATTTTACTGTTTGAGATATCAAGTGCATAAAGTTTGTAGACAATCTGAGAGTTTCTTAAATTTTTGAGGAATTTGGTAATTTTCCTAATATGGAGTGTCTCAAATATGTATGTTGGCATGTTATTTTAAGCACTGAGGCTTATTTAATGAGACAGTAGCAGAAGCTCTTCTTAATGAGTCTTTCATGTGTAGCACATATAGTACTTCAGGCACAGTAGAAAACAGACTGGGTTAAACAGGTTTTACAAATCTGTTCTACATTATTTTGAAATTACCTCCTGAGAGAAAGGAAATCTAATTTTCTATTATTTTAAGTGTATGCAGAAATGAATTTTTACTTTTATAAAGAAGAATAAAACACAAGTATCTTTAAAGTATTAAAATAACTTGTATTTTAAATTATAGTTTTCAGAATTGAGCTATTCCCAGTTAAAATATCTATGTTGAAAAGTTGTATGTCAGTGGAGTATAAAGTTTTGAAAAGATGCAGAGGCTTTCCCCTTATACAATGCGATAGAGCTGACAAGTATCAAAAACAAGAAAAGGCCTGTGCCTGTACAGCGTAAGGAAATGAGAGTGGTATCTCCCTGCAAATCTAAATGTTGTAAAGTTTTGCCAGATGGAGTTTATGTCCTCAGCCAGATCTTTACTTTAAAATGCTCCACTTTTCTGCAAAAAGAATAGCAAGCTACTTCAGCACAACCTGTATCACAATCTTGGTCATTAAAGTCTAGCTGGGGCCTTATCCAACATGCATGTAAACCAGTTGTATATTCTTTCTGTTGATTTTGGGAATTGGCTTGAATAGTATACCTAATCATGTGATCTCAATTGCATGTGACTACAAAAATAGAATCATAGAATGCATTGGGTTGGAAGGGACCTTTAAAGGTCATCCTGTCCCACCCCCCTGCAGTAAGCAGGGACATCTTCAACTAGATCAGGTTGCTCAGAGCCTCATCAAGCCTGGCCTTGAATGTCTCCAGGGATGGGGCCTCCACCACTTCTCTGGGCGACCTGTTCCAGTGCCTCACCACCCTCATTGTAAAGAACTTCTTCCTAATGTCTCATCTAAACCTACCCTGCTCTCGTTTAAAATAACTGAGGTATACAGTTGTGGTCATCTTTCTTGCAAGATTTGGTGCAGACTGTCCAACTTTTTCCTCCCTACTATAAAAGCTACTGTAATTAGCTGCATAAGAAAGGCCATTTGTGGTGTCAGTGGTTGCCAGTTGCATTTGGATATAAACTTACATATTTTCTTGAATATTATTGCCTGATCCCTTCTTGGTTAACTATTCGGTCAGAGCTAGTGTTCTGCAACAGCCAATTTTAAAAATTAAAAAAAGTTAAAGAATAGGTGACAGTTGGGTGAGTTGCAACTCTGTTCTGATCTGTGCTTATCTTCTTGCCAAATGAAGTTGTGGTAAGAAGCTAGATGATTTCCGTGTTTCAGAAGTTGTAAAAAGCAGTTTATACAATGGATTTTTATCATAGTTGAATTTATTACTCACTTACATTGGACAAACCAACAAGTCCAGTGTAGGAAAGGACTGCAGGACTGAAAGGACTTTTTTTGCTTGGTTTGATGTGCTTCACAAGAATTACAAATCTGATCAGCTTGATACTGTTCAGACAGCAAAGAACATGAAAACTGATGTCAGTCTGATTCTGTCAAAGCAAATGTTTTTGCCTACCCATCAATCAGTCACTTATTCTGAAGGGTAGGAGGATATCTTGTGTTCAGACAAGTAAACAATATTTTTAAAGGTTGTTCTTTTGGAAGGATATTGCAGCTGTCTGTTAACTGATAGTTTGTTTGCATTTATTGTAAAAAGAGATGGGCAAGCCTGTGAGCTCCTGGGGCACAAAAGTCGTCGAAATGCGTACTGTGGTGCATGCTCTGCCCTCCAAGGGAACTGGAGCAGACACAGGAGAACAAAACGCAGGGAAATGAAGTCAAAACTCCTGAGAATAGTTAGAGAGCGCATATCAGTGTCTAAAAAGTTAGTGAGGTGCACATCGCTATCAGAATCAGAAAATCAATTGCAAGGAAAAAAGAAATCCACAAAGAAAAAATGGTTTAACAAATAAGAAGCTGGCTTTCTTGTGGATATTGTATTATACATAGTTCTTCAAACAGCGTGGTTGGTAAAACCTCGTTTCCTGTGGACTTGCTTGTGTCTAAACAATTGCACGCATGAAGTCTTTCTTGCAGAAGAGATATTCATGACAATGCTTTCCCAGGTGGGTTCTCCAATGCCTGATGTTGATTGTGCTCTCTGCATAAATCGTAAAAGTGTCAATAGCATTTTTCTTCTCTGTCTGCTACCTCTTTTCATCAAAGTTATAGGAACTTGGTTTCTTTCAGTTTTTTAACCTCTCATTTTAATTGAAATTAGTTGAATTCAAAAGTTCTAGAAGAATTTTGTACTATAAATACGCGATGCAGTATAAATATGGACAGCACAGCCGCGTAACCGTAGTTTCCTTTGAAAATCAGGCTAAAATGAAAGCTCTTGCAATAGGACTGATAACTTGAAGAATCAAATTTTTAGGAAAAAAAATGCAGTTTGATTGGTCTTTTTGAATCGCTTGGCATATTGTGAAGAAAACAAAAAGTGGATTAAGAAAGAAAGATACATAGAAATAGGAGTAAAACCCCAAACCCAACATCAGCCTATTTGCACAGCTGTTTTTGCATGAATACATCGCGTCCAAAGCATCCATTCTATTCCGGAAGAGACGTGCTTGATCCACAGAAGGCTGTGTGAAACCGCAGTGGAATGAATGCCTTGGGTGGGCATCCGCCAGTCTCGAGGAGAGATGGCACTGGCTGTGTCGGGCAGGTTTGTTGGCAGACGGCACACCTTCACTTTTTCTGCGCCTTTCATATGATTTAGGAGTGTCTTATGTCTGTATTTTCAGTGGTCTGAGAAGGATAGCCTGGCCATCTGTGTGGCTCTTCGCTCTCACTACCCTTTGGGTGGCAAGCGTAAACCGAAGGAACCGAAAGGGCAACATGAGATACAGATTATTTTTACTATTACATGTAACATCATGTCTGGCTACATATGTATGCTACTACTGTGGCAGAGTAGTGATGTCTGTGGAAGCAAGGACATTAGAGTGCTAACAGAATAAATTACTCAATTCTGCAAGAAATCAATCTTTCTACAGTTTTGGTTTTTTTTAGTTGTCACTGACTGCCATTGTGACTAAGGTCTGTAGATAAAACCAACTCTGTCTTGGTAGAGGGAAGAGCTGGAATAAAACTCCCTTCTTTTCTGTATTAATCTCTTAAGGCATTATTCATAGCATGAATATCTACTATTTAAATTTAAGGCTTTTTATTATGAACTCCTGGAAAGAAAGCTTTATGAGCAGCACATACTGTGAAGTAGCCTACCATTCAGGAGAATAGCATGACTTCAGTGAGGCATGCCAAGGTCCAGAGGAGGGAAATACTTTTCAGTGGGGGACATTGTCAGTATTGGGCATTAATCAGCTTTTTTTACTTATTCAGTCTCATTAAGATTATAATTCTATAATTATAATTATTCACCCCACCCCTCTCCCCATTTGCTATTTGCTGTTACACGGAGGACAGGACACTGTTGGAACTCATAGATGAAAATCCTTGACATAATCAATTAAAAAAAAAAAAGAAAGTAGATTTGATTGTTTTGTGAATAAGGCTATTTTTTGTGGTTTTGTAGTTCTAGCTTATTTTCCTATAATAAGACTATTTATTTTTTATTTCTGTGTGAATGACCCACAAAACCCACAGAGATTAGGATGAATTATAGGCAGAAGTGCTGTAATGAGCCTGAAGAAACTTCATAGTGGAAAAATATTTTGTTTACATAATTTCTTTTAAAAATAGTTTAGTAAACCCCACATATGGATGATTTAAAACCTAGTATCTCTTGATTTGTTCAGCTTTATCTGTGAAAATACAAATGTAATCATGTTATAGTTCATTTGAAATAAGATGATGAAATGTTACACACACTGTATTTCTGCCAGAGTTTGAAACTGAAATTGCTTATATTACAAAATAGTGCAATTGTTGGAATCAACTTTCATATATCTTATAGTTGTATTAAACATTATCATCCTGTCTCTTCGTGCATAACACATGCAACACTGGCAGCACTTTTTTCTTGTTTTGTATTTTATACGTATACTTAATTTTATGTTATCTTATGCAAGAGTTATGATTCTTTATAGGCTTAATTATAGATATAAATGGAACTTGAAATGTAAATATTCTAATAGCATTTTGCAGTTATTGTTCTGTGCTATGTTCATATATTGGCTTTTATATCAATATTAGTTTGTGTTTTCTCACCTCCCAGTATTAACCTGCAGTGAAGAGCACTCTTCAGAGTGACAGAAAAATTTGCCTGCAAGACACATTAATTTAAGGAATTCTTTGGACTCTAAAAATGAATCCCTTAATATTTTCAGTTAATTTTGTATTCAGGTGCTTTAATTTTATTCTGGTAAGGTAATAACCATTACACTTTTGATTCTCTTTGTGTTTCTTAATATAATACAAGTAATCTGTTTGTATCCTGCATTAGAACGTAGCTGATCATGGAATTGCTTTCAATATTTTATTAGTATTCCCATTATAGATATCTAAGATTTGTTATATGTATACATACTTATGTATTATAACTTGAATGCTAAGAGTCATTTTAGGATGAAACGGTACAAAAGATCTCTGAGATCATGAGAACCTGGGCACTACTTTGTGCTGCGTATTGTCACCTTTTACCTTTCTGAGAACAAGAAATGAAGACTGATTTCTATGGGAAAGAGTGAAATGATGACTTGAGCTGAACTTGACTTGAGCTGAACTTAACTGGCCAACTCAACTGTATTATAGTAGATCCTGATACCTGCTGGTTGGAGGTAAGGTACTCTGTAAGCCTTTATGGGGCCACATCTTACTGCTCCACTGAAGCCATTACCTGGGTATTTCATGATCTTTATGTAGAGAATTGAGGGAGCTAATTTCACCAATGCAGAAAACGAATGGTTGACTGCTGCCTGATCTGAGCTTTACATCAGGAGAACAGCCCGATACTCCTTTTATGTTAGTGCCACAGGGGCTAATAACCTAAAGTTTACAATAGCGCTAGTCACAGAGAACGCTGCAGAGCAAAATCAGTGCCACGATGGTAAGACTGAAGGCGCTAAAATCAGTGTACCTTTACCATTCATGGGATGCACTTTGAAAAAAATCAGTGCAAAATGGTTTTGTTGGTCTCTGATCTGTCACTAAACTGTAGTAGTATACAGAAGCAGGGTACGTTTTTATGGAAGCTGATGCTATGAGTACCTTTCAGTCAAGATAATATAAAAAGCAGTTCTCTCTTAAAGTAAAATAACTGGGTTACTTGTGAGAACACTGTCCACGTGAGAAGCTGAACAGAAGCTGAGCTGTATGGATAGAGCTATGCCAGAGGCTGATTTTTATTTGGTTGAAGTGGAGGTGTTAGAAAGGAACAGACGGCAATAAAAACACTGGTGATGTGGCTCTCAGAGAAGCCAAAAGAAACTTTTTTTTGGATTGATTACTCTTTGGGAATATGAGCAAAGAAATTGCTACTGTATCCAAGCTTCAAGTAGAAATGCCTGAAATAAATATGCAGCTTCATTGTCATTTTCTCTTTTTAGCAGAAACAGCGTGTAGAACTGAGAACAAGCAATGGAAGTTTTCACGGGTATAGACATGACTAATCTCACTCAAGAGCTGTAGGCTGTCTGCAAAGAAATTAGAGCAATTCTTAGAAATTTTCCTCAAATGACCCAGGGATGACAGAGGCTTTGTTGAGGCAACAACCTCCAAAGTAACCTAAGAGTGGGAAGCCAGGCTGTCATACCTCTGGGTGGCTGAGAAGACTGATGAAAGATGTGACCTGCAGCTTCCAGGAGCAGATTGTCTGCAAAATACGGGCTTTGTGGAAAGCAAGGACTAAGAGGGTTGACAAATCACTTTTGGAAAAAGTTGTCTAGTTATGTGTGGAACCAGAGGACACGGGTAAGTGTTTAATTTTTATGAGACTTTTTCTGCATTGATATTACAGAGACCTGGCTTGGAGATGTTAGATGGTCCTTGCTCAAATAGTGCGTACTGTCTTGGGAGGCTGATGTATTTCAATTCCACATCTATTACAAAGATCGTTTTGGATGATAAAGGTGATCAGTGGCATTACAAGATTTAAGTGCTGCAAACCTATTCTGGGTCAAGGATTTGCTATGAGATTAAGAGCCACACTTTTAAGTATGAGTTAGACAAGGCGCATCTAATAAGAGCAAAAATGTGAGGGAAAGAAAATACTCCACTGAAGTGGCTACAAGGGTTCCAGAAAATTGTTTCTGAAGTACTAGTATGGCAAAGGAGGACTTCAAGGTTACCTTTGCATTGACAAGGAGCCAAACGCTAGAAACTCAGCTGGGTGCGAGGGTGTCAGTCAGAGTTTCTGGGCTGTACGGTACCTGGAGAATGCCTGGAGCTTAGCATAGAGCACGTGTGTTTCCTGCCAGCCACGCACCAGGTTTCTTTCTTTTTTTAATATTTTATTTATTTATTTATTTAAAGGCAGCTGCAGAAAGGGAGCTGGAAGCTGCTTGCTATGAATTCTGTTATTTACTTCCTATAATGTTATTTATTAAAAGATGCCACAGGTTTCCTTCAGACTAATTTTGAAGAATCAGGGGAATGCTTTTTAAAACAAAGAAAGGAACAGTGATAAAACCTCAGGAGCCGCTGTTCATTTACATATTAGTTGCTGTGAAAAAAATTATCATAAGAAGAAGGACAGTCATAAAGCCGAGCGGGAATAAAGATGGGTCCCCAAACCGGTCCAGAGTTGCCATCTCTCCGAGCTCCTGGCAGCAGCTGACGTTAGTGCTCAGCGGAGGAGAACAGGTATCTAGGCAGTAGTGCCTGTTGCTGGCACTAGAGAGCTCTTTGTGGGGGGAAACTGGGGACAGCTAAAGGCAAAGGCAAAGCTTGGAAGCACAGGCAGCACGCTGATGATTTTTAAGGTTTCAGCTTTTAAACAGCCGTGGAAACTGGGCTACTCAATGCATAACTCTTTCTAATACCCACAGGAGCGCTGGTACTGGCTCAGAAATATTTGACTAATCAAATCTATTGGCAAAGGTAAATAAATTGGAACCATGTAATTGATTCCAAAGGAAGACGGTCATTGTAGAAGGTGAAGCTGTTCAGTACTGGGGAGCACTGGTTTTGAAAGTTGGACAATTGGAATGTTCTCCGTAGCTGGCACAATGAAAAGCGAGTCACTGGGATTTTTTTGCATAGTTATTAGTCATAGCTATGTAAAAAAGGGAAATAATTGATTCTTACTCTTGTAGTTTATGGATTTTTTTCTATAAATTCATTTAAATATATTCATATTCATATAAATTTTCTATAATTTCTGTAAATTCACTGCTAAGTTGAAAAAAATGAGTTGTGGATAATTGTGTGGCAGCAAAATAAAAAGTTTTCCTGCCTTCAGGTAAACTGTGAGGATGAAAGTCCTGAGAGAAATTTTAGCTGTTAGGTTTCCTATGGATCTGAAGTAGCAATGGGTTACAGCTCACTTGAAAATTTCTTACTAACAGCAAACCATTAAAAGTAGAGCAACAAATGTTACAGAATTTCAGCTGCTGTGGAATAAACTTCCACCGAGAAAGCTGTGAGTGTGTGTTACCCAGTATTTTGCAGGGACTGTTAGAGGTAACAGCCAGGGGGTCTAAGATTTTTCTGGAGAGAAATAAGGATTTTTTTTTTTTTTTTTTTTTAACTGATCCAGCAGCAAGAGGTTCTGTTTATGCCGTTTTCCAATAGCAGAAAGAAAAGGGATGTACTTCTGGAAGCGTACCATGAAGCGGTAACAGAACTTCTAGCAAATCTGTAGGTCTCATTCAAAAGTTTAAAAAAAACCAAACCACCACAAACCCCAAAACACAGACACATGGAAACGTCAAAGTCTTTCTGAAGGATTCTGGTTCTTTATCCTGAACAGAAGATTTTTTTTTTTTTTTTTTTAAATTTTTTAACTGACTTTTTTTTTTTTTTAACTTGTGTAACAGACTTATTTTTGTAGTGGCCAGTAGCAACCAGGAGAGGAAGCAGAGGCCTGGGAAAAGATTACTTTCATGGCAAAACATAGCTTGCGGCAATCTGAAGCGACAGCTTTTAGGTTGTGCACGGATTTATTTGAGAGACTACTGCCTGCACAGGTAAGGGCTGGGTTTTGTTTTGTTTTGGTTTTATTCCTACTAAAGCCAGAGGGGATGCTGGAACACGCTAAAACCTTTGAACAAGAACTAGTATGTGAACAAATAACCTGCAGTAAACCTCAGGTGTCACTCAAACGCTGTGTGAGTTGTTGCAAAAGGGTGTAATTTCCCATTGGATACAAAGTAAAAAGGGTGGACTTTCCACTGATGAACACAAAGCGAGGCTTTGCAGAAATAGGAAGCTTTGGCAGTTGTGGAAAATTATTGCACAGTGTGGTAAAAACCAGTAAATGGTTAGCGGACTGCTCTTTGTTTGGTCCATTTTGTTTCACAATGCCTGTTGTACTGAATGCAGACAGGAGAGCAATTAAAAGGGGTTGTGTAGTGATTGACTTATGATGGCAGCGTGTGTTTTCAGTGGTGAAGTGTCATTTCACTGGAAAACAATATCTGGCAGTGGTAGAGCTTCCCATGGAGAATGCTTGTGGTCAAGGTAGGCTGGGTGTCACTTCAGTTGCTGCCTTTGCCAATACTGACCTGAGGAGGAGAGCAAAGGTTTGCTTGTTGAAGGAATGGGTTTGTGCTGAAAGCAGTGGTCTTCCTCACTTTCTCGTATGGTTTGTGTAAGTGCAGGCGCTGCCTGAAGGAGCCCCAAATGGGCCCGATTTCATTCTGGCTGGCCCCAGAACTGAGAAAGCAGCTCTGGCAACTGGGGCTGGAAGAAATGGAAAAAGCGATGCGCTTTTTGTCCAGGCAAAGTGGGCAGAGACTGTCCCTGGCAGGGGCTGTCCCTGGCCAACCTTGTGACAGGCGCAAGGGGTTAGGTGGGCATCAGAGCTGGTTTTTGGCTGCATGAGAACTGATCCTGACAGTGCCTCTGACGACACCTGACTGTCACCCCCCACCCATTATATGCCACATTATCCTACTAACTGTCCAAGTTGTTACACGGGTTGTTTTCATATATATGGGCAATTCTAGCCCTGACGCTAAGGACCATCTTGCCATCATGAAGACCTTAATTCCAGAGCCCTGTGCTACAAAACACCATCCTTTTGTGGTTTTACTGTGAAATGTCTTCCCATTTGTAAAGTGTAAGAAAATGACCAAATAGTGAAAGTCAACTACACAGCAAAATACCAGCAGTACGGGATACAGACTGTCAATCTGTGAAAATCCATCCACTGTCACTTACATAAATGGAACAATAATTGTTTGTTCCTCTTCAGAAATGTAGTTTATGCAGTCTATATGAGGGCAAATTATTTAGCACAGAGCGAGGAAAATTCTTTTTTTCCTATCTGAAAGCAATTTAGTATTAACTGATGAAACCATTAGAAGATACTGAGCCCAATATGAATCCCTTCGGTGGAATACACGATGTGGAGGAGTGGCTTATCTCACAAAAAGCCTGCCTCCATTTTGGAGGTAATGGGTTTTTTATTTTTTCGCTTAATAATAGAGGAAGAGAGAGGGATAGATCTGCTAGAATACTCTCCTTATCATCTTTCCAGCCTATGCTCTCATGGAGAGGAGTAGCTGAGAGTTGAAAGGGGAAAAATCCTGACTATTGTGCTTTCCCTGAGATAAGGAATATTTTAGAGTCCCTTGTCTCATGCATGAAACCTGGTAAAAGGGAGTTATATTAACATATGGAAGAGTTTGGGGGAAAAACAGATCTTAGCCTCAGGAGTCTGCTTTTGACTCTTGGTTTGTCTGGGTGTTTTAAACGTCTTTGAAAATGAATGCTAAAAGGGAGACTATGAGCCACACGAGCTGAGATTGCTGCAGTGACCTCAAGAGGTGAAAGCACAATTGAAAAGGTCTATTTTAAATGTTTAAGGAATGAATAATTGCTGAAAAGTGCAGATTACTAGAGGAACAAGCATCTTATGTGCCATGTTACAGACAGATCCGGCACTCATGGGAGGCATTTGTGACAACAGTCTTTCAGTGGGTGACATTTATGTACATGATAAAGAGACAAGACCTCTTTATGTAAAATTTACAATGAGCTTTCTAATGTCATCAGTTTTTTTAGGCTTAAAAAAATCCTTCTCTCACAAAATTAACTCCTCACGTTTGGCTTTCGGGGGCTGCGGAGGACAGCCCCATGGGCACGAGTGGCAGCGGGTGTGTCGGGAGGCTGCGGGGACCCGAGGGGGGACGGGGCAGGATGCTGCTGTCCCTGGGCACGTGGCAGCTGGGAGGGCTGTTTGCGATGGCTGCTGCTGTTGGACTGAGCGTGGCAAAAGAGATAGAGGGGAAAATGTGTCATTACCCTTGTTTCGTTTCTCAAAGTGTATTTGGGAGCTGGGAAGGAGCTTTTATACCACTTTTTAGTGATACAGGGCCAGCAAAGAATCACAAAGCAGAGAAGAAATGGAGTGGAAATACTGAATGAGGGAGGAGGAAAAAGACATTGGACTAGAAACTGCTGCTAAAACCAGTGTGAGGGAACGGAGCAGCGAGCACCAGACAGAGCATGACGTGTGAGAGCAGAAAGTGTGGATGGAGACCACCGGCTGCAGAGAGGCTTTGTGTGGGTGCCAGAGCCCCCAGCTGCCCTGTGCCTGGGGGCTGCGGGTGTCACAACTGCCTCCCACCTGCCCTGTGGGTAGCAGCCCCCACTTGCCAGTGAGGTGGCCGGTCCTGGTGGCCACAGGGTGCCCGGGGGCTCAGCAGCAGGCTGCCTGTCCAGCTCCCTGCCCCATGCCGGAGGGAGAAGCAGAGGATGAGGGTCACTGCTGTGAAGTTCTGCTCCTTGTGTTTCCAGCCATTGTCATCTTCTGCACAGGGAACTTCCCCCGGCGCTGCTCAGCAGCTCTGCGCACATACTGATGTCTTCCGGTGGCCTCCTCTCTGAACAATCTCGCTTTGCCTGAACCTGCCACTTGGTCTCCCAACCTTTGTAAACCCCTGGTGTAGCCACTGGCTACTTGGACCCCTTGTTGCAGCAGGTGGCTTCTACGTGATGGGAGTCAAGAAGAAACAGTATGTATCAACTTTAATTAAACTGGGAATTTCCACTTGTGGTGAGAAGGCTAGTCAGAGATTTGTGACATTATTCACCCATAATACGTTCAGGTTTACAATGTCGGAATTGATAATAACTTGTAATAGAAGTCTGTAAACATTGTGTCTTTTGAAAGCAGCAAGATTATTGAGTCCCTCAAAAACTTTTAATAAACTAAACCCAGCAATAACTAGAGGTGTCCAATCTGAATTAATTCTAGTAAGAGAAATTCTATATGCTAGAGTTTTTGTTGGGTGATAAGTGGACAAAATTTTGGATTGAACCATCACCTTACATTCTTACCTTTAAAGAGAAATATTTTGGTTTAGGATATTGTAAGTGGCACCTGTGTGGGGGTTTGAAGGACAAATCCTGACACGCGGTCTCTATAGCATGTATGTGTTTGTCCAATCTTTCTATATGGAGAAGAGGATATGTACAGGGAGGCTACAGTTTGCCGAGCAAAGCTGTGAAAAGACAACTTTGCACATGGGCTTGAAAAATCCACGGAGGTGAGTGGATGGCTCTGGGGAAGTGGTGGCCCCATGGCGTCTCTGACCACATGCTTTGGCTGGCTGTGGTCCCTTTGGACCCCCTTTATCCTATTTAATACATCAGTAGTAGCTACTAGAGAAGCTTTACAGTGAGAATGTATATTCCCTCTGCTCTCCCAAAACATTGCCTTCTCCCTGAGCCTGCTGTGTCCCTGATTTAATCCAGAATAAGCTGCATTTCGCTAAGAAGTGCACTAACCCATTCAGATACTGTCTTAGATCTGGCAGGCTGCAGCGCATCAGAGTATTTTGATAAGCATCATGTCTCCTTGGAAACTACTACTTAGCAGTAACTTGACGCTACATTTGGAGTGTTATGATTAATTTAAGCCTTGCTTCTGCAAAGACACATGGTATGGGCCGCCTCCTACAGAAGTGAGGAGTCTTGTTGAGCTTATCAGAACAGCTCGCGTGTTCAAAAGTGTCCCTGTGGGGTTTAGGAGTTCTCTGAATCTCTTCAGGCGCTGCTTTAAGCTCGTTGGTTATAAATCTCACTTGTTATCCTTAGGTATATTTTTAGGAGTCTGTTGTCTAATTTGATATTTTAAAAACATTTCTAAAAAGTCTACCTCTACTGTTATGAATAAATATAAAGCTCCTTCTGAGGCCATTAAGTAGTATTTTAATTAGGCTGGCAAAATTGCTTTTGGCTTGTCTTTAAAGTCTTTAGTATCCTATTTCTATTAACAAAATGGTAATCAACGTTAAATTCTAAAATGTAACCAAAGTAGGTCATATTTTTATTAACTGGAGATAGATAATGAATGTGCCCTATATAAAGATTTGGATTAAATCTTCTGAGATGCTGAGGATAGTGTTTTAATTAAGGTAATCCTTATTTGCATCTAACAAACACTATTGCTGCTTAGAAATTTAAGACCTTAGTGATGCATATTAGTGCATTACCTCAACGAATCTAATAGAGATTTAATACTCGTATTTGAAGTAGCAATCTGTCATAAATTAGGAGCATTTGCATAATAAATGTAAACCATGTTATTCTTTGCAGAGTTTTATATAATTAAGGAACATATTCAACATTAAAATTTTGTGATTTTTATAGCGCTAGGAAGGTGTAGTTTGTTGTTGCTGTTAAACTAGTCCTTGTTTTCATTTGCTTGTAATATAGAGAAGTCCAGCTATTCCAGCAGCGTTACGTATGTGTGCTAAGTTTCTCCCCAACTCCCCAAGTATTTTGGGACACTTGGCATAAAGGATGGGGCTGTGTATACCGTCCCACTGAACTCTAAAGTGGGGTTTACAAATAATGCTTTAAAAACTTGACAGAAGAGTTACTAATTTGCATCGTAAGATGTTATGGGTCCAATGTTTGAAGTAGAGATTTGACCTGGGATACTGGCAAAAGGATGTGCTTGATGCAGTATGTTACACTCTGCCAGTGCAGATGAGTACACAAAGGCAGTACTCAGCTGATTGCAATGAGAATTAACTTAGAAGTGTAGGTCATTTTTATGTATTAAATAACAGAACCAGAGCCTTTTACATTAAAGACATTCTGAGCATCCTTTGTCCATGAAGACCTTATCATTCCTTTGATTTCTAGGTTGCATTGCCTAATTTTTGAGCTTTGCCACTTTTCTAATTAGTGGGAGTAACAACCGCGAAGCGAAGCAGACAGACACCTTCTTGCGCACGGCTTTGCTCTCGGTGTGTGCTGTGACGCCAGGGTTAGCTGGAGTTTGAGTAAGAGTTCTTGTAATGCCCTTCATTGAGTTATGGGAAACGCTAATTTTTGAACTCAGCAAAAGCTTAGCCTGAGAAATACCATTCGGGGCGCACAGGGATTCGCTCCTACTCAGCACTCGGTCCCTGAAGCAGCCGATGGGATGCTTGTGGACGGAGTATAAGGAGTGGGCAACATCTGCAGAGGGGCTTTTCCCTTGTCTGCAGCCTTGGGACTTTTGCTTGCACTGGCTTCTCCTCAGGAGATGTACAGGGACTTTCTGGCAGTGCTTGCTGAACCTCTGCAGAGCCCCGCTCCCCACAGGGAGGGAAGGATGTGACAGCAATTCTGCTGCTGTCTTCCATTAAAAGCTCTCTCTCTGCTGGTGTTACTCTTCTTGTGCCAGATCTTTCCATTTCACGTGGTGGGATGCACAGAACAGAGTGAAAGCAGCTTTGGGTGCTTTGTCGAGTTCCTGTATGAGCAGGGATTTCCCTACCTCTTTTAGTTCTGCTCTTCCCCATGGGGGGAAACCATACTGATATTCAAACTTTAATTTTTGTTTGCATAATTTAGCCCTGCTGCTCCGTTGGGAACCATGCTGCACAATCCTTGTCTCTTGGGAATGTATGGCCATCAGAAACAGTGCCTTTGTTGCTCACAAACAACAAGTGAATCAATGGGAAGATCATAAAGATTATTAGCTTCCTCCCAGCATAACTCCACGACCATAAAGCAACATTGTCCTGTAAATTAACATAAAAGAATGCTCCTTTTGGGAGTTTCATATTATATGTAGTCAAGTGTATGATTCTATGATTCTAACTAATATTAAATACTTTATTTATGTCAAAGTCACTGAAGAGAACATATTCTTGCTATCTGTAGATGACAACTGTGCCAGTAGTCACAGATGAATATCTGTTTTGGGATGGACAACTTTGCTATCCTGTCTCAGTTTGATACTCTGTTTTGCGGTTTGCTGAAGAATATAAAGGGAAACCAGGGCCATGAAGCACAACAGACCAGTCTTGCTCAGGCTCTTCACTGACTGTTAGTGTTTACTATTAGTTACAAATGTTGTCCTTTAAACTGGTAATTGATACATAAAATTTACACTCATTTACGCTGTTTGCTTTTGGCATTGTTAGTTGGTAAATTACAGTCTTTCCTATGTTTGTAATACTTTGGGTGTTGGTTACAGTGATTCTGCCTCTCTTCTCTCTTTGTTTTAGCATTCCTTAGATTGATGCTGAAAATTACATGTTATTTTTTCTTCCTTCATAAACCCGTGTCACAGCAGTAGAAAGACCTCAGCTATTGAGATCAAAGGTTGCTAAACTTTGCTGGATTGCATGGCATAAAGTTCGGCCGTGATGAATGGTGCTAGGACTTGAAATAAGAGTAGCAAGTCGAAGAGCATGAGTCACAGTGCTAAGTCTTCATGTCTGCAGAAAATTTGTGTGAACTGCTGGCTGAAAGCGTTGACAATTTTCCATTAGTAATGAATTACAGTAGTAATTTCATTAATTTCTTCACCTCAGTCAGGATATGTTAGTGTAAGTTGCTTAACCAAGCATCAGAGGAGCCATTGCAGTTAACCTTTAGTCCTTTGCTGTGTAACTAGGACCAGTTAAGAAGTAAATTAGCGTAACATCCCTTTTAAAAAAAATTACTTTAGATAAGCAGCGGACATAATTTTTGCCTGTTTTTAATTTAATAGCAGGTTTATGGTTTTATGCAAAACCATTCACATTACATCTGACCCTCTGGGAGCTGGGTTTTTTCGTCTGTGTAATTTGGTGTCTTTAATAATCTGCTGTCTGTTAAATCCAGCACAGGCTTGATTAATGAATTGTGATGAACCAATGCATTAATTTACAGGTTTGGTCTAATACCCTAAAAGGCTACATCAGTGCTTCCAGTTATTAATGCTAATAAACTTGAGAGAAAAAGCAACATGGGGAGGGGTAAGGGAAGGTAATACGTGACAAGTCTTGTCTTTATTCAAGCATTTATGTCTGCAGCTACTTTTCTTACAAGAGAACTGCAAAAGCCCTTGACAGCACACAACATCAAATCAAGAATGGCTCAGTAGTGTTTAAAAATATTGTAACATTTCTGAAGCTGTCTGTCTGTGTTCCATAGTCAAATCCTTTTTCACTGCTGAAAGTCCTTATTCAGTATAGCTTTTCATGCTGTAGTTTTAAATACCGCGTAACATAGTTTTGAAGTCCTTTGCTGTTCAATCTGTGGCTGAAACACAATCTTGAATACGAATTTCTCTGAAAAGTCACTCCAGAACCCTGGCAGGCGATAGGTAGGTATGCACATAAGGAGGCATATACATGAATGTGGCGGGTATTTGACATTGACAAAATTTGCTATGACGAGCAACTCATTCCTGAGATGATATTGTGGCTTTTAAGATGATCCTTTTGAAGACTTTAAATAAGTCTACAAGCAAAATTGAAAAATTTTATTTTATTTAATTTTTTTTTTTAAATCCTTCGTGTGTCTATTGCATGTAATGATTCAGAAGAGTAGAGTGTATTCTGTTAATTCTCAAAAGAGCTGGTACATTGAGGAAAGAGAATGGTAATTGATTTATTTATTTTTTATTGAGAAAGTAGGGTTTGGGAATGGGATAGTAATATGGTGTGAAGATTTTAGGTTGGTGTAAAAGAAGAGTGAAATTTTGTCTTTGATGCTGAGCCCTTAGATCTTGAAACATCTTAAAACAGCATAGAAGTTCAAAGACGGGGCTGCGTGTCCTCTCTTCTTGGGTATTAGCTCACAACACTGGAGCTCAGACTTCTTCAAATTACAATTCCAGCCTTGCCTTGTTCTGATAAATATAATCTAAGAATTATTATTTTAGACATTGATGTATCCATCTTTCTGTCTATTAAAATATAGCATGACGTTTAAAGCCCATTTTAGCAATCATGCCTCAGGCATTCTCTTTCTAGTGGGGCACAGGAATTTTCACTTGTCCTTGAGATAAATGACACTGGTATAGAACTGGCATCTCTGAGTCTTGCTTCAGCATCTGTGGCACCAAGGCATTGCTGGAAACCTTGGAATAAGACAGAGAAATTAACACTGGTCAGGCCGGGCAAAATAATTTTCCCCTATTTCTGTTGCTTCTTTCACTTCCTTACTGTTCAGGAGAGAATAATCTCTGCTACATCTTGGCTATTTTAATGGGATTCAGAAGACATGATCATATTAGATACTGTACCTGAGGCAATCTGTGTTTAGGCTGGTGATAATTACATGCAAAAGTCATTCAACAATGAGGCAATTAATGCTGATGAACTTTAATAAAGTCAGCTGTCAGCAATAGATATTGCTGGCAAGTTTCCTAATCCTATGTTTATACTACTTTGAAATTCCCTTCTGTTCTGTTCTATAAAGCATTTCTGTTTAATGGGTTAAAAAAGCCCTAAGAAGTTTACCACCAGAAAATATTGCCAGCATCATATTTATATATGACACAAATATGAAGAAAGAGGTCAGGAGTCAGCCTGCTTATCAGATTTACTCCAGTGATTGGTGTTTACCAAAGATGATGATAGACAGAGCAAGGCAAATCCTCTAACTCTCGGCAGAGGAGAGGGAAAGCATTAGATAAGGAATGCAGGGCTTACGCTTCCCCTCATTGTTGATTAACAAACATTAAATTATGCTTAATGTCAGATGTAGGCAAGTCATTGTAATCTGGTGTCAGTGTAAATTAGAAGATCAAGCCAGTTAGTGTTTGGGATTTGCAAAATTCTGGAATCTGGGTGCTTTGCTGCAGAGACATACTTTTGTGAAGTTCTTAGTTATTCTAATTGGTTGTATGGCCAGATTAATTTTCTCATTGGAAAATTCCATTATAAAGCCATTATTCTTTAGAACAGAAAGCAAACAGTGACTCCCAAGCTTTTTTGCCTTTCCACAGGCAACTCTAAAGTGGCAAGGGGTGGGCTGATGGGAAGGAATAAAGTGTCCTCCTTGTTAAACTTTATTGAACATTGCAAAGGCAATGCAGAGCTCTGCACCTTTTCTGTGGCTCAATTGCTGTGACTTGGTGGACGCCGGTTCAGGAAGCACTCCTCTGACACGAGGTAAATGGAAAACACGAAAGAAACTAGTACAGGGTAGAGACGTGATAGCTGACATCACGTGTGTTTTGTATCCTTTTGTGAAATTATATATAAAGTCTACTAAATGTGGGAATAGTTTTAAGATGGCAGAAATAACGTTTATGTCTTTGCTACTCCATTATAATACATATAAACTGTGTGTCGTTATAGAGCTGTTACGAGTTAGGTTTAGGGCAAGAGCTTGCTCTGGATCCCCTGGAAGAGCTGTGCTGGCAGGAGCACTGTAAACCATCGCTTCGGGGAAGGACTCCTTCTGTCGGAAGCTTTCCCTCTTCTTTCAGGAATGCAATGGGAAACACCAGTGAGGTATTTTTCTTCTTTGTACATTTTTGTATTAAATAAAAAGGCATTATCTTTAAGGCCATTGATGGCTGGAGGGAATATACCTGTAGGTGTTTGTGTTCTCCTTCTTTTCCCAGTTGGCCATGGCTAGAGCCCTCGCCTGGGTGCACTGGTGGTCTTAGCCAATGTGACTCTTCTCACCCTCTTCTTTTACTTGCCTGTAGCAAAAGCAGCCTTGGCAGTCCCGCAGGGTGATGAGCCACCGTTAAATACAGGCTCAGTAGCTGAAACTATGTGGTATTTTCTATTTTAGCTGTTGTACTATGTTAATCACTAAAAAACGTGCACAGCCGAGGAAAATCTGGTTATGATAGTTGAAAGTGTGTTGTGGCGAGTGTTAAGGTTACAAATGATGGTTCATGTGTACAAGCCTTTGGTTTCAGTTAGAGAAACTCCGGTATTTGGGATGAGGTTAAGTTTCTAGGGTGAGGTTGGAGACGAATCACAGCTGGATTTTGGCTTTTGACTTTAACGTCTACTAATCTTTTTCCAGCAGCTGACAGAAAGATCATATTGAACTAGATATGCTGTACAAAATTCCTGCTGTTTTAACCTGAAATCATATGATAGAAAGGTTGAGAGTTGGAAATGAAAAACGTAATGGAAAATGTTCCTCATGAAGTGTTGGAGGCAACCTGCAGCAGAGACCCAGCAGGAGACAGGCCAGAGTCAGGAGCGGCTCACATGGGTGTCTCTGACTGCAGAAAAAGTCTGGTTTGGCCTCTCTGGCTTTGGCTGCTTGTGTCCTTCAGGAGTGGAAGGGGAGGGGAGAGAGGAAACTGAAATAGGGACCCTAGGGACAGTGGTGAGGTGGGGGCCATGACGCAGGCAGACAGAAAGGCGGAGGCAGTGGGGGCTCAGGGGGGAGGTTGTGATGGAGAAGGAAGTTAATGCTGTGAAAGAAAAATGGGGGTGTCACTTCTTTCTCTGTCTGCACTGAAGCAGGTGACAGCAACTTGGTGTGGCTTTTACTTGCTAGTTAGATCTGCAAAGTATTTAAACATCTGTTACACTCTGTAATAACTCCTTAAATTGCTGAGGCACTTATGGTATAAGGCAATGCTGCAAACTACGTAAACAGGCTTGTCTCTGAAGTCAAATGTAGGATATTCCTGTGGTTTTCCTACTTCTCCTCTCTTTCCTGGGATAAACAGCTTTTTCTATAAGATCAGTGACTGGTTGCTTATTCTGCCTACTGAGCAGGTTCGTACGCTGACATTCCTTTCTGTGTTACATCAGTATGGGAGAAAAAGCTTTTAAGATGGAGGCTAGCAAGTGCCCAAATTAGGACATTGAGGCCTGGATGGAGGGATGACCAGGTGGGTACCATCCCAGCTGGGTGGTGGGTCACTCTCTGCATGTCACAAGTGAAGTACCAGGGGTCTGTCCTGGGACCTGGCCGTTTGACATCCCCATCAGTGACCTGGGGAGGTGGTGGAGTTCACTCTTCCCATGTTTGCAGGTGCCACCGAACTGGGGGAGGGACGACAATCAACACACGTGAGGGCTGGGCTCCTCTTCAGAGAGACCTAGCCAGGACTGAGGAGGGGGCTGCCAGGGATCTCATGAAATTCAGCAGGGATAAATGCAAAGTCCTGCTGTGGGGAGGGAAGAACCCCTGGGGTTCCCCTGGGATGGACTGGCTGAGGGCAGCTCTACAGAGAAGTGCCCGGAGTGTGGCAAACAGCACGCTGAACGTGCCCCAGCAGTAATGAAGGCTGACAGCATCCTGGGCTTTGTTAACAGGAGCAAAGCCAGGAAGTTGAGGGAAGTGATTATTCCCTTCTCAGGACTTGCTAGACCATGTCTTGATACTGCATCAAGTTGGGACCTCTGATACAGGCAAGACATCCCACAAGAGGAGCGAGTTCAGTGAAGGGCCACCAAGACGGTCAGGGGCTGGAGCCCTGTCGGGAGAGGCTGAGGGAAGGGGGCTTGCTCAGCCTGGGGAGGGGCTGGTTTCGGGGGCATCTCCCAGCAACCTGCCAGTGCCCTCGAGGAGGTTATGGAGGAGATGGAGCCAGGCCCTTCATGCTGGTATGTGGTGGAAGGGCAAGAAGCAGCAGTGGCAAACTGAGACGAGAGGCTCAAGCTGGTACAAGGAAGGACTTTGCCCATGAGGGTGGTCCAGCAGTGCAGGGGGGGCCCTGAGGGGTTGTGCAGTCTCCATCCTTGGAGGTTTTCAAGACCAAACTGGGCAAAGCCTGGAGTAACCTGGTCTGTTCTCAGGCTGACCATGCCCTGAGCAGAGCTGGGACAGGATGGGCTCACATGGTTCCTTCTAACCTGAATTATCTGAGGGGCCTATGAAATGGGGGGAGAAAAAGAAGAATTGATCAATATACATTGCTCAAAAATTCAGTGGTGGACACCTGAATGCCGAGGCTCTTAAAAATTTAGGTTTCCGGTTTTCTGTGGACTCCCTAGACTGGGAAGCTGTTTACCCAGTGCAGACTTTTGAGATTTTATTTAACCATTTGTCTTTGTTCTGGTTGGCTAATTCCTGAAAATAACAGTGAGCTACTTCAGGTGCTTTTGCTCTGGAGAGCCCAGTCCTGCTCACTTCCAGTGCTGGAATGACCCTGGAGAGATTTGTAACTTGAGACCGGGATTTCAAAGGTGAGTCTCTTTTCCTTTATTTATTTTGGGGTTTTATTTCTGTTATTTTTTTAAAAAAGATTGATTTTGCCCAATTATTTTTGAAAAATTATTAGGCTAAACCAGGGTTCATCTTAAATAGTGTGCAGCTACGCAGAAATAGCAGACTTTGAAGAATACTCTGCAAAATGCAGGGCCGCGCTTTTTTTTTTTTTTTTTATAGGAAGAAGCAAACAAAGCTGGGAAAATGGTTGTAAAATTCAGCTGCTGGTGCCGCCTGAGCTCCGTGAATGAGCAAAAGCAGCTCCTTTCCTAGGTGCAAGAGCGAGTCGCGCATTGCGCTCGGGTTTGTGACTGAGGCAGATGTGCTTTGCCTCACATTTTTGTCAGCTCCCGCCGTCGGTTCCTGCGGCTCAGCGGCCCTAACCCCGCGACGTGTCTGAGCACTTAGACACAGCATCCGGCTCTGTGGGTAAGAAGGAGGCAGGGTTAGGAGAGGTGGCGGTTTGGTGTGTCCTCGCGAGGAGGTTATTGCCAGGTAGGTAGGCCCAAGGGGTGGCTGTGGGGTGGCCTGAGCCCCCGAGCTGCCCGCGGGGCTTGCGCAGCCCCCCGACGCTGAGCAGCAGCTCCCGTATTCCGTGCTCGGTGTGTCCAGATCTCTGTGTTTTGGGGATTAGAAGGATGTAGGAGAGAGCGTGTAGAGATGCCATGCGCAGGAGCCTGGTCAGCCCCTGACTGGGGTTTAGCACGAACCCCCTCGAGCCTCTGCACGGCAGCCCAGCGCCTGCGAGGGCCCCGTCCCCCAGGGCTCTCCCGGTGCCTTTTGATATCAGGTAAGTAGCAATTATTAATCATTAGTTAGGGCTGAGTTTATTCACACTGTTTGCTTTCCTCACATTCGTTCCTCCCTTTCTTGTTCAAATAAAGTGACATTTAGTAGAAACTTACACAGGAGCTTTTTATCCCCCTTTCGGTGGTTTATTTGATTTCACTGATCTCTCTAAATCATAATCAAACTGATTTTTGTAACCAGAAACTGTCTGATCTTACCACTTTCATTTTCCCGTGTACGGGAGCAACAGTTCAGGCTTGCAGAGCTCAACAGTTTTTGTTGGGACTGAATTTGCGCCCCGGCTGTGGAGCAGCCGCAGCTCTCCTGTGCGGTGGGGGAGCGGGGCGCCCCCGAGGGGGCTGGCAGCGGCTCTTCCCCGGCTGGGGGCAGCTAGCGCGGGTGTTTCACCCCCCCCACCCCCGGCAAGCTTGGCACTTTGGCGGTCCTCCTGGTGTCTTGGTTAAACAAGAGGTCCATTGCCTAGGAAATATGGCATTGCACCCCAAATAGCATAGATGCCCTTTTAAACACGGCAAGGGGCACGATTTGAGGAAGTTTTTAAGCAGAAGTTTTTAATAGGATTCCCACTTCATGGGCAGCAGCTTGCCTGTCAAATCTTTCTAAAGACAACGACATTTTAATGAGATGAACCGGCATTTTTTTTAACCTCGCCAGTTTATTTTTTCCCCTCTCTGAATGCCAGAAGGAGGAAAAAATCAGGTAAGAGTACAAAGAGAATCCAGGCGGGACTGGACTTCCAGGAGGGCTACACCGAACAGACTGTGCAGAGATGACGAGGGTTGTTTGTGGCTGTGGGGTGTGTGCATACACGTGTATGTGTGTGTACCTGTTGGAGCGGGTCCAGAGGAGGGCCACGAAGACGATGAGAGGGCTGGAGCACCTCTCCTGTGAAGGCAGGCTGAGAGAGTTGGGGTTGTTCAGCCTGGAGAAGAGAAGGCTCCGGGGGGACCTTATTGTGGCCTTCCAGTACCTAAAGGGGCCTACAGGAAGGATGGGAAGGACTCTTTATCAGGGAGTGGAGTGATAGGAGGAGGGGTAATGGTTTCAAACTGGAAGAGGGGAGATTTAGATTAGATGTTAGGAAGAAATTCTTTACACTGAGGGTGGTGAGGCACTGGCACAGGTTGCCCAGAGAAGCTGTGGATGCCCCATCCCTGGAAGTGTTCAAGGCCAGGCTGGATGGAGCTTTGAGCAGCCTGGTCTGGTGGGAGGTGTCCCTGCCCAGGGCAGGGGGTGGGAACTGGATGGTCTTTAAGGTCCCTTCCAACCTGAACCGTTCTGCGACTCTATATACATAGTCCACCTATATATACCTATACCTAAAGAGAACAGACCGGAGAGGCCGTTGCGGCTCTTCCTAAGCAGCACCTTCCCCGGGCTCCACTAGGGGCTGCTGGTGCACCGCGGCTCCGGCTCCCGCTGCACCCCCCC
>VYZM01013161.1:329461-364421 GCA_013398915.1 Dromas ardeola | reverse complement strand
CCGCCCCGCCCCCGCGTCTCCGTCCCTGCCCCGCGTCTCCGTCCCTGCCCCGTGTCTCCGTCCCTGCCCCGCTCCTGTGCTGCTCATCCCGACGAGCACGTGCTCTCTCTTAAACAATGCAAAAGTCATCCCTGTGTTAGAAACCCCAAACACCCAAGGTAAACAAACATCACAATTTAAAAATACTGCACAGAATTTGCAAGTGAGCCCACGATAGTCTTGGAATCTTCTTACCAGAAGGCACTGTTCTTCCAGACCGCCAGCTCTTTTCTTGTTTGGGAAAGTGTATTTATTTGCCTCAAATGTATTTGTCTTTTAACCGTAGTTATTAATGGAGCAGGCTTTGCTGGCCTGAGGGAAGTGTGAGGGGAGCGCGCTGTGCTTTCTCCAGGAGCACATGTCTGAAACCTGACTTGAGAAATGTATTAAAATGAGACAGCAAAGGCAGCTTATACTTTAGCATGGTCTGCTCCAAAATGTAGATTGCTATGAGAAGTGTGATGTCAGCTACTTTTGTTTTGCAGGGGGTACCTGGTAAGTGGACCCGATGCCGTTTCAGAGCAGGACTTGGGTTTGGGGTGTCGCTGAGCTCGGCTTTCCACCTAAAGACACAAGAGAGGTAAAATACAGACCAGCCCCAGTGGGGTGGTGGTCAGGGGTTTCTAGTCCAGCCTGGTTTAAACGGAAGAGACCTGTGGCATGTAAGGAATTATACCAAACATATGTAAAATTGTCACAGCTGGTTTAGCTGGAATGCCTCTTGTAACATGTAAGGCTTTAAATAACTCTGAAAAGAAGAAAGGAGGAGGAATCTGGCGTTACTAGACAGAAGCGTTTTCAGGTAGACGCTGGGAGGAGCAGAAGAAGTTATGAATAGATGTGACAAAGGCAACAAGAAGATCGATGTTTTCATGAAGCGCAGAAAGTCGATCTATAGGAGGAAACACCGTGGCTTGGGTGCCAATACTGTGAACCATAAAGAACCTTAAAACTGAGAGGTGTTTCTTTACTATGATATGATTAAAAAAAAAAAAAAAAAAAAAAAGTGTGTAACAGTAGCAGCCACAATGCCCAGCCAAGAACGAGAGACACGGGGGGCTCTTCCCTGATATACCGATCCTTAAATCGAAGTGGAGGGGAGGCTTGAGAAGGGAAACAGCCAGACTGAGGAGCCTTGCCCGGTGTTCATGCTGGCTGCTAATGATGCTCCTACAGGTGTGACCCGACTTCAGGTAACGAAAGCTCAGGCCCAGGGGCCGAGCATCGCATGGCTGTGGCAGAATGGCGCTCAGTTCAGATTGCAGCAGAGGAGAAGTGATGCCTTAGCAGAAGAATTGAGTGGGAAGTGACAGCTCTCGCTGTAAAGAAAGTGGAGAGTGCCTAAAAGTTAAAATAGGTTCTTCTCTGAAATGCCCGTGTAGCTTCAATAGCTCCACGGGAGTTTTAGGGATTACAAATGACAGCAAAATTTGTGCCATTCTGCATAATTGTATTCTCTACAAAGAAAGTTTCCTACATCTCCTCGCAAAGGTGGTGCTTTCATTAGAAGGAAAATAATTTCCAAATGACATCTCTTTGTGCCAAGGATTAAAAAGGTCTAACAAGGAGTTCTAAAAAAATAATGAAGCATTTACATTGAATCCGTTGGTTTTACAGGTAGAATAATGACATGAAAATAAAAGAAAATTTTAATTGGTAAAGGGAAGGGGAAACATCTTAGTTCCTGACTTGTCACTATGTTCATCCTCTCTCATAGCTCCCACCGTTTTCCCTGGCAGTATACAGAACTATATTTGTCTTTGCTGAGGTTCAGCTCTGTTAAAAACAAACCAGTTTTATCTCTCTGCTGAGGTAAGATTTCAGCTTTTCTTAACGCGGGTCTCCCATGGACGAGGAGGAACCCAGAATGTCTTGGTTTGGCAGTGGTTCAATCCCTTGTAATTTTATTAATTTAAATTTTGTCGCAGGCAGCCCGCTTAGGAAATGCCGTCTCTTTTTGCCCCGTCGCAGCCTAGAAACTCCCCGTGATGGCTCCGTTGCCGGAGCTGGAGAGCACGAACCCTCTGTGCTCAGCGTACGGTTCCCACTGCCATGTATGGACATTTCTAATTACTTTGGAGGCGCTCCATTTTGTAGTGCATGCATAATTAGTTAGTTATTTACATTTTAGTTTAGCATCTTCCCTAGCTGGTGCACTAATGAAATCCCGGTGTGACATCAGAACCTTCCCGTTGAAGTGGGTCTTCCCTTCAGGGATCAGCCACCCTTTTAAATTAATGAGCCGCTTTACAGAAACGGCTTCATAATTTTATGTGTGGTGTCTGCAAGGAAATTTATAAATGGCCTGACTCTCTTCTCAGGGTCTGATCCAAAATCTGATGAAATGAAAAGAAAATCCCCCACTAGTATTGCATGCTTTGGATCAACTCTTATGTGGATTTTTTTATTCCACGTGTTTACAGTAACTCAGTCAGGGAAAAGGGTCCTTCAGCCTTCACAGGCGTGAGCAGAAGTACGGGTGGGAAGGGACGGATGGAAGTAAGAAAGCTGATGGGCGCTGGAGCCCCCAGAAGTATAAGACGGGCTGTAGGTAAGAATTAGTAACACCATATTATTAACAAGCAAACTTGTTTTTCATTTGAAGACTGAGAAGAATACAGGGAATACAATTAGTCTCCCACAGAAGCGAGCTTCTTTTGAGGCTTCTTTTTATTTTGGGAAAAAACTTGAAAATTTTTTGAATCTTAACTTTCTTCTTTTGGTTAGGGAACCTGTGTTAGCATCAGTAAAACTTTAAGCAACATCTTCTCTCTCTGCTCACATCCAGCACATCCTGGATTTTTTAAGTGTAATTGAACTGAAAAAAAAAAAAAAGGCGAAAGAGAGAAAAGGTGTTGCTTAGCAACAGCCTCATTCAAATGATCAGAAATTGGTATACTTGCTGGAATTTGGGAGACATCTCAGGGAGCTTGCCAGGTGCACGGGCTAAGGAGAGAAAGCAGCCAATGTCCAAAATGGAGAAGGAAACCTCTACTGCGATCAGCTTAAGTGTGTGCACTTGGTTCAGCTTGGTTTCAAATACAGTCCTGGTTGCCCGGGTCAAGCACATTTGGGGTTCCTTGGGTGCCCTTGATCGTCGTTTCAGTAACAGAGGATTTGTTTTGTGGCCAGTAAACCTGGGTAGTTTCTCTGTGACGTTTGTAAACGTGTTTATTTTCCTTCGTTTTTAGGCACGGTGATCTCTGCCCTCAGCCTGGTTTGCTCGGTAAGCAAGCTTGTCCTGAAGGCAACACTGTCTCTCTGGTGGAGCGGGAGGACCCGCCGGGTGATGGGTTTGCAGCACCAACTTCTGCCCGATGTCTTCTTGCCTGAATTCCCCTTTGAGAGTCCAACTCAGTGCAGAAAAAGAGCAAACCAGTATACTGGAAAGGAGTGGGGGAGAGCAGGGCTTGAGAGCGATTATTCCCAAGCGGAATCCCGCACGTGCCGTTGTCTCTTTCTCCTGGGAGAGGCAGCCCTTGTGCTGGAGGCCTGGGAGGGCAGCCTTGTTGCTGGGTAGGATGTCCGCAAGGCACAGCGGAGGGCTGCCTCATGGTGGTTTGGCCATGAGCTACAGCCTTAGGTGGTTTTTTGTCTCCACATACTGCTGTCGCTGCTCGGTGCACCGGTAGGCTGACCGCCTCACCCTTGGGCTGCCCTGTGTTCGTTGTTTCATGACTTGGATTTTTTTTTTTAACCTTTTGAGGTTCCCTCCCTTTCTTTCCATGGTGTATGAGGAAGGAGAGGGAAGTGACTCAGTAATTCCTCCCCATGGACACTTAATTTGCCGTTCAGCAGCCTGGGGAGGGATCTCCAGCCCTGGGTCAGGCAGGATGAAGAGAACATGTGGGACTGGCACTCCAGATACCCAGACTGCAGGAAGAGCACCCTTGAGGGTGTGCATTATCCCAGTGTCGTGGGCTAATTAAGTTTCTTCTGGTTTCTCCAGTATTAATAGGGTTTTCTTTAATATTACTGTAAATAGCATTTGTAAGGTTGGTTGTCCTTCTGTCTGGAACCCAATGGGTGGATTTCTGTGAGCTGCAAGAGCTGGAGCACGTTGCCTCTTTGTGGCATTATCACCTTAAGTATATGCACTCTCTTGTACGATACGGGGAAGGGACTGCAGAGGTCTGAATGAAACACCACCTCTGTTTCTGAGTGGACCATCGCTTTGTTCCTGCCAGTCCTGTTGCTTTTTGGGAATGGCTGCCTTTCCCACACAGCTCCAAGTAAGAAGACACACAAAGGAAAAATTAGCAGTTTTTGCCTTGCACATCATGAGGGAAGAGCCTCCAAGAGAGGAAAAGTGACCAGGGATCACAGGCACTAAGAAGGAAACTAGTTAAAATTCTGCAGCTCGTTCGCTTTGTAGGGGGAGAATCCCTTCCCTCTGTGGACTGACTTGCCAAGTCATTTGCAGAAACAATTATAAAATGCAAATATTTATGAATCACTGTATACGTTGTAATCTTATTTCCAAAACAAACATTGCTTTGTACTGTGGCTCCTAAGTGCTGCGAGTCGAGAGATTTTCCAGCATTTATCCCGTTTCGAGCAATAAGCGGCAGGGAATAAATGCTGCTGGTCAGACCGAGGGGTGACGCAGGGACTCCCGGAGCGTCACGTGCGCCCGGCAACTTGTTGTCTCCCTTCAACAAGTGTTTGTAAAAATATTCAAATTAGAGTTTAAATTGGTGTGTGTTTTTGTAGCCGGGATGGGCCGGATCCCTGCCGGGTGGGTGTTGGTGCCCGCGTGAGGTGGTGCTGGCTCGGTGGTGGGGGTGGCAGGGCGAGTCCCCCCACCTCCACTGCTGCCCCTCGCACCCCTCCCTGGCAAACCATCCCGCTCTGCGGCACCGAACAGGGGGCTCTCCCCGTGACCGGGGGTATCGGAAACCCTTCTGAGGAAAAAAATCGGTTGTACTGAGTTTGAGAGCAAGCGACTTGTCGTCCAGTATATTGGCAACTGGCAGGAAATAAAGTTGCTGCCATAAAGTTATACAATGAATATCACTTTGCAGGGTGAATTCTGGTGCCTTGTCTTGATTATATTTCTCCTTATAAGAGGAAATATCGAGGCTTTTAAAAAGGGTAGCCTGGCTGCCAGGAGCTGCTTTATTTCTGCAGCAGCTGGTAATGGGGCTGTGTACAAATACTAATGGTTTGCGTGAAGCCTGAGTATTTCAGGAGCTGGGTTAGTTACGAAGATTAAGACCAGGCCTGATAGACAGGTACAACGTCCTTTATCAAAATACAACACAATAATAAGAGAGAGTAAATCAAAGTATATGGAGGAAGCGGATTCTTTCATTGTGGAAAATATCTCAAGCATTAATCACTAACTTCCTTTTGCCGGATAGATGCAAACATGACAAAGGAGGTTATTTCCTTCCAAATTACGGTGCACAGTGGTTTTTAAAAGGAAAATTCATCCCTGTGCAGAAGGCCAACGCAGTAGGTGCTGGCCTCGGAGCTGAAGATTGTTGTGGACTTCTTAATTTGTCTCTATTTATAATTAAGCTCATCACATAGAGTTTGAATAAATCAGGGTATAAATGCATTATTAGAATGAAGTAATATAATATGTGAGTGCCTCTAATACTAATATGTCATATATGTCTGCTCTGTACAGCTGCATGGCAGTGTATTTTTTAAAATCTAGGATTTGTATATGCCTGTAATGGCAGATCTTTTCTCAACTGCTCGTGAGCCTGGGGGTATGCAACATCCGTTCATCGCTGTACTCTGAGGAAACACTGATAAAAATGAAAATGCTGCAAAGAAACGTGGACCTACAGTAATATGGGAAGCTACAATTTCAGGGGCTAATACACTTCTGTGTCTAATAAATTGACTTATGCCTTTGCTTATTTTCAAAGAGCTCCTCTATAAAATGGCAAGGAATATGTAGTCTCTGTATGCACAGTAAGGCAGAGATAACACAAATAGCTAAAAAAATAAAATAATACAAATTAGATGTAATATTATGTATTTAAGATGGAAGGAAATAATTTGAAGAAAAAACCCCAAACTTGTTTGATAATAGACCCACTCGGCTTGTACCCAATGCTTTGCAATATTCTTAAAAAATGGTGTTTACTTAATTATAAAATCATAGGAGTGAAAAACAGGAAAGTCCGGTAACGTCTTTGGCAGAAGAGGTTTAGATCTCTTCCCTCTGTAATCCCGAGGGTACTCACTTTGTGTTCAGTTCGAGCGCCTGGAGACAGAGTAACGGAGACTGAAAACTCCTCACTTTCTTTAAAAGCTCAGAAAATCCTGTGCCGCAGGCTGGGTGGAGGACGGCTCGGCCATTCCCATTTGAAATCACTGTGTGCATCAAGTGTGACTCAAAGCATACCACTGCCTGTCACCTCTTCACAGAACCACAAAATTGTAGGGGTTGGAAGGGACCTCTGGAGATCATCTAGTCCAGCCCCCCTGCCAGAGCAGGGTCACCTGGAGCTGGTTGGACAGGAACGCGTCCAGGTGGGTTTTGGATTTCTCCAGAGAAGCAGACTCCACCGCCTCTCTGGGCAGCCTGTTCCCTCTCTGTTACCCTCAAAGGAAAGAAGTTTTTCCTCATGTTCAGATGGACTTTCCTGTGTTCCAGTTTGTGCCCTGTCGCTGGGCACTACTGAAAAGAGTGTGGTCGCATCCTCTTGACACCCGCCCTTTAGATATTGATAAGCATTGATGAGATCCCCTCTCAGTCTTCTCCAGGCTAAACAGACCCAGGTCTCTCAGCCTTTCCTCATAAGAGAGATGCTCCAGTCCCTTTGATCATCTTCATAGCCTTCCGCTGGACTCTCTCCAGCAGTTCCTTGTCTTTCTTGAGCTGGGGTGCCCAGAACTGGATGCAGTCCTCGAGATGTGGCCTCACGAGGGCAGAGAAGAGCTGGAGGATGACCTCCCTCGACCTGCTGGCCATGGTCTTTTCAATGCTCCCCAGGATAACGTTGGCCTTCTTGGCCACAAGGGCACATTGCTGGCTCAGAGCGGTGCTGTTGCAAGAGGCTCCGCGCCTCTGCATGAAAAACGCTTGTTGGGTGACTGTCCCTGCTGCGTGCCCGGCCCACGGTGGCACTCGGGGCTGAGCCGCGCTGGACCCTGCCTCGGTTAACGTCGTGCCTGGGGGGCTCTGGTGGCCTCTCTTCCTTTCATGGCTGGTTTTGGCCGTTCTCATATATTTCCCCAAGAAGTCAGGCTGCTTAAGGAATAAATAGGAGTTTGGATTACAAAATCCAGCCGTTGTCAGAAAAGATGACAAGGGGCAATAAATTGTTGAAAGTCAGAGCTTCTCAAACCTTTTTTTTGTTTTTGTGGAAAGTGATAAATACTTCTTCTTGGGTTTGGAAAAAAATGGTAAAAATCTACTAGAAAAAATAACTTTTTACTGAAAGATCATGAAATGGACTGAAAAGACATTCTTTGTTTTATTGGGTTATATTTCTGACAATTCTGCTTTTGGGAAAAAGACTAAACACAATAAAGTTGTCGCTGTTTAGACCAGTCTTACAGCAAATAGATAAACAGAGGAAAGCAACCATCTTCCACCTTGCAATCGTCGTTGTATTTCTTGGAGCGTAGGAAATGCAACGAGGAGAAGTTTGGTCATGAGTTATTGGAGGGAATAATCCACATGCAAAAAAGAACATGCATGTGCGTTCCGAAACATGATGGCTGTTAATGCTTGCTGAGAATGTGATTTATTGTCAAACACTGTAGTATCCCTTTGCTTTTATCAGGTCTGACAGCTTCCCGGGTGTGGGTACAAAGACAGACCCAAAAACTGCCGGTTATGTAATACAGAAAATAGAACAATTTCTGTGACACAGTCCAAAATCTTTTTCTTCAGCTATCATGTGGTGTCTCTTTTCTTCCTTTTTTTTTTTTTCTTCCTTTTTTTTCCTTAAGCCAGACTGCTGAATGATGAGAACTGGGTTTGTGCTTCATCATTTTCTCTCACAGGAGCAGGGAAGCACAATGCGTTTTATTTCATGTTATTAGCCGGGCTATCGCTGGGTTGCTTCATGATTGCAGGTCTTTTCCTCTTGCCTCATTGTTTTCTGTCATAATGGAAAAAGCACAGTGGTGATGAAGGAAGCAACCAGCCATCAGGATGGGATGTAAAAGCAGTAAATTACGGGTAGGGCAAGAGGATCTGTAAAGATCTCTTGCTCCCCTTTGCAGATATCTCTATTATTCTACTGGTCCTTGGAGGTGATATGAGAAGGGAGTAAAATTTTAAATGGAAAGGACTGTTGGCGATGGCAGCACGTTATTGCACGGGCATGCATAAGGGAGACTACGCCTCTCTTCATAGCAATACTCAGTGCCGTACATCATCCTGTCCTGCAAGCGGTTACGTACCTGTGCAGGAGTGCTGGAGTCCTGCAGCTGAACCTGCTGCAAGGAACCAAGATTTGCAAGAAGTGCTGTGGTGGTCCATATGCTGTCAAAGGGGCAGCTTGGAGTAAGCTTTGTTTGAAAATGCCTAGGCCTAGCAAAGAATCTAGAAAGTCTTCAAATCAGGGGTGTAGTAATGAACGAAATGGGTGATTCACGTCCTTTGGATGCATGAGGTGCGAGCACATTGCACAGCCGGAACCAGACGCAGGTGAAGTCCTTCTATCAGTATTTGCCCTCATTACTCCACAGTTGGCAACGTTTTGTAATGACTACTGAGCTTGTGTTCTGCATTCAAAAATGCAAAAGCAAAAATATAGATTGTCCAGTCCTTTATAAGGCTGCTCGTTCATCAAAACTGCCCGAATATTGCTTACGTTCAGGATAGCACCTAAGCAAGTGCTTATTTCGAACTTGTCCGTAATGGCTCTCCTGAACAGAGATGCTTCTCTGAAATGGGCCAAGGCAGTGCAGAACTGGTCACAGGGACAACTATACAATGGTTTCTTCTTTGTATTCTTTTTAACTTAGAAGTTTTAGCTGCATAAAGTATTTTCTGTTTCCTGATTAAAACAACCAATGTGTATCTTTTCGGGACTTAGACTTCCTGAGTATGTCACCGTTTTAAAAGCTGATTTTTACATGACCTTGCAGGATGGGAATAATAGACTCAAAATTGTTGTGGTGTGTAGCTGCAATTAAGTGATAGTGCCTGGCCTGTGCCGTTATCTGTCCAGAGGTGGGCATATTGGGCCAGGGTAGAAGAGAAATCCCAACTAGGAGTAGAGAAATACAAATATTCTGGTCCGGAGGAACATGTCCATAAACAAATATTTCCTAATGGAGTTCATAAAACAATTGGTTCTGAACTGGTGAAGGGTAAAATTGAGCCTTTACGCTTAGTTTTCCTGGGAGTAATTGCCACAGCAGCCATGAACCGAAATGAAGTATTGGTAACGACACGGCTTGTAAAACCCCTCACTGGGATAAAGCACCTATTGTTTGCATGGGAGTCTAATTATGCCGAATGTACCTGGGCGTATTGGCCTGGACCACCATCAGTAAGAGGTGATGCTCTGTTGACCTTTGGGAAGTTAGCAGCCTTCAGGGACAAAATATAAAGATGGAAAAGTACATAAAGAGAAAAGGCTCAGCACAGATTTCGGTGACAGCTAGTTGACTCAAGGCAAGAGAGTGGAAGGTCGATCCCTCTGACAGGGCTTCAAAAAATGATACTCAAGGACAATACCAAAAAGTAGTACTGCTGTGCTGTGTTTAATGTGACAAATAAAAGATAAGTTGTTTGAAGACTGAGCATCCAAGAAACATCAAATCAAGAAGGAAAAAATTGGTCCAGAGCAGCAAATCATGATGAGCCACGGTACAAAAGAAACAAGAGCCAGTTTTAAATGAGCACTAAAAGCAAGAACTGCCATTCCAAAAACATGTTATTGAAACCGTTTGCTGGAGCACAGCATACAGTTTTCCGGCATTGTGTAAGCATTTAAAGAACAATGCGGTACTCTGGATCACAGGCTAAACTGATTTTTTTATTGTATCCTCTGATGCTAACCTCTTTTGTGCTTGACTTTTAAAACTCCTGCAAGTAGCTTCTTAAGTTAATCTTTTGTCCTCTGAATTGCTGAAATGGACGTCCCAGCCAACCAAAATATTATTTAATTATTAGCTAGGATTTCCATTAATTCCCCAAAGAACACCAGAAGAAACTTTCATATTATCTCTGTATTGCTCTGTACTCAGTGAAGTTCAGTAAAGAGCTGACTGTTGCAACCATCCCCCATGTTAATCTCTCTGTGTACGCATGGGCAGCCTTTGGGCTTAATTTTTGGATTTTATACCTTTCCTGCACTGGCTAGAGCATCTTCTGTGGGAGGTTACGGATTTTCTTCTCATTAAACCAGTCCGTAGCCTGCATATCTCTGCGTATCCTAATTGTCATTAATATCTGAGCAGCGACCCTGTTCTAAAATGATATACTGTCTTTAATTTTCCTGCCTTCTTTTAAATAGCAGTGGCTCTATTTGCTCATAATGTGGAAACTTGGACTCAATTATTTAACAGGTTGGGATTGGGTTGTAGGAGGAAGTAGGACACTGGTGTTTTAGGAGTGTTGAAAAGTCAAATCATGATTTGGACCTTGTGGTGGAAGTGCCTTCTTATCTGTAAGGAGACCATGACTCCTACATGAGGATAGAGCGGCATCCATCAGATTTGCAACAACAGATTTATGCGTAGGCTGCCAGGCGGGAAAAGAAGAAATATGTCTGAAAAAATAGCGACTGAGCATGCCTTAAAAATTAACCACTTACACCAAAGAGATATAAGCCCCATTTAAGCATGGTTTTCTGCTGAAAAGCAAGTGTCATCATCTAACAGATTTCTAACAGATGATGAGAACATAATGACCATTCCATGTTATTATATACTATGCTCAGCTCCTCAAATTTTATTTTCAATTTTTTTTCTGGATGATGCAAAATCTACCAGTGACCATCCACCCGCGGGGAATTTTGTCCGTGGCTTGGAGCGGGGTTGCTCCCCGTGCTAGTGCACCACTAGTGCAATTTTCTTGCAACCGATGCTTTTAGGAAGTGCCAAAGATTTGAGTCTTAATTTTGTAGGTGCCATTTCAGTCACATTTGTGCTTTTCCGACTGTCATTCAGGAGCTCTTTTGTGCTAGTCGTTGAGCATTTCATACGCGCGGTTATAGACTGAAGGATTTTGGTGCTGGAGCTCTATGTATTATTCTTTGTTTATGGTCAAAGGCAAATGCATTCCTAGATGCAAAAGGGAAGAAGAAAGGAAGAGGCTGGGCCAGTGAGGAGCTAGGGAAATAAGAAACACAATGATCTTGTAACGCTACAAGCCTTTTCTGCTTCCAAATGGAGATCCATTTCCTTTTCTGCTTCCAAATGGAGATCCGTTCCCTTTTCTGCTTCCAAATGGAGATCCATTTCCTTTTCTGCTTCCAAATGGAGATCCGTTCCCTTTTCTGCTTCCAAATGGAGATCCATTTCCTGATGCAACGAGCATTGTGGTTTCCTGGCTTTGGTGAGCCCCCCCTTTGCTGTGTGCCCGGACCGTGCCCCGGTGCAGGCTGTGGTGGCTGGTGGGCGGCGGGGGTGACTCTGCCACATTGGCCCCTGGTGAGGAGCCTGAGGGCGGCTCCCATCGCCTCCGCTCCCCAGGTCTTTGCCTCGGCACCTGGCGTTTCCCCTGGTGTTTCTGCTGAAACGTGCTCAGCCAGGCAACAAAACTGTCTGGGGTAGTGAGTGGAGTGTTTGCGGTGGATACTGAATGCATGAAATGTTTCCTTGTGTGATGGGAGCCCGCGTGTCTGCAAGAACAGCTCTTTGAAGAAGCAAAGAAAACTCATACTGATATTTCTCTCCTAATATATTAGAAGTTGTGTCATAAGTACAACTCAAAAGAAGTTTTTAATGGCTTTAGAAAAGGCAGACTAAGAAAGAAGACTAACAGAGATATGAACTACCCAGGCAGTTGTAAATCTTGTGTTTTTTTTTTTTTTTTTTTTTTTTTCTGATGGGCACTACTCGTGCTATAGCATCTGTCAGATCCCATCTTTTCATTTAGCTGACCAATAGAAATATGTGTCACCATAAACCATTTAGACTGAAATGAAAAGAAAAAAAATCTACCACCCTTTTGAGTTAAAATCATTCCTCAAAGTACAATGTTGAGAATTATGTATAGCCTCAAGCAAGTCTCATTGCCTGATCAGGCTGAGCGAAGAGAGGCCGGGGCAGTTTGCCTGGCCCAGAAATGGAAAATGATGCTGTGAGTGTTCAGAGTGTCTGTGTCCGGCAAAAGGAGGAGATAATTCTGAAGGCATAGAGTTTTGCTACCTCCATAAATACTTACGCTTATTCTGAGGGTGAGAATTAAGAAAATAGGTGTTATTCTTTTTCTTCCCCCCTTGAAGGATGAGGAGGCTGTTTGAAGAAGCAGAGGCTTTATGTGTGAGAGTAGAGTCAGTTACGCTAGGAATACTGAGGATTGATTTTATAAAAGTTAATTCTTCTTCCTCTCAAGGACTGAAGGTTGTATACAAGGGCACGAGAATACATTGACTGGCTGCGAATGAATGCGGGGTTTAAGGAGTCTGAGGTGCTTTGTGACACATGTCATTTCTGGAAAAATGAGCCATCCAGAGAAACAGTTTGTCTGCCCTGACGTGCCAAGGAACTTTATGTATTGGCAACAGTGATGGAGTGAGAGTGCAGCAGAAGCTAAGCATTGTAAAAGACTTGAATTTTCATGAGGGACATAAGCAAGAGACAGTCGACGCTGTCTGAAACCCAGACCATGGAAACTGTGCTAATTCAGTGAGTCTAAGCAGCATGCTGGGGTAGGCGCTGGAACGCAAGTGTACCAATACCCAAGTCGAGAACTGTTACAACTCACTCAGTTACATAAACGACCAAAAAGGAAGCTTAGGAAGATACAGAAGGTTGTTGGTTCTTCTCCTTCTTCTTTTTTTCTTTCTTTTTTTTTTTTTTTTTTTTGTGTAACTGGTAGTTCATTATCAAAAGATGTTTTCCTCTGGAAAGATTAGAATTTTAGCTGCCTGATGTCCCATCTCTTTTGGGGTCTTTTGAAACTAATCTTTTTAGTTCTGTTATCCACAGGTTTGGGAACTGTTTCCACCTGATGGTGGCTTGGCTTGCTGCCTCCTTAAGGTTGCAAATCTTCCCTGTCTCCTCAGTGCTTTAAACGTTTAAGGAGCAAGTGATTTTTGCTGGTCTCTGCCTACTCTGCAGTTACCTTTGATATGCTTTAGGCTATCTTTGATCTCGTGTCCTGGAATCGGTCTTTCCTGTTCAGGAGTAGAACAAACATACTTAAGCTCAGCCTCAAACTGAAAGATGGACGATGGCTCTATTTGTTTGGACAGCTTTTAAAATATCTGTTTGCAAAGTTAATTCTGCTGAAATTTCTTCTTCTGACTTACAGACAAAAGTCTGCCATTCTTGCCTTCATTCCGGCAGGGTGGAGGGATGGAGATGGGTGTGGTGGCAATGGATGTAAATTTTGCAGTTGCCTATTATTTTGTTGAGGGAAAGGTATGCATTCATTGAAGCAAAGAGAAGAACACAGAGAAAGAGAATACTGCAGGGGTTGAAGTTAAGCACAGGAAAAAAATAAATGTAAAAAATACCCCAACCCCCAAGTTCCTACCATCAGAGAGCCTCCAGGTTATGACTCTAGTTTTCAGCACAGTTTCATAGATCATTTCTTATCTGATGTTTCATTGTAAGCTGTCCAGACCCTCTTCATTTCCACGTGGACTGACTGAATGCAGCAGTTCTCATGATCAGTGTTTTTGAGGCTTTTAGTTGGAGTCCCTTCCTTTGTCCCTTTGCTAGTGCAGTTTTCTGCATCTGACTTAAACAACAGGGTAATCTAATACCTGTTTTTTTTTTTCCTGTTGAGCAAAGGCTTCTGTCTTTGAATTGCGCTTTAATGTACAGCCAGTTAAAAGAAAAAACAAAAAAAAAAGATGGGTGGTGGCATCTCGCCTGCTGTGCACTGGGCATCATAACAGGGTGCACATCCCCTTCTGGGACTGTAGGATTAGTGGGGTGTGGGAAATCTGGGAGCCACAACAGATGAAAACCTGATATTAGAGGTTAAATCTCTGAATGTTTATTCCCCATTCCCTACTACACTCTAAAAAATTTGCCTCCACTCAGGAAGCAAAACATGCATGCAAAGTTGGAGTTTCAAAGTTAATGGTTTTGGCATTATTTTCCTAATACAGGAGCCAATAGTCCTTTTATTAAATATGCACAGTGGCTACGCTTTTTCATTTTTTGAAGAACAACACATTACTTTTCTGAATACAGAGGTAATCAAAATTCAGTCAAGTGGGATGACTCTGTAAGTTCTGACATCAAAGGGCAATAGGTTTGATTGATATCAGTCAGATGGCAATATTGTTTGAAGAAATGTAGTCAGAAGACTGGCAATTTAAAGGCTGTAAAAAGTTAGGGGAGATGCGAGTGCAGTGTTCCATACTGATTTCCAGTGTACAGGACTGTGTATTAGAGAATTGGCAGTAACACGGCAATCTTGTCTCTCAGACACACACGTCGTTTGAAAGGACGGAGAGGAAGAAAATCAAGCTCCTACTTTTCAGGCAAGACAGTCAGTGGGGCATCAAAGATACAGTAATATATAATTATTTCGCCCTTGCGTTCCTTGCTGCATGAGGCTGGGGTTTGCATTTTGCTCGAAATATATAGAGCACGGAATATTACTGAGCATTAATAAGCAACAAACAAGTTTTTCTTCTTTGTCGTAGGTTTATTTGTAGGATAGTATTGATTCCCCTGTCTGCATACAGAGAACAACAACTCTGTTACGTCTTTCTGACAAATATCAAACATTAGCTGTACAGATACAGTTGGTTTTACTCTATTTCCCTGTCTTGTTTTTTGTCTTTGTTTCTTAATATAAGTAATGGAACAATGTCCTTTTACTGTAAATGGTTCCTTTGCTGAATATGTCACACAGTCATTACTCCCTGCAGGGTTAAAAACAACGCGGAAAGCTACCTACAGGATTAGAACATTGCCAGCAAGGCAAAGTGAAAAGAAACCATTACAATTACTAGAAACATTTTCCACTGCTGGCAAAAGGTACCAAAATTGCATCAAAATGATTATGAAAAATAGAACATTATGATAAAAAGTTGTCAGAATAGCCACAGAGTATTGCAAAAATTCAACGTTGAGGTAAAAATACTAAAGGCTATCAAATAAAAGCTCGATACCATTTGATGTCTAAATGCCAAACTAGTCATAAACATTAACTTGAAATATACTGGTCTGGGAGGAAGAAGCAAGGATATTATTGAAGAATTTCACATATCAAGGTTGTTCTTACAGTAAAGTAATGATTACGGCTAGTAGAGATATGCCTAGAAATCTTGGCTTTCAACGTGGACCTCACTACAGCGGGCATTGCTCAGATATGAGTAAAGAGGTGACCTAATTCCAAACCCAAATTTAAAATAAGGAAGATGGATGTAGCTGAGCTAGCGTAGGTTCAGCATGGTCTCAGCATGGGTGGTTTCTTTCTTTTTTCTTTTTGAAGGAAGTAAATCAAAGCGGTTTTAAGGAAAGGTGGCTAGAGATATTTATGGGCTGCTGCCACTTGAGCATGAGGAACAGTTAGAAGAAAGCAGTATATCTTTGGAAATGTAACAAGTGGAAGACAGGGAGTCTTAAAAAATACCCCAGTTCCGTATTTTTACTTATCAGCTTTCTTTATCAATAATTTTTTTTTTTTTTTTTTTTTAAATCAGGAAAGGTGAGATTTGGCTCGGTGTCAAAATGACGGTAATTTACAGAATCACCAAATCACAGAGTGGTTGAGATGGGAAGGGATGTCTGGAGACCAGCCAGTCCAACCCCCTGCTCAGAGCAGGGTCAGCTACGGCAGGTTGCTCCAGGCTGTGGCCAGTTGGGTTTTGAAGACCTCCAGGGACGGGAGACTCCACAACGTCTCTGGTCAACCTCTTCCTATGTTTGGTCATCCCCCTGTAAAAATATTTATTTCTGATGTTTAAATTCCTTGGTTTTGAGCCTGTGCCTGTTGCCGCTCATACTTCCGCTGGGCACCACTAAGAAGAGTCCAGCTCTGTTGTTCTTGCTCCCTCCCATCAGTTATTTATAGGCAGTATCTGTGGGCCTGATCCTGTGAGAACTGAAGAGTAAGGGCCAATCATCTTTATTTTCAGAGAATTTAGTTAATGTTGAAGACTGTGAAGATCTCGAGAGTGTTGTTCCTGTTGCCATCTTTTTCCCCGCTGGGGAAAGCTGCAAACCGAGGGTGGTTTCCGTTCCCCTTTCTGCGTGGCTTTATCCTCCTTTCCTCACCTGAGGGCTGCAGAGGGGAGGGCTGTTATTTTGAATATCATCATTTGCCACGGAGGACCGTGGTGCTTTAGAAGCTCAGGCCTGACGCGGATTGAGCCTGGACAGGAGAGGAGGCTCTGGATGCAGCCTGGATGCTGCAGCGTTTCCAGAAAGGGCTGGAAGGGACTTGGCAGGTGTCTGGTGATGGGTTTATTTTGGAGGTTAGCAACCTCCAAAATAGTGGCAGCGCCACTCGTGGTGAGATTTGGTGGATCCTTTACAGAGTGGGAGCCAGCCAGGCTCGCGCTTCCGGGCTGAGAGGCCGTCACTGATGTTTGCAGCATCCCATTGTCGCTGGCTCACTCCAAACACAAAAAGGATGGGAATAACTCTCCGTAGCTCCCTGGTTCCCAGGCCAGGCACTAATCCACTCCCACTGGGCAATTCAGGCCTTTCCACTCTAAGTACGTGTCACTTTGTGTAACAGGCACATTGCACCACAGCTGTCAGTGGAACAAAAATAACAATCATACCCAATGAATAACTTCTGAGGCTGGCTAGGGGTCGTGCAGTATTTTGTGGCCGTTCAAGAGAAGGCAATCTTTCTTGGAGGTAACTTCACCATTTCTGGCTCTCGAATATTAAGCTGTGCAATTTCGCCACTCGCGTAATTTAGGGATATTTTCTTCGTAAGTGAATGGAAACGTTAGCTTGGATTTTCAGTCAGGCAAAATGACTGGCATTGCTGTGAAAAGAGATTTGTTAGGATGTAAAAACCAGAAACGTATGAGGACATTAACACTGTATACGTGATTAGTGCTCTGTCTTTCAATTCCAATTTAGTGCTAGTAAACCTGTTAACCTAAAGTTTTTGTTGTCTCTGTCTCTTTCTTTTCTTTTTACAAAAAAACCCAAAAAACCCAAAAATAACGCAAGACCAAACCAGGGGGAAAAAAAAAAAAAAACAGAAAAAAAAAAAAGAGTTTGGAAACTCCTTTGGATATCTCAGCATAGTTTTATTGCCAACAAGCTGGGGGATGTAGGCTGACATGCATCCTGTTTCTAATAGCACACACACTGTTTCTTTATTTAGAGCCTCTTTACCAGTATCAATTAAACCCCAGTTAAATTTGACACATCTTAACCTTGCGTTGGATCCAATTCATTGCTACAGCAGAACCCATATGGCACTGAGACAGTTGCAGGCATCAATTCATTGCTTATGTAGAGTTACTGGCTAAATGCCAAGCAGTAATCACTGCTTTTTGTTAATAGACATGTTTGCTTTTGCAGTCGTTTCTATACACAGTGCTCTAGATTAATTAGAACAAAATCTGTCATCCATCTAAGAAACAACCAGAACTCTTGGTTTTTTTTTTTTTGCCTCAGATTTAAAGAGAAATGAGTACTGGCAACCAAAGGTGGTTGTGGGGGAGAGTTACTGTGTTTATTCTAGAATAACCTATTTTGTGTATTGAACGCACACCTATCTGCTATTTTACCTAAGTAACAGAGAATGGGGGGAAATTGCTAAATCTAAAATACACGTACAACTTAAAGCAGTAATTGCAGAAAGGCTAATTTTGATTTTGTTTTAACCTGAATTTTCAGGAGCAGCAAGAAAACTACTGTTAAAGAAGTCACACTTATATCTGTTTTCTGCAACTAAAGGACACTTTTTACCTAAGAGACGTTCAAATTATGGAAGTGCAGATGGAGGTGGACTTGCAGAACCGTGTAAATATCTCTGAGATTTGGGTTATGGAGGCTTCCTCTTACTGCTGCCTGCTTAGTTGGAAACAACATCAGCTCGAGTAGGCAGGTATGTAAAAAAAATTTAAAATTTCTTGCAATACTGCTGTCGCATTTTAGAGATATTTTAACTTGTGATTATACAGTTTTGTCCTCCCACCCCCTGCGTGATGCCTGAATAATTAACACAGTTGGGGGAACTAGTGGATATTGAAGCATTCTGGTTAAACCATTAGCTTTTTAAGACCATGTTCCATTATATCCAGATCTGTGGTCGTGGATACATACATGGTGACCTACGCTAAGCCTTGAATGTACGCAAGAGTATTTTACAGCAGTGAAATAGGGGAACGCTTTTAAGCTGCTGCATTATGTGATAGAAATATCATAAACTTTTTCACCACAGATTCTTCTATTGGTGCCTACCGTCACCAAAGTAGTTACAGAAACCATTTTGGGGCATGTTATTTACTCACTTGTGTAGTTTTATAATCTTTTATAATCAGTTGTGTCATTTTTTATCTCCGTAAAAATATTTTTGTGGTGTTTTCTTCAGGTTAACTATTTTTGTTTGCACATATTCACAGAAAATTATTTTGGTTAACTTGATTTGCACGTAAAGCTCTCTGGTCCCCAGTTCTTCCATTCATAAACGTCTCACGTATGACCAGATTAAAAATCCACTGGGGCTTTCCATTTGATTCATTAGGATTTGGATGGTGTCCACTGTCCTGATTAAAGACCTCAGACTACTGATTGTCAAACTACCGCTTGCTTGGCTGTTACTTGCAAACACTTTGCCGTGACCCGATGTTAAAAGGAAGAGACCTAAACATATTCAGTAGTCAACAATGAATGGTAATCTCCAGTTTTCGTTTAAAGTAGCAATACTATTTATAAGTTTTGAGGTATTTCTGTTTACTTAAGTGATTTCATGCAATTTAAGGCAGAGGATCCTGTTAACAGCCACCCTCACCTCTTCCTCAGTATTCCTGGTTGACGCTCCATATACGTTACATAAGGAAATGTGTGCATATACATACGTACATATATATACTATATAATTTCTCTTTCAATAAAAGGACAGTAAAATACCTCTATTTTCTGTAAGTTACAATATCTTTCAAAACTTTTTCCTAATGTTGAGCTAATGTTTTAGTATTCCAGTGCTGTTGGTCCATTGTTCGGAAGTACAGCTTTATCAGCAGAATGTGTGGCAGATGGTTTACATTTGCATTAGCCTTCTGGAAAAGGAATCGGCTCCCACCAACATAAGCTTCAGCTTTTCTTTTCAAAATTTACAACAAATTCGTCAGAATGGCATTTTTAGAGGAAAAAAAAACCCCAATCCGACTGTCTTTACGTTCCCTTTTTGAAGAGGAAAAATGAGTCCTGTTCTAATGCCCTCATCTGCACATATATCTTCCATCCCCTCCCCCAGTGTTTGTTAAAATGATTTAAGTATTTCATTATGCAAAATGACTTTTATAAAAAGACCTTCCTTTTTGCCCCACAGTCATTCTTAATTTCGTTTGTCACTTGTTATAGAGTGGAGTTATGTGAAGCTAGGATATATTATTTGTTCTAGTCTGTATTGGATAATTTATTACATTAAGAAACCAATAATTTTCAAATATAATCAGATTTAAGTTTTTAATAAGATTCATCCTCCCATTCACACTTGCTTAATTTAAGGATATTAAATCTGCTAAGGAATGAGCTGCCTCTCAAAGCCTCGTGTGACTATTAAAGGATTTTATTCCTGATGTGTTAATAGGATTTAATTATATCAGCCCCATAGTCCAGAGACACACCACAATTGTTAAACTTGATAAACCAGACAAATACATGCTAAAAGAGTGATGGCCAGCTCTTTAAAAAAATTAAATAAATTACAAGGTGTTAATATTTTAATATCTCTGCCATGTAACTATAGGTTTGCATAACACTGAAATTTTAAATATTAAATGCTTAACAGACTGTAAATACTTTTTTCTTAAAAAAAAAAAATCAAAGCTAATAAGGAAATCAATAAGGCTTTTTTTAATGAGTGTTTATCTTTGTTTCTTATTTCTGATTCCCAGAGATTAATTTAGATAAACTTTCAGTTTTTCTCTTGTCATGGCATCCTCTTGTTGTGTACGGACAAAAGCTGCAGCAAGTCATTCTGGAAATTCAGCATATTAAATACTGTCTCGATTTCTTTGTTTCCTGTGGCTAATTAGGTTAATGGCATAGTGACAGAAACAAAAAAACACTGGCTTGGGACATTCTGCAGAGACACGGTTAGGGAGAGGGAGGGAAAAGAAAGGCACAAACTCCTGTAGTCTGTAAATCTCGTCAAGATCAAGATCGGCAGCACTGGCATCGATCAGAAGTGCTGGCTCTTGTCAAGCTCACCCGAATGCTAAACGTACAGGAGTCAGCGCTTCTGATGGCTGCAGACATGGAGAGATGGAGGGAATGACAGGGTTTGCGGAGAATCGCAGGGAAGGAGGAAAAATTAGCAATACGCCATCCGGTTGGACATTTTGCTTCCAAAATTAGATTGACGCGTGTTATGGCACGTTTCCACTGGTAATCACAGACACTCAACATGTATTTCAAGAAGATTTAGGCCCTGAGTTTTTCTCTCACTTGCGCAGAGCTAGACTTTGGGCCTCTCAAAACGTGGTGTAGGCTGCATTTGTCTGGAGAAGATAAACATGTAAAGTAGGCTTTCGTTTTAAAAAAAGTTACTTTCTGGCACTTTTCCTTGCCACGATAGCCTTGGAAATGTAAACTGATATAAACTGTTTTTTGGGTTAGGAAGGAAGTAGAAGCAGAGTTCTGCTTTGCCCAGCGAGTGGTTGGTGAAGGCAGCCGTAAGGCGTCGTGTTGGCTTTCCACCGGTCCCCCAGCCGGCCTGAGCCACCTCGCTGGAGCCATGGGCTGGAGAGCCGATGCTCTGCCCCAGCAGCGGGAAGGAGAGGAACAGGCTTGATCCGGGGTCGAGCTGCAGGAGGAGACACGGGAGAGCGAGCGTAGGGTCTACCCATAAGATAACCCCGTTCTCACCGGTCTTGTGGCTCTAAATAAATGAGCTTTTCTGAAAATCTTATCATTCTGGGGAGTCCAGCTTGTGATTGAAAATACCAAGGACTGGCCGTGGTGGGAGAGGCACAGGCTGAGCACCAGCTGAGGTCGGGTCTTGGTAAGGCTCCGGGCTAGGCTGGCTTTGAACCACCTACTGCAGACTTTGGTCTGTAGGAACCGACCGTGGGGTCTGTGTCCAAACCTACAGTGAGGAACTGAGACGAGCTGTAGCCCAAGGCTGCCAGACCTTGGCTTCCTGCAGACAGTGCAGACACATAACCATCTATAACAGTTAGATTGGATAACAGGCAAATAATTGTGGTGGTCTTTTAATACCTAAGGTGGGTTCTGCTTTTTGGTACACTTGTAATGCCTTGGCTAGCCATGTCATTCCTAACTTATGCTGGCTATGAATAGCTTTTTAAGACAACATTGTGGCTTTCATGTTTATAGTTTGATAAACTCCTGATAAAATTACTCATTCAGGCTTGCTATCTATGGTTTGAGCAGCGTTATTGATCGCTTTGTAGGTCTGCACTGACGTATATGAAAAGCTGTGTATATTTATTAAAGACAAAAGGTTTCCTGCTCAAAGACGAGAGGCTGTAAACATGCAACTTGTCACCATTTATACATATATTCACTTTTTCCTTTGCCTGCAGTACTGTGTGAGAAGGTCTTTCCTAATTTAACTTGGGATTTATAGCTCCATAGTGCTTTTTTCCAGTTAGGTGCCCATATTTCTTTTCACATGAATCTCCCAGGCATTTACAGGGGTGTTAGCTGCCTTGTGTTGCCAGTAGAACCAGAAGCCGAAACGGTAGCTGCCAGCGGGGATTAGCCCAGTGTGCTTTTGTTGTATCAGATACCCGGTGCGGGAACGCAGCCGTCTGCCGGGTCTGGCGAGGTAATCACCCCGCTCCGCCTCCCTGCGCTCCCCGGGTTGCCTTGCTCTGTTTATAAATTATAAAAATGGAAACGACATAGGAAAATGCGTTGTTCAAATTTTTGCTGAACAAAAATGTTCGTTGCTCCTGTGAAAAATGACTGAGATTTTGACATTCCCCCCCCCTGTTCCTCCCCCAAAGGTTCAAGACTTTCCTCTGAAGCCGGGAGGATGGTCACCCAGCAGAGACCATCCTGCACCGAGGGGTCACGGGGCTTGTCTGGGACATTGGGGCCATGCCTTGTGGAGTCAAAATGCCAGAGAAAGGCTCGTGTGGAAGACGGGTCTGAAATCCCAGATCAGGGCCGTAAGCAATGCCAAGGAATTCAAACATAAAAGTTTAATTGCAAAGAAAAACAGGAGAGGTGAGAGCAGGAGGATGTATTTCACACAGATTCCCAAAGGAGGACTGATTTACAGGTTGAAAAATAATAGCAGGGCAGAAAAAAAATCAATGTTCTGCGGCAGATACAATGATAAAAATTAGAAGGCACTCTCGAGAGAGACAAGGATTAGACTATTATGTGGGCAGAAATAGGTAACCGTGCACACTGAAGTATAAAAGTGGGATGAGTTTCATAGCATGAAGTGCAAGGTTCTCCGGTGAAGGCCTGGTAGGGGGAAGAGACAAGAAACCTCTGCCCAGGGACATTTGTGATGAGATATTATAGCCCAAGAGAAAGATACCTGCAATTTAGAGGAAGGGGAGAAGATACAATCCCCGCCTCTCCAAATTCTCCTCGCTAAATGTAATATGGCTTGGGAAAAACCAGCAACTTGACGTGCAGTGGTGGTGGAAGCTACTGGCAAACCTTGCAGTCTGTAATACAGTTTTGAATTTAGTCTGCATATCCTTTTTATACGCATTGGTGACCCTCTCTAAATTCCTCATACGTGTGGTTTGGTGGGGAGAAGTATGTATTTGCACTTGAAGAGCCATTGTTATTCTCACGATCTGCATCACACACACTTTACCTCTCGTATTATACTGTCAAGGTCATTTTACCTGTCTCTCGTCCTTTCAGTGCTTACTTTTAATTTGCTTGTCAGGCTCCTGCGTGTCTTTGGCTTTTCCTAAGTCTCTTCATCCTGACTTCTGAGTAGGATGTTACTGGAGTACAGCAGGAAATTCACATTTCAACTACTCTTCTCTACATCTCTCCTTGCCCTTCCCTGCACCCATCCAGCCTGTCTGGCACATTTCCTAGATGATGCCCTCCTTCATAATGCATTAATTTTGTTGGGTTTTCTTTTCTTTTTTTTTTTCCTGAGTAACTTCAACTGCTGTTTGGAGTCTTTTCCACCTTTTTCTTCAAAGTGGGAACCATCTGGTGCTCTGTTCAGCGTGTTTCCCACAGGATTTGGGCCGGAGCAGGCACAGCCCCACGTCCAGCCCCGCCGGCTGCCCGGTTGGGGCCGACAGCAGTTGCTGTTTCTGCCTCCTCCTCACGCCGTGTTTGTCGCTGGCGGGACTCGGCGTCTCTTGCAGTTGTTCCTGGATTCTCATCCTTACTTCTCCTTTTCTTGCAGACTTAAATTGGGGCTGAGGAAAAGGTCACATTAATAACAAAAGTATTAATTTCTGTGCGACCGGAATAGTTCGCTTCAGCGCTACCAGGCACAGTTTCGTCTTGCTTGTGTGGTTCATGAACTACATGCTAATTTTCTTTATATTTAATTACCTTTGAATGTCTCCTGTGCTTCAGGGTACAAGCCATCTTCTGACTAATTAGGGCTCTTTCTCTGAACAGATTATTCCCTATAAGTCTAGGAAGGGTTTCTTGTACTTTCCTTTGAAGCACATGGTAACTGGCCTCCGCCAGCAGTAAATGGATTGCTGGACACTCTGCTCCTGAAGTTCCTCTGTTATTAAATCCACAAATTTACACAAAGCAAAGTTAATAAGTGTAGCTGATTGAGCAGACTTGGATCAAATCTTCGGCATGCAGATGTAATGGAGTGCATATTGGGTGAGCGACTGTGCCTAAAAGAAAATAAATATATTTTATCTTAAGAAAATTACCCATTCTTTTTGTGGTAAGTGTGTCCTATGTGTTAACTCCTCCCGATCCAGGCTTTGTCAGCCAAGTCTCCCTTGTTTTTATGTAAAAACCGTGCAGGCATCAGATTTTCATCCTCAGTATTGCTTGGTCAGTGATTAAATCATTGCATGCGAAAAGCACCACAGCAATGCTAAATATTATTATTGATTATGTATATAGCAGTCAATACAAACATATTGTGTTTCGACTGCAAAAATGATCATCTTAATTAGCTAATGATTTTTAGCCTGATTTCTCAACAAAATGAGACATTATGCGATTGCTCTTTCTGTCTGACTGTTCTCCCTCTCCCCTGTCCCTGTCACTTCTGGACCTCTTGGGTTCAGTCAGTGACGGTCTGGTTTGACTGAGGGCGGAGATTTCAAAGGCATCAAGTCCTTACGTGCTTAAACAGGGCACCTGAAAATCCTCTTGATGCACCCGTGTGGGCAGCGCTCTGTTACACCAGATTAGACACCGGAGCCGCCTGCAGGCACTCACCTTGGGGAGAGATACGCGCAGGAGTGAGGTTTCTCTGATGCTGTTACTCACTGAACAATTTCGAGGATTTTATCAAAACCTTCAGCTTTTGATTTGGGAGGAGATGCCGCATCCTCTGCTCTCCGTTAACTATCTGAAATGTCGAGATCATGCGAAGAGCTGAGTCATGGTTACCGCTTGCTCAAAAACTAAACTTCGTATTTTTTTCTGTCCTTTGTAGATCCAAGTTATCCACTTCAATAAACAGAACCCAACACTTATACTGGGCTGATAGAGTCACTCTTTCAAAAAGGATAAGAGCCATTTAATGCACCAAACGGTTTATAATCTAAATGACAGAAAGCTGCCTGCCCTTCAGGACAGATCGTGCCGGGCTTCCTCAGCCAGCGGGCGTCTTCTACCAGGAACTACATCTCCAAAGCCTTTGTACAGAGACACAACCAACTCATTTTCTGAAGTTGGGTCATGTCCAAGCATATGAGATTCTTCAAGCATGAAATTCCACTTGACCCTATTAATGCTTTCTCGGCATCAGATATGTACACCGCAGAGTGGATAATGTTCATAACTCATTTCACATTACCCCTGGGTGGTGCCGGTGGAGAAATCCTGTCTAGTCTAATGGAATCAAAGCTGTGAATATGAGGAAATTGAAACATCTGGCCAGGTTTCTCTGCTGTGCCCCAGGAGGTGTGACATGAGAGAATCAGGTCAGAAAGAGGGGGGACAAAGGCATCTCTCTAGGGATGTGTGTGCTGCGGAGGACGGATGTCCTGGCAACGTCGCCAGCAGCGCCGGGGTGCCTTGGCTGGGCAGGTCACCTCAGCGAATTTCTTATGCCTGCGCCGGAGTTCAAAGGTGCATCTGCTGTTTGTGTAAACTTGTCTGAGCTAACCTGAGAGCAGGGCACCTGGGCACATGCTGTGGGCTGGTGGAGCTCCCCTGGGCCCCGCTGCGTGAATGTTTGAATCCACTCAAACGGTAGGGTGGTACTGAGGGGGAAGGCGCACGCCCTGGGGCGGGCGCTCCATGCTGGGGTAGACCCGAGGGTGGGGGCTCGCTCTCTGCCTCCTGCGTTCGCCGGGGGTGCAGGGTCACAGCCATGCAGAGCCTGCGCAGACGGTGACTCTACAGGACCCAGCTCCTCTTGCTGCTCAGTGTAGACATGTGCAGGGATGTCTGTCCGGACATTCATCCTCAGTATAGACAAAAAAACCCATTTCTTTGGGCAGTTTTTTTCCTTCTGTGGCAGAAGAGCTGTGGCCTTGTGCTTCCAAGGGGTGGCTGAGGGCAGGGACATCCTGGTGCCTGTCCCCAAGCCCTTTCGTCACTCTGTGGTGTGAGAGCAGTAAGCCCAGTTTCCAAGGCCGTCCCCTTTCTCTCCCTCTCCAGTTCTCTCCCTCCTTCCCGCGGCAGGCACACCGGGCCCCTGCTCTGCAGCCACAGGGCATAAAATAGCATTTAGTGCGCACGCAGAGTGCCTTGAGCCAGCACAGACCTGCCCAAGGGAAATCCCCTCTTGCCCGTCATGGTGCCTCGGGACAGGAGATTCCCCCCTCAACGGTATGTCCCTTAGAAGCTGCTGAGATTTATAACTTAATTTTCTCCACGTTTCACATTTTCTCCATCTTGAGATCAGTTTAAGAGAGAGACAATTTTTCTGGTTATTGTTGTTTTGAGGACAGAGGTATTACCTCCAGAGGATATCTGGGGAATTTATTCTTTCAAAGTTTTTGGTACTTTTAAGGGCTCAGGGTACAAAATACCTTTGATGGGAGTTGCCTACAAAAATTTCCCAGTATTGAATGGAGAAGGCAGTTTATATGTCTCTGTGACAAAGCCAGCTACTAAAGAAGTATAATTAATGTAAGTATAATGAGTTCAAGCATAAAAATTAGAATTAAGAAGGTACATGTATGTAAAAAAAAAGTCAGCTATGAAATCCAGGACTTTGTTGAATGCATCTCTGAAAGAAATGAAAGAAGTTGTATGTCTTCTTTCCTCCTTGTCTCTCTTTGCAGGCTACTTGAATTCAGAATTAACCTTCTGGTCAGGACCTTCATCTGCATGTATGTTTTATCTCCTCTATAGCCTTGGAATTAGCCTAGAGGCTACTAGGCTGATGTACTCCTCATGCTCCAGCACTCCGCTGATGCTGGGAAGAAGACACCGTGAAGGTATGTTTAAATCCTTCTGGAAACTATTTTCATTACACTTAAAAACTTGTTATGCTTTTATTTAATGCCCAGACTCTAAGCTTGGTCTTGGCCCCTCAGCTTTGCAGTGCTGGGGCCCACCACAGGCGAGAGGGTCTCCAGGCTGTGTCCCACTGAAGGAAACAGTTATTTGGTTGGAAGGCTCCAGGACACGCTGCCCATGCCTGTCAGGGATGTTTTTGCAGTGGTGTTTTTGCCTGTGTTGGACAATTCTGCTCTTGTGGATTTTGTCCTTTATGCTCCTAAATATTTTCAAATCCTTTGTTTAAAATTGCTGTATACAAGGTGCAGAGTATTATTCTTCCATTGTTGTTTTTCTTAAAATACAAGGCATTGCTCTCTGCCTGCAAACACTAAAACCTACAGCACTGTCATTTCCTTCTCCATAATTAGGTATTTTTGCCAGAATTTCAACTGTTGTGGTAGAAGCAGTTCCTTCTGAAATCAATGGAACTTGCTGTATGCCTTGAAAAGAAGGGGAGAGAAAGGAGAGAACAGTGATATCAGACTTCAGCTTTTAAAACCAATAAATTTTTTATTGGGTGTCTTCTCAAGAGATGCTCTAGCAGGGATTGATGACTGGGTATTTCTAGACTTACATTTTCTAGCTCAATGAGTTTCAGTGTGGAAGAGACCACAGACTTGGTCTCGTGCAAGAGGCATGATGGACAGACTAGAAAATAAATAGTTTGCAAAACTCTCCCTCCCCCAGGCTTCAGAGAATAATACTTTTCCCATTGTCGTTCAGCAGAAGTCACATTAGCCTGGCTGGATGTGATGGCTTAGCTGTATTGCCTTAATTAAAGCAGTTAAAATGTTTATTCACAAAGTGCCACTGTGCCTGGGATATGTGTTTGGAAAGAATAAAAACCGGCTTTCCGTAGAGGATGCTTTTTTTGAAGGATGTTTATAGCCCTCTCCCCAGGTGTACTTCCTTTCTGAACACATCCAATTTTTTCAGTTATCACTGGCTCTTCGCCTCGATGATTGATAACAACGCAAAAACAAATAGTTATTTAACCATTAAAAAAAAAAAGCCTTTCAAAACAAGCCTTGAATAATGGCTCACTTTGTATGGGTAGGGAGTAGGACTTTTCTGGGCTGTCTGAACCAAAATTAACCTGCTTCCTTCTGTGTCAGGGAGGACATAACGAATGGCTCTCGGGGCTGGCAGGTTACTCCTGCCTGTCTGCCCAAAGTTACTCCTTCGAATCTGGGCCAAGCTGACACAACTTGAAAGTTACCCTCAGGCAACATTCAGGACCGTATTTGATGATTTTTGGGCTGAGTCCTACTCTCTCTGGGCATATGTTCACACAACAAAAATATGCTCCCCTTCCCTGCCTTGACACTAATTGCTCAGCCAACAAGTGAAGGATTCTGACTGATTTAAGCACGTATGTGAAGCCATCATTCTTAAGCACAAAAATCAGCAGCAGGTAACATATACTTAGCCACACTTTAAGTGCAGAAGTATACTTTAAGCATGTGCTGAGGTGATGTCCTGAGAAAGGATACCTTCTGGGTCCAGGCTGCGAGCTGTCATTTCTTACTTTGAGCTCACTTGTCGAAAATGATGAGACAACACATGGGAACACGTATCTGTGGCATCCACAACTTCTCCATTAGGAACAATGAGAAATCCAGGGTCATCAGTGAGGCACTATGGAACAAGTAACATTCCCATTTATCTGCTCTGCATCTGCTGGGGGATTTCTTTTGTCTCCACTCCCCTTAAGTTAGCTAGCTGGAGCCTTGGAAACTTTTTGCTGTGTTTTATTTAAATGCTCCAAATGTAACAGACAGAAAACTAACTCTGTAAAGAAAACTAGTCAGGCCCATGCTGCATGATCACTAGCTCCAACACAAAGAAGGGTGAGCGCAGGAACCCGTGCCTGGAGAATGGGTTTTAAACATTTTTTTTTAAATTAATTTTTTAACTTTGACTTTCATTCTTTGCTTTTAGAGTGTCTGTGGTTTTTGACATGTACATTTGACTGTCCTGAAATGTGACTTCTTGGTGCTCTGTGTGAGGGATGTGTTTCTGTTACTGACCACCTCCCTAACCTTCTGCCCTACGCCTTCTTCTGTGGGGAGTCTCTATTTTCTTTCATGTCCCTAGGAGAAATGCTAGCAGCGTAGGTCCAAGAGGCAAATTTTTGGGGTCCTCCCTACAAGTACATCTGCTTTGTGATGACTTTTCAACTACAATTAGTCACTTCAAATTACTAAGCTGAAACTCAGCCACCTGTTCCTAACACATTAAAGGTTTACCTTGTTGATCTTGTATAATTTGATCTCCTTTATCAGGACTAGCAAGTCAAAAACCCTACAGAAAGCTAAGTATATGACCCTTCTCACTGAAACGTGTATTTTTCTTAAGAAAGGTAACAACTGCTTGAAAAGATCTATTTTTTTTTTTTCCATAAAACCATGTTGTTTGACATCACACCACCTTTAATCACTTTTTTTTTTAGCTGCATCCTGTATCAGCTGCTTCATTATTTTCTCCTGGTTTCACGTTGGGCTGAGAACTCTATAATTATATCTGGGTCAGCTCATTTATCCCTGTTAAATATTGTCGCTAAATATTTAAATATTAATTATTGATACTAATGGGTGAAGTGTAGAGTTGATGACTGTACCAGATTGCTGGCCCTAAAGCAGGCCAGGCAGGCTTGCAGCCCTCACTGGGGGGCTCCTGGCAAAGAGCCGGGGACTTCTGCGGCTGAAGAAGAGGATAGGCTTGAAAGAGGACCTGCTTCTGGTGTCCAACCCAAGCCGAACGCCCATTCCAATCACATGCTCGTTTTTTTGTTTTGACGGGGTCTGAAAACTATTTAGGAGTCATAACAACGGCATCACTACTCCCAGGTGAGACCATGGTTGTCTGGTTTCAGGCACTTTTCGTGGTTTCAGGCACTTTTACTGAAATCAGACTCCTTTCTGATCAGCGTCCCTGGGTGATAAATGTAGGGCTATTCATCAACGGCACAAGGAGACATCTCGCAAGTGAAGCAGCTGTAGTTACATCTATTTGGAAAGTGAAATCAGATCCCATAGGTACTCTATGTGGATGAAAAATAGACAAGGGGTTTGATCTAAGGTTTCCTTCTTTTGTATTTCCAAGGGTGTGTGTGTGAAGTGTCCAGCATCACCAAAGAGGTGCTCTTTACTTCCTTGCCCTGTTCTATTCATACATTTTTTACTCCGATTGCTCTTTCAGGGGCTCTCCTACTTGTTAGCCGAATTAAGGCAATCCTGAATGGGAAGGTCTGCTATCACCAGGTTGACCTATATCAGCCAGTTGTATTACTTTAATTTCTTCACATGACCTCCTGCTCTTGCATGACAGCCTTCTAGTATGTGGATGTTTTGTAGTGGAAAGGTGCCCAGAGAGGAAGAAAAAAATTACCACTCACCTAGAATGTGAATCATGAAAAGCTTTCCCAGAGCTGTCCATTGTTAATTTCCTGTGGTCGGTCTGTTAGCAGCATTGCTGGTGAAAAGCCAATATGATCCGTGTTGCTGTCTCAAAACAAATGCCTCTTTATCTGGTAAGGTTATGTGTTCTCTCAGCTTTCCAGGCAATTCTACCAGGAAAGAAAAGAAAATCAAATGGCATTCTTCTCTTCTTTTTTTTTTGCTTTCATATTATTTTCCTCACTGTTGGAAGTAAAAACGCTTAAAAAAATATTTAGCTCTTACAAAATAGTAATGGTTTATATAGAGGTATCTTGTCTGTAAATCAGAGGTGACAGTCAACCTCGAGTACAAGCAAAAAAATGTGCAAATGGCTTTATTGAAAATCAATGTGCATTTGTAAGTGAGGATTGTTTTTTAAATCTTTTGTGTTCGTTGCTGGTTTTATAGTGATGACACTTGCGGTGATGCTACAGCTTTGTTTCCAAGAGTTAGTCTTAAAGTGCTAGAGCAGGTAAGGGAGTTTCCCCTCACCATTTTCTTTTTCCACCTGCCCAAGCTGCCATCATGCTCAAGGAAACGGAAGCTGCATGGCAAATGCTTTTGTAGCTGACAATATCGCCTATGGTATAGACAAGTTAGCGAATGCAAGTAGGACATTATTCACCGGCCATGGCTGTCAATCACCTCCCCGTGCCTGGTGGAATATCACCCTCGTGGAGGACATAATGTAAAGCAGGAGGGTGAGAAGTTGTTGGTGCTGGGCTGTCCTCCTCAGGACACTTGGTCTGTTTCCATGCACGTAACGCTTCTGACACCATGGTGGTAGCAAATTTTCCAGCAGCAGTTTAAGACATTTGTGTCTCTGGTGGTTTGCTCCCTGCACAGAAAAAAACCCCACTTGTGCCTCAGCCAGCCCGGCGAAGCCTGGTGTAGCTCAAATTGATATCAAAGGCAAATTTGCATGCACGTTGGCATATGAACTTCCCTCTGACTCCACTGCAGAGCGGGCAGCCTCCTGCGGAGGGGTGGAGATGGCAATCCTGTTAAGTGGCTGCAGCCTGGTGCTTGGGGGCACTACTCCCAGCTGAAGGTCTTATTGGATCCAGGTGTCAGAAGAACAATTTAGGGATCCCTCAGCTGAGTGGGTCTGCAAAGGTTATGGGTACTAGTACTGCAGCTCCTCAGGATGGATCTTCTAAGAAAAAGTAGGTTGCTTCTTTTTCTTAATACAGTTTTGTATTTGTGAATTCAGTTGTATATTTGTGTATGTCAGCTGCCTGTTGGACAACTGTTTTCCAGCAATTTCCACTTCTGCCTGTGTTTTCTTCTGGTATCCCCTTACCAAAATATGGCCAGGCCCAGGGTTAGAACAGCAGCGATCTCTGTTACTGTGCTGTGGCCCAAACCTGATGGTCTGACTCTCAGTCTTTTTTGTAATGTGCTGTTTCTGCTTTTCAGTCCTTCCTGTCCGAAACTCTTCCCCCCCTCCTCCCCCGCTTCTCCGTGAGTCTCTTATAAGCCTTACCTATTTTATTTTTAGTTTATGTAATCTGCTGGACTTCCAAGGTTGTTTTTCCTCAGTCAAGCTCTCTTCTGTATTGTTATTCCATCCATGTGTGCACTATAAACTTCAGGTGGCCTTTCCCTGCGCACATCTATCAGCTCCATGTGGATCTCTGGAAATGCTAAATCACAGAATTGCTGTAATCAGGTCTGTGTGCTCGGCACAGTCACCAGAGATCGAGCCAGGCTAAGGTGCGTTTTTAGAAACTGAGTAATAGAAGTTGAGTAAAAAATGTTTCATCTAGGGAGTGTGGTAATAGTCTGTCAAGAAAAAGGACTATTCTAACCTTTCTATAAAATACGAGAAGACCATCCATCTTGTGACTGGAGACTAAAACAGGGAATGCTGCTCTTATTTGACTTCTGCCTGATCATCTAGGCCCTCACACATACATGCCATACACTTGCATTATTTATGCTTTCACATCTTGGTATGTATATATTACTCCATTTGTGGTTTCTACCTTTTAGTCTTTACCATTCTGCATTAGGATTGTACTTGAATACAAACCTGTAAAATAAGTTAAAACACCTGTTTTACTATTTGAAATACAGCATGCTGTATTTTTCAGAGAGGACTCCTAGCTAATGTTTTTTTTTAGGCTTTCTTACAAGGTACATCTGTAGGTTATGCACTGTGCATAGAAACATTATCTCAAGTTATGATCTATTGACTTGTTAAAACAAGGCTGAATTAAAAAGAAAAGCAAAATGTTTGCTATAATCAAATCAACTCGTATTATCCTTGGTCACTTTATCTGAGTAATATTACATACGAAATGGTAGCACCTCTGTCGGCATAGTGAAGGGTTTCTCTAGAATTTCTGAGAAGAATAGTAAAAAGCATTACTCTTGACCTAGCATGTGAAATATAAAATACATTCTCAAAGCAGGCTGTTGTTAATTACGTTCTGTGCTCAATGTGTTGACTGAAAAGCCCTATCACCTGCGCTGCTGTATAAAGAAAGGATTCTGTAAGATGCTTCCTTTAGCTGTGGAAACCATTCTATCAGCAAAGGCAATCTCTTTGAAAAGACAAGGGAATGAGAGAGAAATCAAAATGAGAGATACTACTTCAGATGACATGTTTGAATCCTATCCTAGCTGCTTACAAAATACCAATTTCCAAAAGGAAAAAAAAATTAGAAAAAGCTTTCATGTTCTGCTGTCAGAGGTACCATGGCTCATTAGCACCTCTTCTCAAAGAGGAATGAATTAAGGACAGCTGACTTGGATGCCACAACGATGAACACGGCATAGAGAATCAGGGGAGAAGCTACCAAAACGTGGTGAATTTGGTCTAAGAAGTCCTTCAGGGCATACACAAAATGAGATAGAAAGCTTCACGTAATATGAGTATTTTTAGTGCAGAGGGAGGAAAAAATGTTGTTTCTCACTCAATTAATATACCGGAATGAACCAGCGCTAAGGGGGTTCAGTTGATGACTGTAGCTACTGCTCCACCAAACTATGAACCTTTCGAAAGCTCCTTTGTGGCTGAGGTATTGAGTCCCATCTGATAATCAGCAGGATTTTGGATATATCTGTTCTACATGATGCAATTACTTGAGCTAGCTGTAAATTGGGTAGATAAAATACCAGAAATGGTTGCACTGCAAAAACACGGTGTATGTGGAGAGCTACTTAATCCCGCCGGGCAAACAAAATAGCGCTACTTTTATGCAAGTTAGCTGCTGTCTAGACATACCTGTAGCCTCCTAAACCACTTAGTACTTCTGAAAGTTTTACCACTACACTCATCAGTCATTTTATATGCTTTAGAAAGCCATGCAATGACTGTTTAATTATGCAAAGTGAAGGTATAATTAAATTTCACTGGAACTGTGGGGATTTGAATATGATGAAATAAAATGGGTTTAGTTTTACAGGCTCAGTGTGCCACAGAGGAATCGCAAAGCCTTTTGATTTTCTTTTTTCATACCTGTAATTCTCTCTGGGGGAATGGAGAGTTTGGGCCCAAGGTGGCTTTCCGTCTTTGTGACAGACAGTGTAGATGTGCGCTCGTAAGAGTGAGATGCCAAGCACAACTCAAAGATGAGATTTGTTTTTCTCTAGGAAAGCTGCCAGCACTGTTAATACGTACATCTGGAAGTTCTTGAAACCTGGTAATGAGGACAGTGGTAAAAGCCAAATAAAGAGTCAAAATAAGCAGATCTATAGCACAACTTTCAAAAACAGTAGCATGAAAGTGGGTGCCTAGGCGTGTGGCCTGAGTGTATAATACCACCTCTTCACAACCATAAGAGCTGCAAGCTCAGCTGTTCTGGAAAATCGGGCTGCTTGCTTAAAACATGGGTGTAAGAGGTTGGCTTTTTCCTGGTATTTGGACCTTTTAACCTTCTTCCTTCAGCCTTCGAACAGCAGAGCTGTCTGAGCACCTTCTGTGTACTGCTGGGTTTGTTATCACGCAGGGTAGTGTGGCAGTGATTTGCTTTTGCTTTCCTCTTTCTGATTTAAGACCCGTTTTGGAGAGGACAAACTGAAAACATAATGGGTTTAAAATTCAAATGAACTACTAGTTGAGGTATTGTTGCTCTTTCAACCAATGGAGCAGAGACTGAGGAGGGGAAAAAAGGCTGAAAGGGAAGGAAAACATGGTGGAAATGCAGCATTACTTGTCTAGGTGAGGCTTTCCCTAGTGGTGCTTAGTGATGGTGGGCTGGTAGGTGCTGGCTTTGCTCTGTCTTCAACTATGCTTATCTTTAAAGATAGGCAGAGAGGAGGGGAGGTGTTTTGTGGCATCGTTGCCTACTAGTGCAAGTGTATCATACAATGATATAAAATATGCGAATTGTATTGCATAGGTGTAAAGGGCAAACTTATAACTTTCATCATGACTTGTATTTCTTGTGGCATTGTCTGATTTTTTGCTGTTGGGTCTGAGGTTTTCAAGCTGGTTGAAAACTGGCTGGAGCTGGACTTTTCTTGTTCCCTTTAAAAAGATGTTTGAATATAATTCAGCGATTTCCAGGGTGTGCCTAAGAGGAAAAATTGCTGTGGTTTTTTACCTCTCTCATGTGCTCTATCTCTCTTGTGGCATTTTTTTGTGTGTTTTTTTTTTT